>MLQL01000022.1:121475-422344 GCA_002072365.1 Penicillium flavigenum
GGGGGGTTCTTCGACGTACGTTCAGGCGTTCTGGGTCGCCGCCCAATACCCGCGTGAGCCAGAGCTGCTTCAATTCCTTCTCCAAACGAGAGGGCAAACCGGGGTACATGCTGCTACCACCGCTGAGCACGATGGCCTTGTATAGACTAGAGCGAACATCGACATCGGCACCCTGGATACAGTTGAAGAGCATTTCAGCCATACCGGGCTGGTCAACGTCAACCAAGTGCGGCTGGAAAAGGCACTCGGGGGCCTCAAAGCGCTCGCTGCCGACGCGGATGACACGACCGTCGGGCAGGGTGTACGATTCGACAAGAACAGTGGTGTCTTCGGAAAGCTTTTTGTCCAACTCGAGGTCGTAAGAGACGTAAGCGAGCTTCTCCTTGATCTGACGGACGGTCTCGAAGTCGGCGGTTCGGTTCAGCGCATAGCCGCGGCGTAGAAGGAGGGCAATCAGGTTGCGAGTGACGTCGCGGCCGGCGACGTCCAGGCGTCGAATGTGGTGGTTGAGTACAGTCGACTCGTACACGGGGATAATGTGTGTCACACCGTCACCAGAATCCACAACCACACCGCTGCTCAGACCTATAGCATGACATCAGTATTGGTCCCGAACTCACGCTCTTGTCTTCGATCACGTACCCTGGGCATACAGTGCCAGCACCGCCTGGATCGCCACATAGACACCACCAAACCCGTATCCTTCTAGCATCACCTCGGCCATCTTCTCGCGGTTCTTGAGAGGGTTCATTGGCGGCTCCGTGAGGAGAATCTTGCGATCCGTGGGGTCGATCTTCATCTTCTCGTAAAAGGTGTAGTTCCATAGATGTTGCATGTCGTCCCATTTCTTGACAATTCCATTCTCCATCTAAAGTAGTGCGGGTTAGGCATCGATAAGACACTCCTCTGGTTTGCGGAGAGGGCGGGGTAGGATGACCAGGCGAGGGCAAGACTCCCCGACATAGAACATACAGGATAGCTGATTTGGAGCATTGACCGTGCAGCAGCGGCTTCATCACCGCACATGATATCCTTGACCACGATGTCGCCGCCCTGCTCCTCCGTTCGCAAGATGGGCCGCCCCACTATCGAGGGAAACTGGTGCTCTGGGAAGTTCTGACGAGGGAATATAAATTAGAGAAGAGCGAAAAGGGAGTGTAGTAGTTGTGCGACATACCTGGGCGGCATAGCCGACCTTGAGGAAACCGGTTCCTCCATCGAGGACTGCGGAGTAGCTTGTTAGCTTGGAGCTGGGACACGGTAGCCTGGGGGGAATCGGTGTGTACCAATGGGCATTTCCGCCATCTTGGAGGAATTGGGGATTCGACGGTTGGGAGTAGGGGTACCGTCAGAGACTGAGATTTTATTCGGAAACTCCCAAGATAAGCGGAACTAGGAGGGTTCAGGGGAGAGCGGAGGTGTTGGGGATGTCTGAAGTCGAGCCCACGACGGACGGAGCATCATAACTTACGTGACCGTACCGTACCTGATATTCCCCCCACAACTGGGGGCGAGCCGCAGCCATGACGGTATGTGACCGCATCAACGCATTCTTCGACAAGACAAGCTCAGAGACGATGAATTAGGGTGTAAATAAAGCTTTTAACGTCCAGCGAAGTAGTGGGATAGTGCTGAAATCAATATATGCACAGGTTATAGTACATGTGGAACGCCTCGCATTAAGGGGTATACACGTGGGCTTGATGAAAAGGGCACACCAAGCACAGAATATGAGTAAAGGGACGAATGATAGATTCACAGTAATAAGTCAGTCGGCCCAGTTGTCTAACCTGAAGACAAGCAGAAACTGTCGACTGTAAAGAGCTTCCTGTCGGCCGACTCCGATATCCTCGGGGAAACACGCGCTCCACCATTTCTATCGTCTCTCTCATACAAAGATCACACTGCCCTACTCAGGTAGAATCCGCATTATCAAATTTCGCTTGGATCCTTTACCGATCCTTGAGCCTGTGGTCTAAAGATAACACTTTTGAATCCACACCCGAGGTAAACAGCGAGCAACGATGCCACAAATCGGCTGGGTAAGTAACCCCTAGAGCATCCACGCATTTGAAGAAAAGGACTAACAATACACATAGTATGGGCTCGGGTCCATGGGCCTAGCAATGGCCTCCAATCTGCAGCGCCACCTAGCCATGAAGAAGGCTTTGGGCCTGATGTACTCGAACCGCACGATGGCGCGCGGATCACCCCTGCAAGCGCTGGGAGCAATCGCAGAACCCAATTTCGAGAAGGTGGTGTCTCAATGTGGAATCATTTTCACAATGGTAAGCCAATTCCACCGAGAAAATACCTAGCAATGCAACTCTAAACCCTCTCCTAGGTCTCGAATGACTCAGTGCTTCAAAGCTTGCTATCCACAGCCATGAGTTCAAGCCAGTCCCTGAAGGACAAGATCTTCGTCGACTGCTCAACAGTGCATCCCGAGACGGTAAGATCGGCTGTCTCGCAGCTAAAAAGCAAGGATGCATCGTACGTAGCAGCGCCGGTCTTCGGCGGGAACCCAATTGCCGTGGATGGCAAGCTTGTTTTTGCCATTGGGGGTCCTAAGAGTGCAACCGAGGCCGTCAAACCTCTGATCCAAGATGTGATGGGTCGGCGCGTGATTGATTGCGGTGAGGATGCTACAAAGTCTTCGCTTCTGAAAATCGCGGGTAACATTGTTACTGTCAATATGATGGAGGCTGTTGGTGAGGCTCAGGTCTTTGCTGAGAAGACCGGTCTTGGAACTGGTCCTATGGAGGAGCTCATTGGCGAGGCTTTTGGTCCTGTTGCTGGAGGGTATTCAAAGAGGTATGTTATAATATTGTTTCGGTGCTGACGGCTCTTCATACTTATCTTTGCTTCCAGATTGACTACGGGGGCTTATGCACCGCCCTTGGACTCCCGCCCTGGATTTGGGGTTTCCCTCGCTATTAAGGATGCTAGACATGCCATGTCGATGGCTCAGGAGCAGGGAGTTGAGCTTCCTGGCCTTGAGATTGCCCGGGCTAACATGGAGGCCGCAAGAGAATATGGCGGGGAGTGTCTGGACAGCAGTGCGATGTACGGGACTCTGCGCCAGAAGGCTGGTCTGGAGTTCTGGAATGACAAGAGCAGGAGAGAGTAAAACCAAAATCATCGGTCCCATAAGATATAGTGTAATTATTGATATGAAGATTTGTACTTCTTTAAATGCCCAGACCGAAATGATCCCTACAAACATCATCTATTGACAACACATATATAACCAGGCGAGGTGACCTGTGGCACTCCTCACGCCGTGCTTCTGCCCTTATATTGAGACTCCGCCCAAGAAAAATCATACACTTGCACCAAAAAGAAATAAACAATTTAACTTGCTAAAAAGCCAGGATTTCCCTTTTCGCAAAAATGAGTCGGGAAATTGAAAAAATACTAACCAAGATCAACTTGATAGAGCTGGAACAGTTATTGGAATGATGCCCACTCAAGTGGCTGTGTAGCCGCTTGGTGAGTCTGTTCCGTATGAGGTGTTGCGCTGTGTTTTCGGCTTGATTCGTACGGTGTCTGCCAGAGAGGGGTAACACTCTGCAAAGCAGGGCCCCAAAGACCAATTGGATAAATTCCTCATATGCCGCTCGAAGACGGGGTTGATGACAAGCTCGTCCGAGTCGCTGGCTGACAACAAACAGTCCGTATCCTCGTACGGCCAATTGACGCTGAGATCACGTGTATATGGGATGAACCAGTTCTCAAAGGGGTAATCCTGATAATTCGTAATGATCCTGTCACGCATTCCTGGCCAGGGAGCGTAATCCATCCAAGCAGGGTGCGGATGGAGGAGCTGTGTTGGGCGCGGGGTTAGCCACTCTGGGAGTCGCTGATAATTCTCTTGCGTAGGGTAAATCTGCCAGCGCATGAGGAGGAACATGACGTAGAGCACGGCAACCTGCTCTGGCAGAGAGGATATGTCTGGAAAGGTGCGCAGGATATCTGTGAAGACTTTTGAGACAGGATGGGAGTAGACACTCCTCTCCGGATTCAGCAGCGATGAGACACTCGGGTACGGAGGCCCAGCTAATTTTTGTCTAGGGATGCCTTGAGCCGCCTCACGTTGCCGGCTATAAAGGAATTCCAAAAGAATGTTGTCCAAAGGACATGTCGCTGTTAAGTTTCGTACCGGAGCGGCGAATGCAGGTGGCCCTGGCTCAGAGGTAGTAGTTAAGGGATGTGGGTATATTGAAGACGAAGAGTTCAGCTGTTGACAGCGGAGGTTTTCTGAGCTGCTGCGATGAAGTCGGTCGAGTTTGGGAACAGTCTGCGAATCGGCAAGGAGGAAATTAAACCCTAGACGCTCCTCGGTGCCAAGGTCCAGGCCATGTGTGATATTATGGCGCTGCGAGTCCCATGCGCCACGGAGAGAGCCTGGCAGAGCGCCTCCATTGGTACTGTTTCGGCGACTCCCGAGAGTGGGCGCAGAATGAGTCGGAGACGGCGTATCTAGGCTGGCAAGAGACTCGGCGTAGGATTTCTCGCCTGGAATGGGGGTGGGGTGATCGGTGTCAGGCAATGGGGATGCATGCGAAAGGGGCGGAATGGGCTTGGTTGTAGCTAAAGAAGGAGATGCGCCTATATTTATCAGCTCGAGACTTGGATTTTATTTGAATGCACAACTGACCTGGTAGTTCTGGTTTAGCTATCAATGGTTGGAGAATGTCCATTGCCGCCTTCAGCCCTTGGCGGAGCTCCGCGTTCTCCGACCGAATCGTCGCATTCTCGCGTAGGGCTGCTTGAAGATCAAGGTAGGGTTTTTGTGACGACAGGTCTCGGACCTGTTGCTCCAGAGCCTCTATGTGGCCCTTGGTCCTTTCTCGAATTGCGCGCTGCGCTTGGCGGTCGTTGGCCCGCTTTTTTGCTAACTGATCGGGGGTGAGATTGGCAACACCTCTTGATGACATGCTGTTCAGCTTGCGCTTGCGTCCCGATGTCGTGCCATTATCCAAGACTCCTGCCGCATCTATCGACGTCGCACGAGAAGGAATAGGCGAGTCTTCAGGTCTGCTGAGGGGGGTAGGTTGTGAACGGTCAGGCAAGTCGGACAGGTCGGACGAAGGCGCCACATGCTCATCGGCGTTTGTAGCGCGGGTGGCCATGGCCTTGCACACGCGCTAATTGAGCTTGGCCATTCAGGTTGGGAAAATTTTGGAATGGAAGTTGAGGAGCAGCTCCGAAGTAAGAGGTGATTTTGTTGAGTAGGTAAGGGTGCTATGTGGGTCAAGAATGTTCCAAGTCCATAACGTTTAGACTTTAGGAGGCACACGCTTATCAGCCCTAGAGATCCAGTGGACTCATAGGAATCAACCATCTTGTTCCAAATACTATATATCTAGGGACAAAAACTCCAATTTCTAGAAGTTGTCGATGAACATGAAGCATTGAGTAGCAACCATAAAAGAAAATGAATATACAGAGTATATCAACGCCATATACAACCTTAGGACAAGCCCAAAGGACCAGATTATGCACAAAGAAAAAGATTCGGTCGTGTCGATCATATACAAAGGCTTTTGTAAGTTCCAATGCAAGAAAGAAGGCATAAGCCAGATGAGAAGGGGAATGATGATGGGGCAAAAGTTCAAAACAACAAGCTCAAGGATTATTGGATCATATGGCCCATTTTCGAGATCTATCAAAGTCGGTGTATCAGTATCAACTCCAAACCGGGCAATGGTTTGAAAACATACCTTAGTATTAAGATAGCCTTCAATTTCAGAGCTCTTAATTCCTCTCTGACCGCCAGTCCGCCATGCCAACGGGATCATCGGCACCCGCTCTTTTACAAGAACTTCCCGGTTAGGGCCCTCGATAGCACGGACTTTATCGGGGTTATTGGTAAGTAGACGAATTCCTTCGGGGATGGCATCCACGCCACAACCAAGATCTTCCAATATGGCGGTAGCCAGTCCATAGCTTCGGGCGTCAGCCGGATGGCGGAGCAAAAGGTTTGCCTCAACGGTATCCGACCCAAGATCCTGGAGATTGTATGCCTTCAACTTCTCTCCAAGACCGATTCCACGACCCTCCTGACGCAGGTAAACAATAACGCCGCCTGTCGAATGTGACGAGAGGGACTGGACCTCTGGCGGCGCATCAGAGGCAAGATCCTCAACGGGGAAAGACATCAAGCGCGCCGCCTCATCCAGCTGCTCGCCGCAATCGCACCGCGCCGACCACGCCGTTTCTCCTGTATAACACTCCGAATGGATGCGCACCAGTGGCGGCTCGACTTGCTTTGGCGTCGACGCTGACCCGGCCTGATCGTCATCATACCGGCTGCTGACTCGGCCCGGGTGCAATTTCCCAACGTACGCGCCGCGGATCATTCGGTCCATCTCGGTCTCCCCCGGCCGAACGCTGTCCAAGCTCCGGCTACGAATATTGTTTCCAAATACAATGGCCAAATGCTCTTTTCCATCCAAGTCATTGTGGTAGAGGTGCAGGAACATTTCCGCTCCATTGGTTGTTGGGATTCGCGCCCGCACAATACATTCCACAGCTGGAAGCTTCGGGAGTAATTTGGGGCCTTTAGCTTCCTGGCTCTTATGCTGGACATCTGCTGCCTGGGTTTGGTGGAGGATTGCGGTTGGATTTAAATCCAAGTTCAATGTCCCACCGGGGGTTGCAGGTGGGGTGAATGCGGGCGACAGGAATGAGTCTGGTAGGGCCGGGGTGTGTTCGCCCGCGACACTTCCCTGACTCGAATCATCTGATTGTTCATCTGGTCTGCTCGGCAGCGAACGCGGGGCGAGTTTCGGTGAGGCATGGGCCGGTAGGTCGGTCATTGCGACGGAGAGGCGGGGTATTCGGAAGGTGTGACACGTTAGGCTCGCTGCAAAGATCTAGTGTGCAGGGGTAGGAATTGAATGGCGCAGGTGCATCAATCTGTCGGAGATACAAAACAAAGTGTGTTAAATGGAAAGTTTCTAATCGCGAAGTAGACTATGCCCCGGCTATGCTCCCTCGGCATGAGGAGAAGAAAGCTGAGTCATCTCTATGTCACGGCTTACTCTAGCACATTCTCTCGGCCCTTGGTCCAGCCAGGAGAACGGTTAGCCAAGAAGTTATAACATTTTTAAGCCTTAGGTATTTGATCAGATTATAATTACACGTGGCTTTCTAGTGGATAGGAGTCAATGCATTGAATATTGTTCTAACTTTGCTTATATCAATCTAATAACTTCCTATGCTGAAGCCGACATCGGGGGAGAAAAAGGATGAACAATCACAGCAATTGATCACGCCACCAGTATTTGCCAGTATTTGAAGTGGCATAGATATTAGCGAGAGAGGCACATATATCCTCTGGCCGTCTCGAGGGACTTGGAAAATATATTCCTTGTCATACTTGCCCGTGTCGACATGTTCGCCGAGAATGAAATCTAGTTGCCATCGGCCTTCGCCAGGCTCGCCTCAATGTGGTAGTCATCGGGCACTACTTCGGTCCAGAAGTTGCATTGTATAGGCCGTTCGGGGCGACGTCATCAGAGTTGAGCTTCTGCAGCATGATGGGAGTATTTAACTATCTGTCATCCGTAGATCCCTCGGGCCACTAAGCCAAGAACAGAAATTACCTAAACATAGGTATCGTAGTTTCAAAATAAAAGAGTTTGTTCGTTCTAACTAAAGTATCTAGTCAAGATGAAAGCACCCCATATCCATGGTAGGCCTTCGAACTCCAGATAGCGCCGCGCTTAAATGGTATCATCATCACATCAGATCGTAGAAACAGTTTGAGATTACTTGCCCAGAATATCCAGCACAAACCGCCGGTCAACCTCCATCTCTTTATCGTCCTCTTCGCCCTCAAACTTGAGGCGATAGACGTCCTTCCTGGCCCCCATCACTTCTGCGCGATAGAAAGTGGTGGTGTCCGGGTATCGCGCGAGGACCTGCTTGCCAACCGGGTAAGTAGACAAGTGGGCGCTGAGCTGAGGAATGGGAATGAGAGAGGCAGCGGTAGTCTTGTAAACCGCCCCTTGCTCGCCATTCTCATTCGGCTCAGGATCCTGCACATCATATCTGAATCAGACATGACGCGTCAGTCAATGTAAATCGAGACCAAACGCAAACGACCTAACATCACTTACCGTTTCTTCGGTCCGTCGCCACTGACAGCCTTGATTATGCATTGGATCCCCTCGCCCTCGACACCTTGTTTATTCTTGTTGTGCTTGAAGACAACCTCAGCCCCAACCACTAGTAAGCCACTCCGTTCTGCGACAGTGCCTTTGGTCCCCTCTGACGGGCCTTCCTCGATCTTGACCATGAGGCTATCCTGACGGCCCCCTTCGCGGGCTTGCGTGCTCGATGAGACGCTTCCGCTGCGTGGGACGGTCCCCTTTGAGCGAGCGGTCTTGTCAGCCCCCGAGGCACTGGGGGAGTCGGTCACCGAACCTTCGACTTCGTTTCTTTTCTTGCGAGACTTGTTGAAGGATGCGGACCTATTCGGGGGTGCTTCGGCTTCAGATGCTTTGCGTAATGCAGTGAGCAGTTCTAGGTTTTTAATTACATCGCATGGCTCATCCTGCATGATCGAGCGCTCGTCTTCGCTGAGCTTCTGGCTCAGGCGGAGCCAGCTGTCGAGTTGGTCGTGTTCAGCCATGGTTGGTTCTGGTTGGGAGAGAAACGTTAGTATATTATTAGTATATGCGATCAGCCATGAGCTTGAAGTGGTTCAGATTAATCGCAAGCGATGCGCATATTGGATTGTGGTATAGAGCTGAGGGGTCTAGTGCGGGGGTACTCACGGTTGCCATCATGCGCGATCTTGTCTACCAAAGCTTTAATCTGCGCGGATAATGAATTCTGTTGATCGAACTTCTCCTTAGATTTCCGAATATCCTGGCAGATCTTGGTCCAGAGCTCCAATTCCTCATTGTTGCCAAACCCGTTGTCTCTGGGTCGGGGGCGGTTGCGGGACATTCTCGGGCAGTTTATCGACAGGGTAGTGTAAACAATGTGCAAAGAGTATGAACAGCTTACTGCTGACCAGAACCCCTGGGTAATGAGATCTCCAGGTTTGAAGCACCAAGTTGTTGATTTGAAGGTTGGAGATGCGGTGATAAGGGCTCCGACCTCCGGGCGGTCGGGGTTGATACGCTAAACTACTTTGGGACAGGGCATTGTACCTAGGTAAATCGATTGACGTTGACAGTTGTATAATGTACTTCTCGTCATCTCTATGGGTGTTGTTTGTGATCTACTCTGGCAGACTTGGAGCTTAATGAACCTATTTGAACTATATTGTCTCGATGCGGCTGTAGATTTTGGCTATAACTGGTAGGATGTTTGCGGAAGTCCCTCGTGACGAATCCGTGACAGATTAGGATACTCCGTAAATCCCAGAAACAAAAAGCCGGGAATGGGAGTGAAACCAGACCAATATTTCCTATAAAGCTCTGAACGTGTGTCATAAGATATCATATAAGACCCTGTCCGACATCTCTCACCGGAGGCTTGGCGGGCAATTTCCAATACAAAGTCGCTGGTTGCCCCTCCGCTTTTCTCCCCAAACATCCATTTCAATATGCAGGTCCCAATACTTCGGCTGCAATGCGGTAAGGTTTGAGATGCCAAAACAGACGGAAAATGGCTAACATATCTTTAGGCGTCAACAGCTATGACTGGGGTAAGATAGTACTTGCGACATTGTGTTCCCCGCACTGACATCTCGTCATAGGAAAGGTCGGCAAAGAGTCGGCAGCGGCAAAGTATGCGGCCACAACAGCCGCCCCGGATTTTGCGATTGAGGCCGACAAGCCCTATGCCGAAGTAAGTGAGGGCTTGAGAGGAAACATTGAACCCAATAGGCTCATAATTCATAGCTCTGGATGGGCACACATCCGTCTCTTCCCTCTAAAGATGTCGAGACCCAGCGTACCCTCCTCGAAATGGTTCAGGATAACCAGGCCCTGCTCTCGACGAATATCAGTGAACGATTTGGAGGCAAACTCCCATTCCTGTTCAAGGTGCTTTCCATCCGTAAAGCGCTCAGTATCCAGGCCCACCCCAACAAGAAACTCGCGGAGCAGCTCCATGCCCGGGACCCAAAGAACTATCCCGGTAAGTGGTACTTGGGATGACACTCAATTGGTGAGCATCCGGAAATATAGCTAACCGGTTCTAAGATGACAATCACAAGCCCGAGATGACCATTGCCATCACTCCGTTCGAAGGTGTGTGTGGCTTCCGTCCGCTGGCGGAGATCACGCATTTCCTCCAGGCAGTGAAGCCTCTGCGCACCCTGGTTGGCGACCAGGCGGCGAGTGAGTTCGAGCAGAACGTCAAGGGCAACGAGAACTCAGATGAGCCTGCTGTCGTCCAAAAGAACAAGGAAGCGCTACGCTCCCTCTTCACCACCCTGATGGAGTCCTCATCCGAGAAGATAGAGACAGCGTGCAAGGACCTTATTGCAGCCGCAGACAACAGCCCCGACAGTTTTGCAACTCTGGCAGGTGAGGTGGAGACGAACCCTACGAACCCCGCCGAGCTGGCTGCGCTTGCCAAGCGTCTGAACGGACAGTTCCCGAACGACATTGGCTCATTCATCTTCTTCTTCCTCAACTTCGTCAAGCTGCAGCCTGGCGAGGGCATGTTCCTGAAGGCAGATGACATCCACGCGTACATCTCCGGTGACATCATTGAGTGCATGGCGTCCTCCGACAACGTGGTGCGAGCGGGTTTCACCCCGAAATTCAAGGACGTCGACACCCTCACCAAGATGCTGACCTACTCCTACGCACCAATCGAGGAGCAGAAGATCCAGGCAACAGACTACCCGTATGCCATTCTGAACGCCACTGCTTACTCTAGCGCCTCGTCCGCGATTCTCTATGACCCTCCTATCGACGAGTTCAGCGTTGTCAAGACCGACTTGAACCGGACTGGCGCCAAGGCGACGTTTGACGGGATCGAAGGCCCCAGTGTCTTCATTTGCACACGTGGCAAGGGCAAGATTACTGTTGGCAATAAGACCGAGGAGGTCCAGGAGGGCTACGTTTTCTTCGTCGGCGCTACTGCTGAATGTGTGGTTGAAAACACTGGCAGCGGTGAGGGCGACGATGATGTCTTTACGACCTACAAGGCATTCTGTGAATTGGCCCCGACCGGTGAGGCAAACTAGGTCAACGATAACTAAGTTGTCATATTCTAATCCGTGGTGTCAAGATGAAACACCCCGTTCTGGGATCGGCGCAAACCTGTGAAGCACATGGGAGATAGAGATAATATTCTGGTGCGGATTAACAAAATAACAAATAACAAAATTACCAAAAGAATGAAATGACCAACTTGAAAGCGCTCGGGCTGTGCCACGACCCAAGGTCTCAGAAAATATTATACTAATGGGCCTCTAAATAGCCTGACCTTTGCACCAACGGGGCATGGGAATTACTTGCTTGTTAAGTTCCAAGTCAGATTTGCTTCATCAGTTTGTTAGTTCCCTTTGCCCCAATATATATAAGCATTGTTATAGTATGGCACAAGTGAGCCAAGGGGGTTACGCTCAGGCATCTCTCAGGCGCTAACTGATGTTGGTAATATGATCTTTCATATTGATTTGGAAACTCTGTCCAGCGCTATTTGCATGGCACAGGCATCCATCCATCACAACACCATATTAGGTAAAGTACAGGGAACCGGACATACATATTCCACCAATATGCCCGTGGAACAATAAGAGAGTAGTCAGGACCCCGGTAATTTAGGTCCATCTGTCGATCGATCTATCAATCACTCACTCGGAGATCCAAATACCTCCATATGAATGCGTTTAGGGTCCACACCTAAAGCCTCCAGATCCTTGCTTTGAGCATGCATGAACGGCTGAGGCCCGCAGATATAATAATCTGCATCCGGGAGAACAGCCTTGTCTTTGATTTTAGTCAAATCCACCCGGCCTACATGATCATAGTCTACCCCCTGCACGTCATTCTCGCCAGCGTCTTCATAGAAAACCATGCGACTAACTGTCGGGTTTTCGGCCACGACCTGGATAAGATCATTCTTCATGGCGTGGACGCGGCCATTTCGTGCCGCATGGATGAAGACGACTCGCCGTGCTTGGCCCTGCTGGCTGATGATGGTTTTCAACATAGACATCATGGGTGTGAGTCCCACCCCTCCACTGATCAGGACAACGGGGGTAGTGGCGTTGATGTCGAGAACGAAGTCACCGAAAGGCATGCTCAAGTCCAACTCCGCACCTTCCGGCAGCGACTCGTGAAGCACATTTGAGATCTGGCCAGCCGGCTTAGAATCCCTCGCGAACTCTCGTTTGACAGAAATCCGGAAGTGACTTTTGTTCGGCAGGTCAGATAGACTGTACTGACGGGGCTGGTAGGAGCCTAGTTCGGGAACGTAGCAGCGCACACTGACAAACTGTCCGGGTTGATACAATGGTAGAGCGCCCTTATCCACCGGAGTGAGATAGAAGGAAATGATTTCGTCACTTTCCGGTATTTTCTTCGAGATGAAGAACTTCCGCCATCCTTTCCACCCACCGGGTGTCTTCGCGCCTTGCTGGTAGAGACCTTCCTCGAAGTTGATAAAAATATCCGCGAGTTGCTGGTAGGCTGCCTTCCACGCATCGAGCACTTGCTCGTTAGCGGCTGGTCCTAGGACGTCTTTGATGGCGGCGAGCAAGTGCTCGCCGACAATGGGGTACTGGGCAGGCGTGACCCCTAAGCTGGCATGTTTATGTCCGATGCGAGAAACTGCTGTGCTTAGGGCTTCGGGATGGTCAATATTAACCGCATATGCCCACACAGCATGTGCCAAAGCTGCGGGTTGCTCGCCAGTTCTTTGGTGAACGGTATTGAACATATTCTTGAGTTCAGGGTTTTTCTCTAGCATGCGCTTATAAAAGAGTGTGGTGATCGTGACTCCATACTCCTCCAGGGCGGGAATGGTAGACTTCACAATCTGCTTTTGTTGTGCTGAGAGTCCCCTTCGTGGCACCGAGGCATAAGCCCTTTGGGCTACCGACTGGAGTACTGGACGCCGGAAAAGAATTCGTGCGGACATATTGAGAATGCTGCAGACAAGACTGATTCCAACTTGAAGAGGTTTGATTTGAGCCGATTGGAAATTTTCAGGTTCTCTCGGTTATAGGTGTCATCGAAAGGACCCTTTAACTTTATTATATACCTGCATGCATATGTACCTAGTAGGACTAGTTTCCGGAAGTATACATGCTAAGATCGGAGTCTAGTCCTTTCGTGGTATATGTGGAGAAATACGGCTGATTTTACCTCCAGACAATTGCCCGTTACGTTGGGACTTGGGAATTTGATGTTTTGTCTGTTTCTGGATTCTTTACCCGCGTTGGTGCGCGGGTATATTACGCCCGACCTGAAGACGTCATTCATTTTGTCTAGGTAGCTTACATATATAGTCGACAAGTTATAGTGACCCGCCCGCAAGAATTCAAGGGCGAATTTGTGGACAGAGAGGGCTTCTCCGTCTATCTCCGCGGAGAACTATATACCGTAAGAGGTTGAATGAATGAATCATCGCAGGGATTTATTTTTGGGTCGTTAATCAACAACGAACATATGTTTTATTTTTGCTCTTTCACCTAACTGAAGTAAAAATCCGTCGCTCTCTTGAGAGGAGCCAAGTATCGTTGTCTTTAATGGACACGAGGCTGCGCTGACGAGAGATAACCCCCTTAAAGCTTGTATAGGCGAGGGTGTTCGAATATTGATTAAAAACGTAGGGCAAAACGTTACAAGCTAATTTCACGTTATTGTAAGTAACTTTAAGTCTACCGTGATAGGGACGTTGTTAGCCCTCCTGGGCAGTTTATGCGGACTATCCGTTTTCCTCCAGGTGGTTCCACAGTGTTGGTATAAAGAGGATAGTTCAGGATATATACACTCGTAGACCGTGCCATATTTCGCCTTCAAAAAGGTGCTGTTGGATATTTGAATGTGGCTGGGGAACCGAGACCTGGTATAAACCTGGGTACCGTTATAGATACTCAGTGAGCGGGTTTAATGATTGTGTAATACCTAGGGTCGTGCAGTTTTAGTGATCAAAAAGCGGCAAGAGGTGAACACTAAACACGAAAGGGAAAACCATGTTTCGCAGCATAAAATCCGGTATGTAGGCGCTAAGCTCACGATCCTCTCGGAGGCTTTTTATAGCCCTAACTCAACCGCAACAGGAGGTGTTTGATCCATCGGATCACTTACGTGAATGAAATAGTACATATGTAGTAATTGTTGGGCAGTGATCACATTTAACAGGATGAGTGAGGCCTGGATTATTGTTGGATCTTAACGGAGGGGCGCTTGATTAAACATGTCCTTCACAATTGGTTTTTCAAGGCAGCCTATAGTGACCATCAGAACCTATGAAGGATCTGGGAGATTGTTTCGAGCCCTGCCTTCTGATTGACTTATGTTGGCTGAACATTGTTCTCTACGTTGGATGGGTATATCCTATGGCTCGTAGTCGGGGTTCGGACCAACTGGCAGATGCCATTTATGAGCCTTATTATCTGCGCCTGGCGTGAATATACGTTGACTGATTATAGTCTCGTCAAAATAATCAATATAATCCCTTCAGGTTCCCGTATCACTCTCATATTTAAGACCTCTTTTTCCGTTTCTTTGCAGAACAGATCATTCATCATCGTCGGATCGTCTCTCTTATTCTTGAATTTCATAATCTTGGTCTACAGTAAGCCCACGATGAGCCTTGCCCATGAAAAATCTCCTATCGCGGCCGTTCAAAGCGCCCTGAGAAGTGCCCGAGTCAGATATTCGCAGATTACACCGGAAGAAAAACAACTTCTTCTTTCCAATGCATCCCAGCATTTTCTAAGCCAACTTCGTTCTAATCCATCCCTGCATGTCCCTGAGGAACTCGATCTCCAAAGAGCACCAGACTCTGCCGGTTCCCTCTCAAGCATTGACGAGATCAAATCGGATTTGATATACAATGCTCTATTGGTACGTGATTTCTACTACCGCGCAGAAACAACGCATCGAGAAAATAGGTTCCAGATTCCCCTCGAATTTCTGATCATGCTGGATGAAGCAGCAAGGTGAGCACCTTAAAGACCATGTGAACGATATCTCGAATGCTGACAATATTAAGGCTAGCATACAGGGACCGCGAGAATTGGGACTCACCCTGCTAGAAACTAGCTCCGAGATATTTTCTCGCTTCTGGTCTGACGTTACCGGAGAGGAGAAAGCGAAAGATGAGGAACGAACCAGGACGAAGTTCCTGTATGCAAGCATTGGGATTGCAATTAATGATTTTGACATGGCACTCGAGCACATCCAAGGAGCGATAGAATACCTTGACCAAGGAGTGGTCTTTCCCTCTGAGGTATACAAGGGACGAGAGTGGCTCCTTTGGGGCTGCAAGGCGGAAGCGTTAGATGGCGAGGGCTGCTATGACCTGGCTGAAAGTCAATATCACAAGGCTCTCAGTCTCATGCCATATAATGTCAAGCACACCAAGTACCACGTGGGCTTGGGAAGGTGTCTACTTTCGCAAGGAAAGACGGAGGAGGGGAGATTGCACCTTCAGAGCTTTCTCATAGAGCTGGAGAAGAAATTTGATGTGGATAACAAAGAATGCCCTCTGTAAGTGATATATGATCTTGTTTGTGACTCCTGATCTTCTAACTGACGGATATCCTCAGTGTTGGTTTTACCCTTTACTGGCTAGGCAACTCATGCTTCGACGCCGGCCATCTCTTAGAAGCAATCGAACTCCATGAGCGGGCTGTTCTCTGCTTGAAGTCATCGTTGGGCGAAACCCACCCCATTTTTGGGATGGCAAGCTACGAACTTGGTATGGATTATTACAGTCGCGACATTACCCCATATTTTGGTGTTGAGTCTTCAGTTATCGAGCCCGCTCTCAAATCTGCGCTGTATGTCTAGGAGTTTCACTACGGCTGTGAATACCGACGTGCTAACTCAAATATTAATTGATATGCAGAGACTACCTCGACAAAGCGACGAAGGTATTTCGTTCCGCGAATGATAAAGAGTATCGGGAGGCTGAGCTTACCTGCGTCTCGGGCCAAATCCGCCTTATGCAGACGGTATCTTGTTGAAGGAAGAAGCGAATCAGGAATTCAGAAAGGCCACCTGGAAGGTCGAAAAAGTATATTAATGGTCGACCTGTGGTTTAGCTAGTGCAGCAGTACACGGTTTGAGGTTCGAGGTCTTGCCTTACTTTGTTGATTTTGTGAAGATGCTTTGAGCTCCTTCAGAACATCACCTAAGGGGTTTTCCACAGATGGAATTCCGATGACCTCCATTTCGCTAGGTTGGTGGGAATAGAAGATAAAGATAGTGGAGAGTTTCGAAGGGAAAGAAAGGTAGGTTCTTTAAGCCTCTCAGTCAGTCAGGGAGTAATACTCTTGTGAAAGAAGAAGATGCTAAGGACCATAAGGAACCGGAATTCTGTCCCCTTATATACGAATTGTCACAGCTGCATTTTGCCTTGGAGCATGCTGGGTCTCGGTAGAGAAATAATATGATGGGCAAAATATACTTGACACATCTCAAATTGTGACCCAATAGAACTATTGTTGGACTAAATAGCTCGAACACTATGAGGTTGGGGGACGAAACCAACTCTAGGGCTACGAATCAGGTTCCTAGCCTGACGAGTACCCTTAGTTGGAATAATATAGATTCGCTGGCGCGAGTATAAATACTGAGAGTAGGAAAGGTTCGGCTCTCGACATCCAGTAGGGAATTCTTTATAAGCCTTATTATTCACTAGTAGGATGGCTTCTGAGACGGCCAAAATCGTATTGTGCTCTAAATATACATACCTTCGGAACAAACGCAACATATCCATATGAAGTATATGAGGCAAGTCTCAGCCACCCCCTAGGATAATCATGTAGCATACTTTATATCGAAACATTCGAATGTTTCCAAATCCCTTCGCTAATGGACCGATCATCTGATCAGGTGTATATTTAGCACGCAGTTTAGCATTTTACATATTCAAACCCAACGCGCACAAGATGACGATATAGATCAAATGAAGCAGAACCCTGTCTCGTCCATGGTAACAGACCTTGCCCCCCACAGGCGCAGCAGCCCGAGGATCTTCTCTTTCCACTCAGGATCCCTCCCCATCTCCCTCATCAAAAGATCATATCGATACAACAACTCAAAGCACATCTTCACGTAGTCCTTCATCCCCCTCCTCTCATCATCACTTCCAAGGCTCAATGGGTCCCACGACGGGATCCCAGAACTACCAGGAATGCCCTTCGCATTCCAAAACAACCGATGTGGTATATTCTGAGCTGGATAATCAAAATCAGCCAATCCCCAACCAATAAACCTTCTGAATGGCTGTGTCTCCGTCAGATGACCTGTATCATTCACAGATCCTGGTTTTGCATTGGCTTTGACAGAAGCAGCGATATTCAGCAGCATATAAATTTCCAGAGCCACGTCAGCAACATGTGTCACACCGAAGCTGTGACCCCAGCTTAGATGGTTTAGATCTGCTAGAGGGATTTTCTTGTGGTTTGCCAGACGTAACAGAGCAAGCATCTCATTCGAGATAATGAGCATTTTTACTGCATCTGCTAGATACGCAGTGGAGGTGCTATAGGGGGCTTCGTTGACCCAGTAGTCGACATCCTGAAACTCCTCGCACAGTGGATTTGATACCGCGGAGTTGGTCTCGTGGGGTCCAAGGTGGTACTTCTCTTCGATGGTGGGTAGAATAGACGAGTCATATAGAGGGCCGGATGTTGGTAGCGCGGCAGGACGTGGGTATTTGGCTCGCTCTGTGGTTGAGAACTCCTCAATGGTGGATATAAGAGTCCGCGTGAAATGGTTGAACTCGGGGGATTGACGATCAGCTAAGCGATCATGGATGATGAAATCGTGTTCGCGTATGCATGGGTTGTCCTTTACGAAGGCAAAGTGAGATGACACTGTATTCCAGGGGATCTTGTGATCTAGGTGCATGGTGATCTCAGCGTAAACAACTTTATGTTTACAAGCACGCGACCTGGCCTCTACGTGACATCGCGGGCAAGTGGGTTGGCAACCTTCCAAGGTTGGAACTAGAAGTCGCTGACTAAGTCTTCTGGTTCTCCAGGGCTCCAGGGCTGCCCGTGCCTAGGTGTGGGTTCCTTTTGGGCAGACCGTCTCACGCACTATGGGCCTCGTCTTGGGACGATGGGTGGGCGGTTTACTGGGCTATCAGCCTTTCTATCGTAAATGGACCTCAGATTGAGATTTGGCCTGCCAAAAGATGGAATCTTCATTCTTTCAACGGCGATTTGCCGATCGCTCGAAAAAAAATGGATTGATATGGCAATTGATTCATCTAACTGTCCGGCTCATAAGATAGTCCTCCTCAAATTACCATGTCTTCGATTACAACGTGAACTATCCGGTATTGCTATCTACTCCGAAATGGTCTTGAGGATCTCCTCCACATTTGCAAATGCTAGTTCTTCCTTTGTCTCCTTCCAGAGTTGTTCTGAGAGCTTCTTTCCCTCTGCGGTGTATATGATCGGTGCCAACCTGTAAACGGCGTTAGCGATAGCTTTAATCATGATACATATAGACGCAACTCACGGCACAATTTTCTGAAAAGAGAGGAACTCGCCATGCGTCTCCTCGCCATGTTTGACGGCTGCATCGGTGATCATTCGGGCTCCAACCGCAGCGGTGTTAGCCAGCCAGCGCATCACGACTTTCGCGATCGCTCCAGAGAAAGTCTTATCATGCTCACGGTTGAACTCGGAATCGTGAACAGAGCTCGGCGACGCGGCATTGATGACAACCACAGAAGGCGGGACAATAGAGGCCAAAAATGACAGGAAGAACTGTCCCAGCAGCTTGGAGACCATCATCCGATCCAGGGGGTCTATCTTAGCGTGCTTCTTGTCGAGCGATGCCAGCAGTGGGAAGCTTTCCTTCTCCTTGAAGGCTGTCCACGCAGAGACCTCCGACGAGACAATCGTAATCCGACTCGGACCCCCTTGCGCGGCGCGCTTTTCCTTAACCACCGGGAGCAGTAGAATTGCCAGCAGAGCTGTCGAGAGATAATTGACCTGGATCATCTCATCATGGCCCGTTTTGGGGTTAAAGACGCGTGTCGCGTTGCCGATACCGATGTTCAGCACGACGATATCCAACCGGGAGAGGCTCTTGGTGCGCTCTGCAAAGGCAACGACAGAGTCATAGTCGGACTGATCAAGTTCCCAGACCTCGATGCTAACATCGGACAGATTCTGGCCAGCGGATAACTTCTTCTTCGCCGTCTGACCTCTCTCTTCACTGCGGACGGCAAGAATGAGCTTGCTCAGTCCCAGGTCGAGGAGCTGTCGGCTGGTTTCCAGGCCCACCCCCGTGTTGGATCCGGTCACCAAGGCAGTCTTGCCTGCGAGGCTGACTCCCTGGACCGTGACGGGCTTGACGGTGAGCTGATTGTGCAAGAAGCGAGGCACGCTGGCCTGCTCTTCCGGAGTCACGTCGAACTTGGTCCCCATTTCATCAGCTGATGAGGTGAGATATCAAAGGAGGGTCCGTAAGGAATCCATAAAGAGGGTCCATGAGGAGGGGAAGAAAGGGGTCGATCAGCCTGAATCGATGATAAATAAGAAGTTGCCAAGGATGTCAGATTTTAGTTCTTAGGGCGAACACTATCTTCGGGTAACTCAGCCCTGAACCTGAACGATGACCGCAGCTTTTTTTTTCATTACTTTTTTATTACCTTCATAACCTTCCTGGTCGTACAGGGCCTGTGTACGACTGAACAAATTTGTACCTTTACGTGGTGTCCAGGATACATCATGATATGTAAGTAACCTTTCTGGTGAAACCAAGCAAGTTATGGAAGGTATCCAGGTAGTTTTCAATATTATTACTACTATGAGGGAAGTATTATATAGTATAGATTTCGTATTTGACTAATGTTACTGCTGATTGTATCGCGACAAGTATATAGCGGTGTGGCTGTCCGGTCCCTATCTCGCAGGCACTCCGAGAGGGGATCAACATCATCTACTTACAGAGACCATGAAGCTTCTGGGTGTCCTGATTGGGGTGTCTGCAGCAGGGGCTCTAGCAGCCTCGACGAGCGATGTGACTAAAATCTCCTCCTTTGCGCAGCGCTTTGGGCTGTCCACTGCCGATACCCGTACCCTGGCGGCGAAGTATGCAAAGGCTGGGGACCCCGTTGCTATTTTGAACATTGTGTGCTTGACTGCCCAGGGCGTTCTTGGCACCGAGAATGTCGACACATCGCCCCTCAACCAGACTACTGTGGAGGTGAATTGATAGGATGTCATCACTTTGACCTGTGTTTGTTCGGGCTTCTTCTGACCACACCGTGCAGGTCCGAATCATGCGTCGCAGAGCCCCACTGCATCGTCCAGCCCGAGGAAGCCCAGGATATTTCCACCGCGGCGAAAGTCATCAATTTCTTCCAGGTGAAATTTACAGTGCGCAGTGGCGCACACTCGCCGAACCCCGGCTGGTCGAGCGTCGGTAGCCAAGGTATCCTGCTCGATTTGTCTCGATTGAACTCTGTCAGCCTGTCGGCCGATGGCCAGATAGCGAGCGTCGGTCCGGGCCTTCGCTGGGGCGAAGTTACGATGGCATTAGACGCTGAGAAGGCCGTAGTAATCGGGGGAGACTGCCCACGGTGGGTGTCCAACGTGCCTCTGCTTTCTTGATGTGATCCCCGAGGTCTGTGTCTGAGGTTTGTTAAACTCATATGCACTCTTACCTTGTTTCTTTTTTATAGGCAAAAGGAAAGTCGGATCCCAATCCCATAACCGATCAATCTCGCAGACAAAATCTCTATAGAAATGCCGACGACACGCCAAACTTGGCCTTAAGATGATACCTTGGAGGCATCCATCTATCCATGGATGGAACCCCTGTAGATCGGAGCAAAGCCAATCAGCGCCCAGCGGCTTCGGGTCCTGCAGCGCCCCGCAGCCGAGGGAATCGATAGTGCGGGGGAAGAGAAGCTATAAAGCCGACGCTCGGCTCAGCTCACTTTCCCCTACCCCAAGAGCTTCAATCACTCGAAATCATAACCATGTCATCCAACCAAGATGTCCCCCAGCTTGGGTTCTGGGAAAAAGCAGATATCCCATTCCTGCACCTGTCAATGTACGCCAGCTTGGTGTATGCTGCCATTACTGGTGTTTTCCGGGGTAAAGCCAGCCCCAAGCGCTATGATCACCATGTCCTGTCAGCTGTGATTCGGAAAATGGTTGATCGGAGATCGGATCGGCAGACACAGTATGTTGTTCTCTCTCGACGAGTCTTCTGGACATGAGGCCCAATAATACAACAATAAACTGAACACGACATTGACCTATCGTCGAACAGGTATCTCAGTCTCCCAACTTCAGCAGCCTACGAAAGTGTCATGAAAAAGCGCGGTCTCCAACCCGAGACCGTCACACTCCCTCACAACACAGAGGGCCACTGGATCGGAAACAAGAATGCCAAGAACGTGATCGTCTACTACCACGGTGCGTTCCGATCTCGTGTAACATGGAGAAATCCGTCCACGGGTACCTGCAGAGCAAAAACCTAATCCCAACACCAAATATATCCACTATAACAAGCAAAAATAACAAGCAAAATACTAATAAAGAAACAGGCGGCGGTTTCGCCATTCCCGCCATCCCAGCCCACTTCGAATTCTGGCTCGATATACTACAAGCCCTGAATGAGACCGGCCACGATCTAGCCGTATTCTTCCCGCGGTACACGCTAACCCCACACGCAACATACCCAACCCAACTCCGCCAAGCCGTCGAGGCCCTGCGCTACATCATCAACAAGACCGGCCGCTCACCAGCCAATGTGATTATCGGCGGGGACTCCGCAGGCGGGAATCTTACCACAGCGACACTGCTGCACCTGTCTCACCCGCACCCGGAGATCGAGCCGCTGGCGCTGTCGGCGCCCTTGGCTGGCGTCTTTGCGTATGCGCCCTGGATTAACTTTAGTACGGAGTGGCCGTCGATGAAGGATAATCTGTGGAAGGATATTATTACGCCGGACGTTTTGACGAGGTGGTCTGCTTCTTACCGCGCGGAGAAGCCGGCGGATAATTGGAATGAGCCGCTTAATGCGCCGGCTGAGTGGTGGGATGGTGCGAAGACGGAGAGGATTTTGGTTCTTGCTGGTGGGGATGAGATCTTGCTTTCACCTATTCAGGAGTTTGTGAAGAAGATCAAGTCAGTTTTTGAGGAGGTCACTTTTGTCGTTGGGTATGATGAGTCGCATGATGCGCCGTACTATACTATGGTTAAGGAGGAAACTCAGACTGGTTCTGAGTTGCGCCAGTGGTTAGCCGCCCGGCTGTGATTTATTCGCTGCCACATTGCTGTGGAGCAGAAGGACAGGTTCGATAGAGACAGGTCTTATTGTTCCTATGCCCATACCAATTACAAGTGGGAATCCCAAATACCAGTTTCAGGAATGAGAGGTCATGTCTTTTCATAAACAAGCAGGATAGGCTCCCCTGACTCGGATTAAACAAAACAACAAATATATGGAACAGCAGATAGATTATTCTACGTGGAGACCTTGGCAGAGAACTTGGCCGCCGCAGTATCGAAGAACTCGCTCTTCTCTTGAATGTCAGTGAGAAGGGAGTGCGAGGGCTGGACCTGCTGTAACCGGCTAGGTGAGAAATGAAAGTTAGCAACAAATTCATTGTCTCGTTTGAAAGGAGCGGCGACGGGATGACATACGACTCCAGCTCCTCGGTCTGCTTGCCAGCCAACACATTCAAAACAATGCTATTGGCAATCAATTCCACGTCGGTAGGGTATTTCTCTAGAGCGGCGGTGAGGGCGGCCTCAGCCTCGGGCAGACGACCGAGGTGGATCTCAGCGATGGCCTGGCCAACTATAGCTAGCGGTGCGGAGGTACTGGGTGCGGAGGCGAGCTCCTCGTAGACGTAGAACGCAGACTGGTACTTCTCTCCGCCCTGTACATCAGAAAGATCAAAGTCAGCACTCATACACCATTGAGCAGGTGATTATAGGTTTCGCATAAACATACAACTCTCAAGCCAACCCACGACTCGGCAACGTTGACCAGTAGCGAATCCTGACCCCAGCGCTTGGCAGCCTGAACTTCCTTAAGGGCGAGATCGGTCCGGTTTTGTTGGAGGTGGATCTGGACGATGAGGGAAACGCTAAAATACAAACAGGTTGTCAGATCAATGCCCTCCACTGTATCGCAGCCTACTTGCGACGGGGCAACTCACGCCTCGAGGTTACCTTGGTGCTTGGACAGCAGCGCCAGCGCCTCCTCGCTGTGGTCCTGGGCCTGGAGCACAGTAGCAGCAAGAACCTGCACGGTGTTGTTTTCGGGGTAGTTCTCTGCAAGTTCTTGTGCGAGCTGCAAGGCAGCGTCTGTCTTGCCGGCGGACTGCAGGGCCAGGGCCCTGACGGCCGACAGGTCGGGGCTGTCCTCCTCGATGGAGGGCTCGGCGAGGCTTTCGTCGAATTGACCAAGGGCAATCTGGGCGCGGAGTCTGAGGACTTGGGCAGGGAGTTTGTTCTCCGGGGAGAGCGCGGAGGTCTCGAAGTCGATTACACTCTGGTATTGGCCCGAGTGGAAGGCGCTGTGGATGTTGAGGAGCTCTGCGGGGAAGCTGCATTAGCGCTGGTCGGTGCTGTAGAAACGAGAGGAAGGCTTACCGCCCTCTGCAGAAAAGGGATCCATCTTGGCTGTTGTGGAAGAATTAGTTCGAGGGAAATGGGTGTTGTTGATGATGCCCTGTGGCCGCAGTTGTTCACGGTGTCTTTATCGTGGAAAGGCAACTCTGCCGAGATAGCTAGGGGCAGGTGGGCCGACCGCCTTCGATCTATACATTCCACCATCGGCACTACACGCATCAACGACGCTTCATCTACAAATCTATGATTATTCCTAGGTTTTCACACTTGACATCGAAAGAATTAAACAAGTATTCATTCCCCCAAATAGTAAAGGGTGATAGGTATGTATCAACACAGGACTATCGACATCCCACAGAACATCTCACATCCTGTTTCAACTGGCCCCATCACCAGATATTGTCCACCAATTCCTTACTGGCAATAACCCGCGCTGGTTCGTATGTGTCCAAGGTAACGCTAAGCACATCGACGGGGCGTACGATTGTACGGGCAGTCACCACCGCAGCGACAAAACAAGCAATCTGGCTATATGTATATAAGTTGGGGCCTCGTTAAAACCACCTGGGTCAAAACCCTTTGGGATAAATCTCCCAGTTGGAAAGAGTACCCCAGTCATCTTACTGGCACGGTTGATTCGGTACAGCGACAACAAAAAAAAAATGCATGGGGTACATGATCCGAGACAGATCAAGTACCTTTCTCGATAAGTCCATCCATCGTCCAGTGGTTCAGCGATCATTTCTCACTTGGCCTCCACTTCTGACTCCAAGTCTTCATTGTTTCACGTCCATTGGCGCTTTATCACATCAGAGTCTGGACGCGGTTCGAAATCTTCTCAAGGCAGGATCGGTCTTGTTAAAGAAGGCAGTAGTGGAAAATAGGCCTGAAGTCGCCTGAAGTCCTAATATCATTGAGAGCCTCCAGGGCTCTTTGAAGCAGCTAGTGTAAGCCTCTTCGTCTTCGAGTACGGCGATCTCAGCATCAAGGAAGTTATATGCAGTTAACTGCAGTGAGCTTTCGGAAACTCGACACCTTTATGAGCTTCTCACAGATATATTCCCCCGGGTATTAGAAAATGGAATCAGGCGAGACGCAAGAAGTAAGGTGACCGAGCAAGTTGTGGGAAAGGTTGTGAGGGATATTATAGTGCCTAGGGAACTCACGCTTCCATTAGGAAGCGTAGTGAGAATCAATGGAGTCCATGTCAGTGATGGCGACAATATCACCGAGCAAACTTCTTCAAAGCCTGGCATGCCTTGCGGGCTTTGCTCGATACGACTCGCGCAACCACGAGAGGCAACCACTGGGGCTCGTGGTTGGTTGACGCAGACGCCGACAGAGATGAGGACGCATAGGTAGCTGCAGGGGATTCCTCAGACGGTTGTGGTAGAGCTCCACAGAATGGGAGAAAGCAGTTTTCGTACTCCGAGTCAGTGGTAGTCGTGGCCAGTGAAACTGAGTCTGCTGCTTCGTTGCAGAAATCGGCCAATGTCGGCATTCGGTCAGGTTGGCCCCTTCGGTTGTACAGCTCACGAAGAGCTGCCATGCTAAGGAATCTCGGGAATGGCGGTTCGTGCTCCAGCTTTAATGGACCTAGGGCTTGTAGGTCGAAGCAGGAACGAGGCAACTGCGGAGATGGCTCTTGTTCCGACAGAGATGTTTGGTCATGATGGCAGGTGTCGTGGTGGGTGTCGTGGTGGGTGATCATCACTTGATGGACTTCTAGTGTCCTGTAGACTACGTTGGTATATATTGCAAGAGACATAGATATCAATGCTTACCTTGGATCAATGCTTCCGTTGTCCCCATAAATGGCATCGAGCCAGTTGGAGACCTCAGCCTGTTCGTAGTAGGTTTGCACGGAAGTCATCGTGCGTTGTTGTATATAGTCTTCGGTGATTTTTGTAAAAAGGCCTCGACGGGGCTGGAAACGGTTTTGGTGGTGTATCAATTTCCCAGTGTAAATCGGGTATTCAATATACTATATACTAAAGGCCAATTGAGGTATACTTGAAATGGATTGAATAGATACCTGATGGCAAGATGATATAATAGTCAGGGGAAGTAGATGAAGAAGTAAGAAATAAAAAGTAGAGAAATGGATTCAAGGGCCGTATATATAGACTGTTATTCGAAAGCTACTAAGCCTATCTCAGAGTCGATGTCGAGTTAAGTAGAACGTCGAAGTGTACTTTCCCTAATAGAGGTAAATTTAGGGCTTCATCCATGGTTGCCAGACCGAAAGCTGTTTCGGCGATGGAAAGAGCGTCATCATCGCAATTAGTCAAGTACATCTTAAAAGCAGGCACGACCCAGACTAGGGAACCCTATACACAAGACTATAAAAAATGGCACTTTCCCGAATGTAGACGTGCAGATATGCGCTGTACGCACCACTAGGAGTGAAGAGTAGAACTTCATGTGAAATGTAGAGTAAGGTCTAGTCATCTTCATACAAGTAGCTAGTGAACGTCATCAGATAGTCCTGCGGCCCCATCACTACAAATAATTGGTCCTTGGTCTAAGTGCAGGCACTAACCTGATGAATCACGCTGTGCAGGCCATTTTCGTTGTGCGGAACTCGAAATGGTGCGAACATATTCAAATAAATAAGTAGTGTATCACATTTACTACGTCTATCACTGCTTCCTTTTTCTTGCTGCCCATGTCTAATACAGACAGAACTTCCTGTCATCTTCCCTCCAGTCCACAACATCCATCCTACCTAACGTAAAGACATCACGAATACCCTGAATTCAACAATATAAGCCTCGTGGGGTAGCCCTCTACCCATGGCAAATACATTTCAATGTAAGAGTCGAACATCTAAGCAGTTATGTGGCGGTGGTATGTCTTGGAATACCCAAAAGATCATCCCCTCATAATAACTTGGTCAGATATCGCTACCACCACTCTGGGGGAGTGTGACGTGTCTTATCAAGGATACTTCAAAAGCTATGGTCAAGAAACCGGCGTCAAACTCCTGCCTTTATGAACAACCGTTGGCTGGCTGAGAATGCAAGGCGTTGATCCGCCCGGCAAAGTTCTGTATAATTATCAAATTATAAGCATTATTTTCCTTTGACGGTGTAATGTGGCCATCCTCGATATTTGGATGAAGCCCTTATCTGAGCTCTTCTAGTGTTACATATGAAGGCGGAGAGGACGGGCTTTACGAGAAGCACCAGAAATACATTTGGTAGGTCTCATTCAACAGTCATAAGCTATGGAGCCATAGGACTACCAGGTGATTCAAATGGATAATCCTTGATCAGCTCTGCCACCTGAATTTACCCTCCTGCAGGGTCTTCACGACACCCAAGGGTATAAACTCTCGGTTCACAGCAGCGAGGCCACCGTAAGTACGAACCATCCCTTCGTGATATAACTCCGCAACCCATTTCCAGTAGGGTGTCATTTCCCCATAGAAATGAGGGATAGAGGCTGCAGAGGCCACTGAATGAAGGGATTTTTGCTCCATGTCAAAGCTCCCAGTCAGAGCCACGCTCATCTCACTCGGTACATGGGTCAGCTGCTTGTACACGTCCACAAGAGAGGGACTGAACATCTCTGGATACCGGGTGTAGTCTTCCAGTGACATGAATGACTTGGACTTGCCGCTCCATTCGCTCCAAAACTGGCTGCTAGCATCGGCGCCGTCCTTTTTGAACTTCTCTTTGGCCGCCTCGTATTCTCTCTCATCCCTCAGCGAGGCCTTATGAAGGAGCTTCCGAGGGGTCTCTTTGATATTTTCACGCATGGCGAGCAGTCTGATGAAGGGATTTAGAAGCCCCAGGCCACCGAGTTCAATGGGATAATAGAAGAATCCATCGGGCAGATCGTGGACATCGAAACGATCTGCGATCAGAGTGCGCAGATAGTCGGTGACACCATTGATTTGATCCGACGGAGTTTTGTCATCTGCGGTCTTGTTGAATAGTGTGCGCTCGATGCGGCTCAGGGTGGAGATGGCCATGTCGATATGGTCCCGACCGAAGCAAATGACTGGTTTTGCAAAGTTGTTCGTAAAGAAGCGGCCAAAGTAGCTGTTCCATGCCTGTACCCAAGCGAACACACTTTTGCAGGACGAAAGCTGCCGTGAAAGCTCTTCAATATGCTGGTCGACCTGGGCCTGGTCGATGATGAATCTTTCTTGCTGCGCATCCAGAACCAGGAAGCCCCAGCGGATATCACCAGTGGGAAGGGCCGACTGCATCGGACTGCCACCCAGACCCATCTGCACAGTTCCGGTCTTCTCCGTGTTGAACTTCAACCCCATTACCTGACTGAACTGCTCCATTGCCTGCCATGCCTTGACGCAAGTATTCTCTGCGCCCCAGAACCAGAAGTCATCATGGAGCCGGTATAGAAAGGCGCCGTCGGTAGCTTGATTGACTGCATAGTCCATACAGAAGAGAACGGATTCTCCGAAGCAATCACCCAATGTATGACTCATTGGAATGCCACGCTTGCGGGTTTGAACAGAGCCCTCGGCTCCATCTTGGGCAAACTTGAGCGGAGCTTCCAGGAACACTACGAAGAATTTGATCCATAGGTCAGAGACTCCAAAGTACTTCAGCACGGTGAGCATGGTGGCGTGGGGCATTGAAGGGCCGAACCACTCAAAGTCCGACCGGATTGCGGTAAAGTCCCCCCGCTGATGTTTATGGATGATAGATTCTGTGATCAGGAGGTGGAGAAGAGAGTGCTTTGTATCCAAGGCGTTTTTTGGTTTGGACCCCTCGTCATCATATTCCCGGGCACCTTCGACGTTTGAGGTGGGTAGTTGGCTCATGAAATATTCGTCGGTGTATGTGTTCTTTCGAACCTCGTTGATCTTGCCAGAGCCCGAGTTGGCTTCTCGGCCAAGGAAGTACTTGCGCATTTCCTTGTGGTCTTCTGGGATATCCTCATGCAGGACCTTCCAGGCGTTGGAATTTAGGAATCGCTCAAATACCTTCCGCAACTTCACAGCCCACATTGTCCCGATGTACTGTAGCAGAAGGGCATCGAGAAGGTCTTCCTCCATGAAGACCCGGTATTTACCGTTGAGCTGGCGGCGCATTTCAACAGGAATACCATCTGAGTCTCCTGTCCAGGTCCAGCTATCGAGCGAGGCAATGCGCATGTTGAGCACATCTGCCACCTCCTGGGCCACCTCATTGTTCCGCATGAACTCTTTCAGAATGGCTGTCTTTTCGTCGCCGAGGAGGTCGGTCTTGAGCAGTGCGCGGGAGACCCACTTCAGTTCGTCCACGGTGAGCCATTCACCCTTTGAGGACAGGTCTGTTCCAAACGATTGGATACTTGCTCGGAGATCCTTGAGTGCCTGTCGAGAAAGTTTGGTCTGGGTGAATAGATCATTGAGGTAGGACCGGATCGCGTCTTCGTTAACATGTGTCGCAGCAGTAAAAACCAAGGACTCCCAAGTCGCGCGTTGCTCGTGCATTTCTGCCCGCCCAACGTTTTCGAAGCTTGGATCGGAGTCAGTGGACTTAGTGTCTGCAGTGGAGGTAATGCTTCCATCCAACTCCGACAACCACTCTGTAACCAACTTGCTGTAAAAGGCACCGTGCTCATGCTTTATCTCAAGATATCGCAACTCCTTCTCGAGTTGAGTGACACGATCCCGTAGGGCTGTCTGAGAAACGGAATGGTCGTAGCGACTTTGTAAAAGAAAGCGACGAATGTTCGTATGATCTTCTGGCTGCAGACGACCGGCTCCTCGTGAAGTGAGTGTGTCCTCCGATTCCTCATCTGAGGAATCGGCATCTAGATCCAGGTCATCTTTGTCGAGCGAATCCTTACTGTATCCTTTCAGGTGTGAGATTCCATCCAGCAAAGCCTGAGCACGGGTGCGCAGATCTGGCGCTGTGTTGGCAACTGCAAGAATTTCGGTTTTGCGCCGATCAAATAGGACGCGTTGCTTGGAGAGTTCACTGATTTTCGTAGCAGTGATGGACTTGAGAGTCTGTGGAAGAGCTCCGTTTGCCATAATGATGTTGGAACTTGAATAATGTGAGGGGAGGTTCCACCTTATGAGGCAGAAAAAGAAGATAATTTGATGTTGAGGGTTTGACGTTGAAAGTTTGGTGTTGAGAGCTGAAATGTGGAGATGATATGCGGTGGGGGGAGAGATTTAAAGAGGAGCGGCAAATTCATCTGGTACTTCCACCACTGAGTCACATATGAATCATTACTTTGGAAGAGTTAGGCAATTCTATGATCTCAACGGGAAAAACAAAGGCGGCAACTGTTTGAGGTTAGCACTGAAGTGGTGTATTTTGAGGCTGAGATCGGGTACCTAATCGGGTATAGCGTCAACTGGTCAACATAGCGCTAGCAATCCTCAAGTGTGTGTCTTGCCTACGTGCCTCATCCGAATCCGTACCCACCATGCCATGGTTGTGCTCCAGTGTTCATGATTCTTCATTGAGTCCTTTCCGAGATGAATGTTCCTTGGAACATGTGGGGTGGGGTGGTGGCTGTCGACGATGGAAGCAACATTAGATTTCACGAGTGAGGACTAGTCACTTCAGGGACACTATTACCTGCTGTGAACTCCAAGAAGAATGGAGATTGATACAGCAAACTGAGGTCTTTATGCTGGACGAAGGAAAGGAGAATAAGAGACGTAAGTTGGAGAGGGTGTGATAACAACCTTGGAAATGAAGTGACGAAACTTGAAAAGGTTAGACCCGGGCTCATCAACAGGATGCAGATGTTGAACTAGAGAGCTTTGAGCAATATCGACCAATCTTTTATAATATCCAGGACCATTTTATTGCCTTCTAATAGCAAGTGAATTTAGGGAACTCTTAATACATCTCCGATCTCCCCGTTGTTACCTGAAGGCTTTGTTCATAGATTGAGCGTCTGTTTGTTAGTTGCACGGTAAGGCATATAAATGCCTTGCTTTTGATAGTTTGAATGGTTGTGACTTCATCTCCTTCACTCTCCTCTGGTAGGAGTAGTCTCCACATATATAATAGTGAAGGGCATAAAAAAAGAGATATAAAATGACACCGAAAGTGACGCACGGAAGGACATCCAAACGACAACCCAGAAGATACACGAAAGACCATCTACAAAAAGCCATCAATATGACGTCTCCAATATATCCTAGGTCAGCCAGATCTAATTATACCAGACAACGCTCGTTGCCTAGTGTCGCTATATACTGGCGGACACGTGAGCAACTACCTAGACGTACTCATATATCTACAAAACTTCCAAACCCCTTCTCACATCCTCCCACCCAGAGCAAACTATGACTTATTTGGACACGGAGAGGTCAATGCACAGCTCTCTAAACGCTTGTTGTTCGAAAGCCTAGTTATTTTTGAGAGATTATCACGGGCTACCTTCCCATGACAGACTTCTCAGCGATGCACCCTCAGGATCTCGATACCATAGCTCATTGCTCATCGCCCCGGTTCAGCTCTTCATACTTTTGGACCCTCACTTTTCATCAGGTATGCGACACAAACCCATGCCAATATGGCCTGTACTAAAAGCATATAGTAATCTGTAACTCACAAAACTGACATCGCACCGGGACCGGCACACGGCGAGCGATGCGTCGACTGCCAGCATCCTGTCGACTTAGATATGCAGATAATGGAGTCCAGCAGTCCAGCAGATGGTGAGATCACGCAGTACGGTACTAGTGGGGATGGTCGTCCACACTCCCTCGTCGACCGCCTCTGGATGCAGTGCCCGACGGCTCTGCTCAATCCTGCGTCGCGATCCGCGGGGTTTGTGGTCAACCGCTGAAACCAAATTGATTGGGCTTTTTGCACCTACCATCGACTGTACCAATCCTAGGAACCCGGGAGGACTTCAACGATGCTCTGGAAATGTTGCGTCTGCGCGAAACCTTGCGTACCATGCCCAAGTCCCTGGACAAAATGGAAAATGTTACAAAGGTCGAACCATCCTTGTGCCACGATATTCCGCGCGAAACATCAGCAACAGTGTTTGATGACTGGCTGGCTATCCTGAATAGACGAAATCGTAGCTTTACGAGGGCTACGGAGGCTCTACAACCACCATAAGACAACCTATACACCAACCGTGATGCCATCGAGTGATTTTGCATACTTCGCATTCCGAGTATGTTAATGATCCCATCGACCTTACCATATCCCCTGATGGTCCCGTTAATATCCACCCTTTTATCGACGGAATGACTCTAGTAAGCTACGTCAGATCTAAGTCCTATTAATAAGGAAGTGCGTCAAAACGAGAGGAAATGGAAACAGCCAAAAGCGCTCTTGACTGAGCGGTGAAGAAAGGAATCCTCATTCGACCCAGTAGGTACTGCACATGTCAAAGCTTCGGACACTATTGGTGCGTTGTCAACTTCAGCCCCAACCAGTCGGAACATGGAATAGCAGTGCTGGGTCGCAAGATCAAGGCATGCGGGATGACCAAGACTCCTCAAATCACGACTGTTCCAAACCCAAAACAGGCTCCAAGCAGGTGGTTCGACCAATGTATCTAAGATCTAAGAATGAACGTGACTATGACTGCCTCTCTGACTGTCTATTGCATTTCACGAGGTTTGAAACTTAATCTACGACGCCCGTAAGTACCACAAAAGGACGTCCGCGTACAATAACTTTTGTAGTAAGCAGGTAACTTGGCGATGTACTATGTTGTAATTACCTAGGTATTTCGGCAATGCCCCGAAAATAGAGAGGCTGAATGCAAGGAATGCATTCCTTCGACAGGGGTGCCCCGAGCCGCTCCTAAGAATAGCCAACGGTGTTAAAAAAATCCACACAAAACCGACAAATACCAACTATAGTCCACTGCATGGATCGCATATTACAGTAATACCACTCGTCGCGACAGCAACATAGCCCGTGAACGAGATCCACAGCTGCAACAGGTTTGATACGCCTATCCAGCCACTGTCCCGGACAGCCCTAAAGGTCCAATGTCAAACCGCCAAGACTCGCGTACCAAGATTCGCTGGCAACGGCTCCCGAGGGACCCGAGGTATGATGCGAATAATACACCTCAAACACGCGAAAAGTAAAAAAAATCTCGTGTTTGAAGCCGCGTAGTCGTGTTAATTGGACTCTCACATGTTGGGGCTTGACCCTGGTCCTTTAGTGAATTGCCGAAGTGGGCTGAACGGCCTTCGATGAAAATTCTGGAAGCCACGTTGTCCCACTGGAGCTGAATGTGGGGGTCATTTTCGAGATTTCAGTTTCCAAGATATGAAAGGCGTTATTTTTAGCCCTGGATCTGCGACATATGGAACCCGGTAGATGTCTCGCGTCTGCTTTACATCCCGATGTTTGGGATATGGTGCAATGTGGATGTGTGGGGATGTGTGTAGAACTGGTAGAGGAAATGAGTGCTTCGGATAAATTGGTTTGACGTATACAATATCGAGCGTAAACTTTGCCGCGGGATGTTGGATCTCGTTTAGGAGTCAGCAGCAGCTAAGCTGGCTTTGGAAACAGGCACGTTGGCTTGTGACGGCGTTTCCGGGGGCATTTTCCTGGTTTTGCTATTTGCCCCACTGGGGCTGATATCCACTGCTTCAGAATGGTCAGCTTCCTATTCAGGCCATAAGCGACTTTTACCAATCGCGAGGCTAAGATCAAGTCAGTATAGTGGGGATCTCCTTTTCTGAAAGCCGGAGCCGCTTGGTACCGGACGTTATTCCGTGATATGGGTCCGCAATATCGGTACGCGAGAGATACCAGCCACGTTATCCAGCACGATGGGTAATCGAAGGCTGGTGGATGCGATATGTCCCAGATATGTACTGAGTGCGGACGACTTGTGGGTTTGTCGCAATCTCTCGATGTTTCCTTTCCCGCTTTCCCGCTCTCCCGCTTTGCCTTAGGTATAGTATACATCGTGTAAAGTATTGCAAGCTCTGGGAAACATAGGTGTACCTCCCTTGATATCCGGATCATGGCCACGTATCGGATCTCCCTAATCGTATGACCTCCTGCCTCCTATGAAACCAGTATTCGAAACACCTGGAGGCCGTGCTTTGGACCATGTAGACCGTATCCCATACAGGGATGTTATGGAGTTGATTGCGGAATCTACCCCGGCAAGGGAAAAAAAGGCACCGGCTCAAAGGCTCAACCCCGAGCATATCAACTGTAAGACAAATTATGGCGCCATGCCGGTTGCGGGATAGTTTCCTCTGAAACAAGGTATCATTCTGAACGGGACCGGGACGAGTCGCAATGCATGATTCTTGTTACACGATCAGTGATAGAGCCACAGGCGCCCTATGATACTGTTGCACCAATCTCGTCGGATATGATGGGAACATTTATTCCAAGTTGAGTCACATGCACCTGCAGAATGAAAGAGAAAAGGCAAAGGAAAAAAGGAAAAAAGACTCACATTTGCCTTCCTGCAGTCGGAATCAAAATGTGCTATGGGGGGGAGACAAAACCCAGTATTTAGCCACAGCCGGGCCGGTGATTGGAGGCACTGGTTCTGACAACGGAGATAGCCTGGGCGTGTCGTATCAAAGGGAGAGGCCCGAGGATGGTGAGATACTTTCTTTGAATGTTTTTGTTTTTTTGTTTCTTGTTCTGTTTCAGTGTTACCAACACAGCCTGGTTTGAGTTGCATATCAACCCGGGAAGCATCGAAGACGCATCGAAGGAGCGGGACGAGGCTGAGCTGAAAGTGGCTGTGGGCTGAGACGAGTGGGGGATGTCTGAGACGTGTCAGTCTCTACGATGGCTTTCTTTCTTTGGGTGGTAGTGGATAGTATCATTTTGGCATGCACTGTCATCCTTCAAAGGTAAAGGTCTGCCGATGTGCATGCGTCAAAGCGGGGTGCTTCGTTTGCCTAGTTTGGACACTACTTCATCACAAATATGTACATTTGGCCGAGTACATCCCTTCAGGTGTATGTCCAGTAGGTACTTAGAGAAAGTGGCCATTTCTAGCAAGTCACAATCAGAATACCATCATAACGTGTGCGATATGACCGGGGAAGAAAGTATAGGCGAGACCTAAAGTGATGGAGCAACAACCCTGACTCTAATGAGGCGCAACGGTTCCATTCCCCTGGGTCTGTATAATTTGTTCCTGAAATATGGGAATATATTACTTCGAAAGACATCTGGTATATTACTTTGAAAGACATCTGGAGTCTACATCGTACTCGCATTCGGTAACTCTGTTCGAACAAGTGCTATGATACAGAGCATAGGAGATTGCATTCTCTAACCTAAACATTTGAAAATGTTACGTCGGGACAATTATATTATAGGTATACAACATAGTATTCCGTAATAGGTACTCGGGAAGGGGATACTACGAAGTAAATTGCCGTGGAATGGAGATGGCAAGCCCCTTCCGTTCTCTCCTGAAGATCAGACCCATAGCTCAGTATTAGGACACTCAAACTCCCGTTTTTCTTCTTAATTAAGAATGGGTATGCCCATATGCCCCTGAAACGGACAATGTCAATGACCTGAGATCCCGGCTACCTTTGCGCTATAACGTCTGACTGGAGTTTCCAAGTTTCCAAGTTTCGAAGGTTCCAAGGAATATTCGATGTACTGTTGTACCTGACAACAATACTAGTACGGTACTGGTACCAAAACCATAAATACCGTAACGAAAAGAATTTCTCGCGTTGCGTCTTCATGATGTCATCGCAATGATTACCTATTCTCCTTAAACGGCCCCAACGTCGGAATTGCACAGGGGATATCGTCATCCAGTTAGATAACGAAACATTCTCTAACGTAGAAGAACGTTAAAGCTGAAAGAAATATGTTCGTATTTTTTTGGTTTTCACTTTTCTATTAATCCAATCACTCTTCCAGAAATGACCCCGGGGAATACTCAAGCGCAATCAATCATAGCCCCATAAAATCACAAAGGTCACAAAGAGAGTTTTTTCGCCGAAGGCTTCGTCCTATAGGGGGAGCCGTCAAAAGTGGGGTTATTTAGGGCTGTTGATCGTAGCATGGAGCGGATGCGAGATTGACTGGTAATTGTTTACATGCACATCAAAATTGGAGTGCAGAGCCCTGCGGCTGACGGACTCACGTACATCTCTCCATATGGCGCCATTCAAAATCTTGCAGATTCTCTGATATCAGAAGTCTCTTAAGAGAATACCTATGTAGGTAATAATGACGTGAGTACTATGTTACCGTTACTGTAGGCTGTACCAGTAAATTTGACCTTCCAGAAGGAAACGTTGGAAGTATTGACCCCCTGAGCGATGTCATATATAATACACTAGCTTGTACGGTGTACTCCATACAGAGCGAACGACCCTGTCAAGTGGACCTCAAGTCAAGCCAATGGAAGACCCTAAGAATCTTGGAAGGAAAAATAGTAAGACATGCGTTTCCCCCATAAAGTAGGAGTTACCATGTCCATCCTTTGAGGTCTTTGAGCCGTGAGGTCCGAACCAGAATATAGGATGATTGGGTAAGAATTCTCAAATGAGACAGCCCTGTATCCGCCAGGATTCTTGAGATGGCCCAAGCAACCCTATTGAATAACGTCTAAGGACTGATCACAAGGAAATAATTGCATGTAATCCACTCGATTACCGCCCATCCTGATACTAAACTGCAAATCGTATGTCGCACGTCAGAGCTGAAAAAATATACCTGTGAAAGCGTGGCATGATAGCACGGTTCTTCACGTACATCTGTACCCAGTACGGAGTACAACGCAGGCAAATGGGGTTTGATAAACAACTCCCCCTCATCATCCCGTCTGCATCCCCCCTAGTCGGATCCGGTGGGGATCTCTCACTGGCTGGCAAGTTGAATTATGGATCACCTGAGGCACAGTGATTAGCGGTCAGGATGTTTTGACCCGACAAGAGATTATCGTGTTGCTGTCATCGGGGAAGAGTGGCTGCCACGAACTCGCAGATCCTTGCTTCAGCCACCGCTCTTTGTCTTTACCTCGTTACTGGGTGGGGTATATTGGGGCTAGCGAGGAGAAACGGCATCTCTTTAATTATAATGTCGGTAAATTAGGACATTGATAACGCGGTCTACTCTGTATGGAAGAACTTGGTTTGCTCTATTTGGCTGTTCTTGATGTCGCCCTAGTGAACTGAGGGGATTCTTTTTCTAGCCCGCCACAACCGCCCTGCACGATATCACGTTGGTAGCGCACAGATGATGTATAGGAGACACTGTCAGCACTAAATCAGCTCAAAAATGTAGTCTTGAAGTTGCGTGTCTACTCGGGCATATGAGTCATTTCATTCTAGCACGGTATTTGCCGGAAAAACAAAGGAAATTTAACAACAAAATGAAAAAAAAAAGCAAAAAAGAAAATGACGTCTATTGCCATTTTTGGATAGTCCTGCCTTCCTATTGAATTCCCGGATATTGCGGTGCATAAAAGCCTCAAGGTGAGGGCCGTTCCGAACAAATTGGGAAGGTACGCGGGGTTCCTAGGCATCCGAATAGATAATCGCCATGAGGGGAATACCTGAGGTCAGAACAAGATCCCTGTCAGAAGTTGCTAGGATGATGCGGCTGTTAAGGCCAAAAGAGGCTAACTGTCGCCCTTGGATGACGCTAAGTTCATTCAACAGCCCACCCGGGTAACGTGCAGGAGCGCAGGATCAAGAGAGCATAGCCTGAGGGGTGCCGAGGAACTTCAATTTCTTTTCTCCGGCTGTAGCGGCAGAGTTGTGAATCGACATAATCAAGGAAATGGTGAAGCACGGCATCGCCAGCTCATCTTCCAACGGCTGCGGGGTTGACCTCAACCCCGCAGATGTTCCTGTGCTTTGCGGCTGGTCACACTCCGCATACAGTCTGTATCACTTTGTGCCTTGAAGGACAGGTACGAGCAAGCTGAGAGCTAAGAAAAAAAAAAGACTAAGAATACGGATATGAAATGGATACTACGCCATGGGAAATGCGGGCCTTGTAGGGCGAAACAAACGCTCCTAATAACCTGGGAATTTTTTTTTTTTTTTCGGAGTGTTCGTGACAAAACAGAATCCTCAAACTCCCCGACGATCTGTTATTGCTTTTGTTTTTGATAATCCACTCCATCTCCACCGCTCAAACCGTTTCTCACTGCCACATCAAGCACAAGCACCGGTTCAGGGATGACATTCAATTGTCAACATTCCGCTATAGATGACGATGTACTATAACTTACACAGACCCCATTGTGAATGTTGCGGTGTACACTGTACGATTTTCCCATTTCCTCCCCACCAAGGTGTCAAATAGGAGGAAATGATGATGTGCGTCGTGATCGACTCACTCTTTTTTGTCTCGGTGCTTGGGCACAGATCCGCGCCCGACCAGTCAGCAATGAACACAAACACAAGGAGAGCACAACACTAGATAAGACTGTGTATTACAGAATAGGAAAGTCTAATGGAATCTCGCGACCAAAACGCAGGAATCCGAAGGCTCCGCATATCTTCCCCGGACCACTCTGTCGGTGCTAGGAATTTCCCAAGTAATACAGGTAAAGAATGACTGTTACAGTTTAACTGCTACTAGTAATAATCTTGATATTATAATACTAGCCTAGTACGGAGTATGTTGTCAACTAAGTTGGCGATGTGGGGGAACTGGAGCCCGGCGGTGTCTCGGACTATAGAAGTCTGAATGAAATAGACTGCTATTCGTGTATCCACCATCATCCACAGTATTTCGGGACATTTAATATTATTAAGGATTCTGAATGAAGAGAAAAGGGAGATCCCCCCCTTTTTACACGAAATATCCAGGAGAGTCTGTCATAGGTAGATTGTAGGGAAATTGTAACTCCTGTCCCTTTAGGGCTCTGCCGTCCAACACACTTGAAACACAGATCGACCCCGTTTGGCCGATAGCATTCCCCAGGAATTCCAAGGATCGTCCAATAATACCGAGCAACGGGTTTCCGTCTGGCAATCATTCCGCATCGTCATCTCGTGGTAGGCAGCTCTGTATTTTGATAGGCACTTGGGTATTGAAGTAGTACCTAACTGTAGGGGCATGCCTGAAGCAAATGAGCAAGTACACCCTGTTGGTATAGTATTTAATCATTTCAATGGCCCTCGCTTTTTTTTCTCTTCTGCTAGATAATTCTTTGTTACTCTTTCCCTTTTTTTACCCTTGAGATCGCAGCCTCATCCCCACGGATTGTGGCTCATATATACACTGGGTGAGTCTTCCAAAAAAGAATTTGCCCCAACTTGACCATACATATCTACATTCTCTCTCACATCCATATCACGACTGGAATATCTGCAGTCGCGGTTTGAATCAGATGTGTCTTTCAGTATCTAACCCTTCTTGACCAGAAAAAGCAAAGAAAGAGAAGAAAGAGGTCGAAATTACATCCTTCAACTTGGTATTACCTGTATTGTATTATTACCAAACAATACAGGTATACAGTACACCATTTCCCATACCGCATGCTCCGTCTATCGTAAGTACCCAGTACCCACTGCAGCTTCAATTCGCGGAATTGGGATTCATTAATTTAATTCTTTTCCTTTTCCCCCCTTCCAACTCTACTTCAATTACCTCCCTCTGTTCGAAGCCAGAGAAAAAAAAGATATCTATACTCATACGATAAGGACAACGCAGGTCTTCTCCCTCTCGTCGCATGATCATCCAGAACTTCCGCAATTTTACCCACTCCCGACTCGCATACGGACTTAGTGGCCACCACGTAACCGTGCAGCAACTTGATCAGCTCCCAGTGATCCTCAAAACGGCACTAAACAATCCAACATCAGCGAGCTCCCAAACTCGGCCCAGTCTCCGATTGCTCGCTTTCCCCTTTCGACCGCCTGCATTGACTGCGTTGGCAACTCTGTCGCAATCCCCGATTTTTATCACATTCTCCTATCCTAGCTTCGTTGCGCCGGGGAAAAAACTCCCTGCACTTTAGCACGGGTACTCCCTTCGCCTGCCGCATCGCTAGTCTCCAATCGCACCCAATCGCGCAAGAAACCTTGTCGGACTAGGACAATCCTTGACTATTAGGTCTTTTTTTTTATTGCTACCGCTGTCTACTTCCGCACCAAAGCCCGGTTCTTGGGGCTCTTTCCCGAACTTTGGTAACGATACCTGCATACGCATTATATTCGGCCTTTGACTCGCTTTGGCGCACGCCCTCCAATTTGGAACCGGTTCCGCGCCGCCTTCCCCGACTCACTCGGCGATTGCACCATCAATTGGTCCATATCACAACACCCCCCGCTTCGACTGCAGAGTAGCAGCTTCCCCCACGCACCGGCAGATCGACACGCATAAGAGAGGGGTAGCATTGGTATCATTGGAAGAACATACAGAGAATCAGCCGGGCTCCGAAAGAAGCAAGACAAAAACCCGCATTCCGCTTCTTTGAGGCTGGAGATCATTCCCTGGTTGATTCCGTTTGTGACGTCTATCCCAAGTGGTTAGCATCGGCTGAGAATATCCCTCGTGGGAGATTGGCCGTTGCACAGGGCCAGTGCCCTTTGCAATTGTTATCAGGGAAATTTTTTTTAATCGCTCAAAATCTTCTTTCGTTGCGATTTTTCCCCCCTCGTGAGCTGCTCTCCGGCAGGGCTCTCCGCATTACACCCAATTCAGCCCAAGATGCAGCAGAGTTCAGGAACGGTGAACTTCTGCTGAGGACGTGGCTGAAAGATCGTGTTCTTACCGTGTCAGAATATTCTACTTTCTCTTTTGGCTCGCATCGCATAACATTCCTGACAGGCGGCAGCCTTGCGAACCTTGACAGCAGGCCGGTCCCATACGCTGTTACCCATTCGTCCATTTCTGAGTCCAGGTGACTCGGACGTTGGTACGGTATACCACAGGCTTAGACTTCCCCATATCGACAGCTGAGCTGTCGTTTTGATAGATAGGCGTCATGGCCTATGCTACGACTACCTCACCGACCCTGGATGCTGACACCCAATCCAACTTAAAACTTGCGACATCTCTCTCTCAACCGACTTTACATCATGTTGTCACATCTTTACCATCTGGCCCTCCCCCTTGTTCCGCACCCTCATTCACCTCTTCGCCGACCTCTACACCCACCTCATCCTTCCCTGCTCCCGACACACCTTATACTTTCTCCCCTGCCGGCACTCCCCTACAATCTGCCAGCGAGGGACTCTACGGCCGAGTAAACGGTCCTTCCCTGCCTATGCCAGGCCCGCTTGAACTCGGCGAGTCCATGATGGCCGTTCCCGGAAACGCCAATCCGTCCAGCTTCAATGACCCTGCTGTGTCCACCAAGGCGCCGGGCCTAATGAGACGAATCTCAAGAGGCGCCGCCAACAAACTCACTCGTAGGAGGCAGTCTACGACTCAAAACGAGAAACGAGACCGGAGCACTGGTCCCATCATCATGCGCCGGCGCAGTGACAGTAAAACTGGCACCCAACCTGTTCGAGATAGCGCCCTTGATTCCAGCAACGAGGATGAAGCCGGCGAAGCCTTGGACAACCTGGGTGCATGGGCTGGTTCGGAGGCATCCAGTCTTCGCAGCGAGAGTCGTATGAATATGGCTCGCGAAACTGGTCCCGTTCCCGCCGTTGCCGTTGCGCCCAAAATAGACTCTGCTGTTCAGCGAGGCACAGTCCTAACCAAGGTGACCAAGAAACGCAGGAAGCAAGTTCGCTTCTTCCTAGACCTAGACGCCGCCAAGGTGTTCTGGGATCCCTCCAACCCGGCCAAACGCTTCTATATCGATGATATCAAAGAAATCCGGGTCGGTGCCGACGCTCGCAACTATCGCGAAGAACATCAAATTCCCGAAGATTTGGAGCGCCGATGGTTCACCATTGTCATTGCGGATTCTGACCGCTCTAAGGGCCGAGCGGTCAAAACATTGCACCTCATCGCTCCTAGCGACCGTATTCTTGACCTTTGGATTACCACCCTGGAGCATATATCTCGGTACCGAATCGATCTGATGTCTGGTCTGGCAGGTTCGGGCCAAAGCGAAGCGGTTCTTAAGGCACACTGGGAGCGCGAGATGTCGAGACTCTTCCCGCAGCGTCCTCCACTGGAGGAGCAAAGTCTCGACCTCGCTGCCGTGGAGAAGGTCTGCCGCAGCTTGCATATCAACTGTTCCAAGAACATGCTCCGGGCACAGTTCACTAAAGCTGACGCTGCCTGTAACGGCAAATTGGATTTCTCCGAATTCAAGGATTTCCTTTTGCGTTTGAAGGAAAGAAAGGATGTCAAAGACATCTTCAAGCTTCACACCGCAAAACCGAAGGAGGGCATGACCCAGGAGGAGTTCTTGGCTTTCATTCGTGATGTGCAAAATGAAGATATAGAATCCGACCGGGTTTACTGGGCTACACTGTTCGACAAGTACGTCCGACGGGCCTCTAAATCTCGCACTCCTTCTGCAGAAGGATCGGAGCTTCCTCCACCTGTGTCGCGGATGAACCTGGATGCATTCGCCGCGTTCTTATCTTCGTCCAGCAACGGTGTCTACGCTTCACGTGCTCCCCAGTCGAGATTCGACCGCCCGTTGAATGAATACTTCATCTCGAGCTCTCACAACACTTATCTCCTTGGCCGCCAAGTGGCTGGTGCATCAAGCACTGAGGCTTACGTTAGCGCGCTTCAGCAGGGATGTCGTTGTGTCGAAATCGACTGCTGGGATGGCGCAGATGGACGCCCCATCGTGTCCCATGGGCGGACTCTTACCACCAGTGTCCTCTTCGCGGATTGCATCACCGTCATCAACCGATATGCTTTTATCACATGCGACTTCCCACTCATTCTTTCTCTCGAGGTGCACTGCAATCCGGAACAGCAACTGGCGATGGTCAAGATCATGAAGGAGACATTCAAGGAACGACTTGTCCTTGAGCCCTTGATGACCAACTTCCAGATCCTTCCGTCTCCCGAGGAGCTTAAGGGTCGTATTCTGGTGAAAGTGAAGACGTGTGACGAGAACGAGTTTGATCCCCGCCACAATACCGTCGGCTCTGTCGGTACCCACGGCCGCAAACGCAGTTCTAGTACTCCATTTGTGCGACCGACGCTCCATGAGACAAACACCATGCCTCTTCCCACACTCTCAAGGCCTTCTACAATGGGTCCGCTCGACAGTATCGGCCCTTTGATCTCGCACGATAGGCGTTCCCTTACAGCTACAAGCATGAGCAGTGCAACCGACGACAGTGACGGAGCGCTGACGACTGTTCACACTGACAAAAAGAAAAAACGCCGCCAGAAAAGCAAGATCACCAAGCCTCTCTCTGACTTGGGTGTGTACACTCGTGGCTACAAGTGGCACAGCTTCTCGTCTCCAGAGAGCAGACGGTATAACCATATATACTCGTTTGCCGAACGGTCTTTCGAGAGCATCTGTCAGAGTCACGACAACAAGGTTGCACTGGAGTCACACAACCGCAAGTACCTAACGCGGGTGTATCCTTCGGGATTCCGACTCCGTTCATCTAACTTCGATCCGAACAAGTTCTGGCGCCGTGGTGTGCAAATGGTAGCGCTCAACTGGCAAACTTACGACATCGGCATGCAAATGAACCAGGCTATGTTTGCCGCTGGAACTGACCGCACTGGCTACATCCTCAAACCCGAGAGCCTTCGCTTGCCGGCTGTTGATGGAAATCAGAAGCGCAAGATGGAGCGCAAACTAGTTCGATTCTCGGTTGACGTCGTCTCGGCACAACAACTCCCCCGTCCGCGCACCATCGGACAGGATGACAGCATCAACCCTTACGTCGAGATCGAGATGTTCAGTGCTGACGATCGCGGTCAGAGCTTCGTCCTCGGCGAAGGTGGCATGAATGCCTCTGCGCGCAATGGTATGTCTGGCATTGGATATCCGCACCGTCGCCGCACAAAGATCGAGCAAAGCAATGGCTACAGCCCTGTTTTCAATGACAAGTTCAAGCTGTCGCTGGAAACTAAATATCCCGATCTTGTATTTGTGCGATGGACGGTCTGGAGCTCAACGGACGGCCGCAGTACAGGGAACAGCGTACAGCTGGCCACTTTCACCGCCAAGCTCACCAGTTTGTCGCAAGGTTACCGCTACTTGCCTCTCTACGATGCCAGCGGCGACCAGTACTTGTTCTCGACGCTTTTCTGCAAGATCTCCAAGCAAGATCCCATCTCCGTGCAGCGTCTGGACCTCGAAGAGCTCCGCGCCGAACGCATGGGTATTCTGCGCCACATCGGCCAGACTGTCTTCAAGCGCTCCTCATCGGCCGAGCGCGAAAGGGATCAATCACAGGATCGCAGTGATTCTCCAAGCCCTGAGGACAAGGAAGGCTGTCCTAACCTGACACCCACTGTGTCAACAACGTCGAACTCATCATTCGTGCAATGATTGGAAGTTACGTCCCATTTTACCTCGCCTACCTCTACCACCACTACAGCTTTGCGCTGACCTTTCCTCCCTTCTCTCTCTCTCGATCTGGAATCTTGTTCCTATCAATGTCAGCATCAACCAAGGTTCCGGCGTTTGTCTTTCTACTGCATGATATCCTCCTGTTTGCTCTCATCTGTGCTTGCCAACATTTTCGGACGTTCCGTTTATTCTACCATTACCATCCATACCCGTCACAGCGATACCCCCAAGTTGCTTCAAGTTTCATTCTTGCCATTTACCATGAGTATCATCTTGTTCATCATCCTCGTCCTCTCATTTGTCTGTGACAACCGGAAATTGACCATCCGGCATGTATTCGACTGGGAGATGTGTTTGCTTGTGTTCTTGTTTTCATCCCATCTTTTCTCTCCTGTCTTTATCTTATCTGTTTGGTCTTATGTATGTCTTTTCTTTTCATCTTATTTCTTTTGTTGTGCTATGTGTCCGCATAGGATCTTGCAGGAACTCGGTCCTGCCATTCATCATCATCGCATTTGAGGGAGTCAACCACATTGGAGAATATATATGTGACTGGTTCACTGGAGCAACTCTTCTCACTCATCATATCATTTATTATCATAGCATAGGGACTTGGGATTTTTCATTTTCAGGAGGCTCTCACAGTTGATCTGTCAATCCAATTATGTGCTCTTGCACACTAGCATATCACTTCTGTTTATCCTAATCTAGTATTAGCGTGGAATGTACTATTCATGTTTGCTTTCCTCGCATGTCATTTCTTAGCACACTACTTGTCCTGGAAAATATATCACTCCAACTTCTTTGTTTATTAGTAGATTGTAGAGTCCCACGGCATACACTACTTTAAGTAAATGTATGTAATATATATATTTCTTTGTTCGCACTGTCATTACATCCTGCTAAGCTGTAGAGAACCCACTGCGATTCTTTCTAGCAAGTAGTTCTCGACTCGTGTGCAGGGTGGCACAACATCATATGTCCACGCATCATAGATCTATATAGTGTTACAGCCAGCATAACGTGACGTTCAAAATGCCCACAGTAGTTGGATGTCAATCTCAAGTCATTGCCATGATCTATAAGAGTCAATATTTGTTCTCTTGTCTCGTATATAGGCGATATTGCAACTAAGACACTTCTGATAGGCCTGAGGCACGATACACGTGACCTATTTTATTACTCGATCTCATCGAGTCAGCGCCAAGATTGGCCTTTTCTATCTCCAGCTTTTCTCCATATCAAAGCATAGATTACGGCCAACCAATCACTGCCCCTGATAACCTTGATTATGTGGGGTCAAGTGGAGCCAATGGTTTCAAGGTTGCCAGGTCTCCGGCGAATTCTTGTAGATAACGGGATTACTTACTTGAACTCATCCGGTCACTCCCCCGCAGGTGCCCATGATAGGTCCGTATCGGCTCAGACCATCATGGATACTTTCAAGATTGGAGGCCCACAGCGGCTTTCTTATCGTCGGGGAAAAGAGGACTCGGATCCTGGAGGATATGGTTGTCCCGGGGTCATATGTGGGAAAGGTTATAATCATACTGTTATCTCCCATCTTTGTACCCTCTACTCCAAGGTTTTTCTTTTATTCAAATTCCCCGCAATAGCTTTGCTTTAATACTTTCTTTGGGCGTTCGATTACTCTACTGGCAACTATTAGCAACTACAAGTCTGCAAGTCTACAAGTCTGCACGTCCACTCGCCAATATGTCCAAACTCAAATGGATACTCGATAAGGCAGCTGTAGAGAATGAGCCCGGACTCACCAATGCCGAGATGATGTTAACAAACAACGACTTACGGCCAGGTGAGACTATCCAGGCTTATATCATCTCAGATCCACCCCTTAATTATCACTCTCGTGGTTCACGAAGAATCCAAAAGCTGACCAATGGAAACCGTACTACAGTGGACCCGGAACGACGCCAATGGAAATGGATCAACTTTATTGCTTTTTGGATTGCGGACTCGTTAAACATCGTCAGTGTCTCTAAATGGTGCCCGGTACAAGCCTAGCAGCATCTAACACAAGATACAGAACACCTGGATGATTTCCTCCTCAATGATCGTTGACGGTCTTTCCTGGTGGCAGTCCTGGATCTGTGTCTGGGTTGGATACTTCGTGGCTGCAGCTTTCGTGTGCCTGATTGGACGGATCGGTGCTATCTACCATATTTCCTTCCCCGTGACAGCTCGTGCTTCATTCGGAATATGGGGCTCTTTATGGCCCGTCCTCAACCGCGTGGTTATGGCTATCATTTGGTATGGAGTACAGGGTTATATCGGAGGTACGTATCTTGCCGATCCGATGAAAATATGCATACTTATATACTACTAGGCCAGTGTGTGACTTTGATGATCGAAGCCATTTGGCCGAGCTATCGAAACCTCCACAATGGTCTCTCTGCCAGTGCTGGCGTCGATACTAAGAACTTCCTCAGCTTCTTCTTATTCTGGCTGCTCTCTCTTCCAGCCTTGTGGTTCCCCGTTCACAAAGTTCGTCACTTGTTCACCGCTAAGGCAATTTACTCTCCTATCGCTGCCATCGCATTCTTTGCCTGGGCCATCTCCCGTGCCCACGGTCTCGGCCCGATTATCCACCAGTCCAACACCGCCCACGGAAGCGATCTTTCATGGGCCATCGTGAAAGGAATCATGTCCTGTATCGGAAACTTCGCAGCGCTTATTATGAACAACCCCGATTTCTCACGATTTGCCCGAACACCAAAAGATGCATTCTGGGCCCAGCTATTTACTATTCCCGTCGGCTTTGGCGTCACCTCATTCATTGGAATCATCGTGTCTTCCTCCTCATCTGTGATCTTCAACGACGGCTACACATGGAACCCCCTTGATCTTCTCGGAAAATTCCTCGATGGAGCCAGTTCTGGCCAACGCTTCGGTATCTTCGTCATCGCCACCGGGTTTGCCCTAGCTCAGCTCGGAACAAACATTTCCGCCAACTCCATCTCAGCAGGCACTGACATGACTGCAATGCTCCCCCGATACATGACCATCCGACGCGGTAGTTACATCTGCGCCGCTGTCGGTCTAGCTATGTGCCCAGTACGTCGTCCCATAGTCTATCTCAAGGCACTCATACAACCATGACAAAAACTGACAAAATCCACAGTGGAACCTTCTCTCAACCTCAAACAACTTCACAACCTACCTCTCAGCCTACTCCGTCTTCCTCTCCGCCATTGCCGGCGTCATGATCTGCGACTACTACATCGTCCGTAAGGGCTACCTGAACATCAAATCCCTCTACAGCGCTAGCAAAACCGATTGCTACTACTACACCTGTGGTTTCTCCTGGCGTGCCTATACCGCGTACATCTGCGGGATCATGATCAACATCGTTGGCTTCGCCGGTGCTGTTGGGTGTAAGGTTCCTATCGGCGCACAATACATCTACAACTTCAACTATTTCACGGGCGTCATTGTCTCCGGTGTCGTGTACTTCGCTCTGACGTGGTTCTTCCCCGTTCCTGAGACAAGTGATACCTGGAACGAGGTTGACATCGATGTTGAGGATCTCTCCGTTTCATATGGAAAGGACCCTAATGACTTGGAGGCTCATGGGTATGATCGGAAGTCGTTTGATAATGTGGTTGGGTCCGATGAGCGGAAGGGCCCAAGTACTTCGGACAGGAAGCTTTAGAGCGGGAATGGGTCTTTATTTATGGGCGGCGTTTTTCATATTGATATTTGCTGACGCTCTTACTATCGAGCGGGCTTGAATGTATATAATTAATTCCCTCTCTGGGATATATTTACGACGAGATGACAATTGACTACTTCCTGGGTTCCTAGGCTTCCAAAAATGGGCCTCCCCCAGATTGACTCTTTTATGACCCTGGAATCCTTTCTAAGGCGTACGATTCTACCAATGTGGAAGACAGCGGAGTCTAGGTGTACCCAATCCTTATATCTCTAATTCGCGTCAGACCATGGGCTATCGCGGCTCAATTTAGAGAATAGCGCTGAAAAAGGTCAAAGTAGCGAGCACAACTGCTACCGCTCCAAAGGCATAGCTTCCCGCTGTTAAACCAGTATCGATATCATGTCCAGCCGCAGTTCCGATTGCCGTGACGATGATAGCAATAAATATGGCAAAGCCAATGAGAATTAGCAGGCGGGAGACATCCCATCCATCAATAAGCAAAAGTGCAGGAATGCTTTCACCAAGGGAAATATCCCCATAACGAATTGCCGCGTCAATATAGTGGCATGATTTTAGATCTCTGCCGTTTCATCTTAGATCCCGATATTCTGTCATTCCGAATCTTCACTTACTTATAGCGAGTGACCAAGTTGGATTCTTCCAGAAAGTTTTGACAGTCACTCTTTCCTTTCGAATTCCAATAAAAATCGAGCATTGGCTGTCTGAGCTGGAAATTCTTCAATCGCGCCCTTAGTTGGTGGTACCGCACTTGGGAGCAGAAGGAATTGTTAAAGTCATCCATCAAAGTGTTAGGACAGGAGTCGCCGAGCGGGCAAGCTCGAAATGTGCCGTCTTCGTTGTACCCAGCGTCGCATTCTTCGCTCTTAGAAGACCAGTCTTCTAGTATTCTCTGCATGTTCTCCATCTCCATGGAATGATCCACTGGAAGCACCATGACTTCGACTTCTTTATTCCTATGTACACTGATAGCGTGCATCTGGAGCTAGCATTAAAGTCCAATATCAAGAATTGCGAGCAGGTTCTTACAAACCTTGACTTCCTGGATCTTAACAGGAGAGCGCAGAGAGATGCGCTTCCACCATCCACACTGATTTCTCAACGTATGGATCTCGAGACCGCTGCTTTCCTGCACGGTGGGTATATCCCTTGCAAAGTAACAAGACCGCCGGGTGAAACATATCCAAATGCATGAATCGTAGCCATTCTTTATCGCCTCTATGCATAAAGATTTAATGTTTGATGGGGGGAGGGACTTTCTTTCCGCAAGGAAAGGATTCATTTCATGTTGTTCAGCGGGTGCTTTTTATCATCGTTGTTAGGTTGGCGGGGCTGATTCTCCGGAGCATAAAACTCACACTGAGTTACAGATGCCTTTCTGGTTTCATTCGTTGCCTCAAGTCCCATGATGCCCCTACTCGGTGCCAGTATGGGACACGATTTCTTTCGTGAGAACCAGGAAAAGAGATTAATGCATGCTTATATACAAAAATAACTTGATGCGTTCGTCACATCACATCCATCTAGATCGGGAAGCGTGCGGCATACAAGTTAGAGGGACGTAAAGGCATTATCTGCATCTGTCCATGGATGCGTTGTCAAGCGTACGTGGACCAATGTTAAATGCAGGGCTCTTCCAAGGCTGTTTATACATGCGCATCGAAGGCTGAGGCTGATAGGCTGTACCCTCCACCTGATTCTGCTGCCTCTTTGAGAGTCCGTGACCTTGGCGAATAGAATGTCCTCGCACTATTGGAGATGACAGGGATATCTCTTCGGAGTTTCTTTTCTTTGTTTTTCTTTTTTGCCCTCTTAGATAATATATATGAGAGCAAGATCCTGGGCAAATACTTCATCTTTTGGACGTTGCCTCGGCTTAATTCCTGGAATTGCCCACTCAGCCACGTTCTACAGCACATACGCATATAGCCATCGGTCGTGGCATATGGATCATATGATCCTTTTAGAGGAAAAACAAAAAGAGTGAAGTCTCCTAAGCCGCGCAAAGAGAAATCAGATGGACCTTTGAGCCAGCGCTCTAAATAAGGAAGGAGGCATAACTTGAATGTTTTCGCATCGAATACATATCGTTCTCATATGGAACCAAAATCTGAAATTACTGAAGGCGGGTGTTGGAAGTACGGCGCCAGGACATGTTTTCTATTCAAATCATGTTTCTTAATTCAAAGACGGGGGAAAAAAGAACTCAAGGAAACATCTCGTTCGGTATTGATGGATGCTTGGTGAACCGGTATATTTTTCTCTGGGCCGAAGACAACCATTCATTGATGGCCTCTTGCATTCTGTACAATGTATCGTACACACTTGGAAGCCATTCTTTAGCGGCGCAGAGCATCTCTGATAGGGGAATCACCACGGCGGAAGGAGGCTAAGTACAAGTTAGCTCAGTCATGGTATCTTGGAGATAGGCAAACTCGGGGAAAAGCGGATAGCCGGGTCACTGTTGAGGGGCCTGCAAAGCTCGATGCTGAAAAAATTACACCAAGTAGCCTCTGCACAAGCTCAATGGAGCTTATCTTATAGAGACCCGAAGCTCCAACTTCACCAAAAGTCTCTCTAAAAGCCCGCGAAAAATGAAATATAGATATGAACGTACCATCAGCCTCTTCCCAGGCACGTCCGGCGCCGAAGCCGAGACCAACCCACGCGGGCCAAGCTCTCCGCTTGAAGAGGAGCACCGAGAAGACAACACCGAAAGACAGACCGAGGGAGGACTTGATGATCACAGAGGAGATGGCGCGGTCCCACTAATTATATGACGTTGAAGGTTAGCCAACGGGTTCTCCCATGTTTGGTCATAGAGAGAGACAATCGCCATATATATCAACGGTATGATTCTATATTGAGACCTCTCTCATTTGAGAATCCCAGCTAGCTCATACCTTCTCGTTAAGCAAAGCCTCGCTGACGGGCTTGGTGGCCCGCGCGATCGGCCCGGATTCACTGGATTCAGCCATTGCGATAAATCTATCCAGAAGTAAGCATCAATTGAGCCGGTGCTATTTCCGAGGGCAAACCACGAACCAGTTGCAATTATGTGGGATTATAGAGGTGAAGGCGTGTGGAGTGCAAGGAGTTTGGAGGTTCAGCGGTCCGAGTCGATTCGGCCAAAGGCGGTCGGAGCAATCCGCGGGTTTTCTTGATCTCTTTTTTTTTTTTTTTCTTCCTTGACAAATAACCAACCCCTCTCTCGAGTAATTTGCTTTTTTCGAGATGCCGTTGATTGCGGAGGTAAGTGAAATGTTACCATCGAATACTGCATGTCTTTTTCCCTGGATCTAATGTGTTGCGCTTCTACAGCGTCCGCGCTCATCGCAAGAGGCGCTCCTCCGCCTTGAGAAGGGCACCGCCAGTCCAACAACCCAGATCCACGAAGCGGCACAGATTATCGGCGTGGATTTGACACTATGTGACAGTCACCCGGAAGTTCACCGAGATGTTCGGATTCAAACAAACGCTACCCCGAAGGAGGAATGGGTTCTGCGATGGCTATTGAAGAGACTGAGAAGTGGGAAGAACTATAGAGTGGACGCGGCTTCGTTCCTCTTATTACGACAGCTCACCGACTTGATTTCGCCGAAGAACCTGGCTGCTATTCTTAAAGATCAGAAATTCTTACCGATCCTATGTGATACATTTGAAGACTTGGAGGCCGATATCTTTTCCGGTCTGGGAAACGGGCTCGCAAACCTCAGTTCTGACTCCGAGTCCAGCCACACACTGTCCGGATCTCCGACACACGATGATCGCCGAGGAAACCAAGGGAAAAAACGCAAGAGGATGACAACTGAGCATGATGCAGACGCCATGGACGTGGACGTGGACGAGCAGCGGCAGAACCCCGCAGCATGCTTCCTCGCCTTCATCCGCGCCTTGGATTGTCTACACGGATTTGTGACACTTGCGCACCGCACACTAGGCACTGATGGGGTGGCAAACTCCCATTTGAAGCTTGCGCTGAGGGGCGAACCCGAGGCCGTCGCCATGCTGCTGGGTCGAGCATTCCGGGTAGCCGCAGTGGCCGCCAAGCAGTTCTCACAGGAGGGAAAAACAACCGATCTTCAGCACTTGCTGTACGTGTTTCCCTCGGCGGTGGAGCTGTGGGAATCAAGGTCTTACCGTGAAGATGATATGGACAACAAGTCGAGCAATGAATTTTTCGCGAGACATTGCTTCGCCCACGCGCTTAGGCTCCAAATTTGCCTACGGTCTGCCAAACTTGACACCGACGAGCGAGCCAGTCTCCTGCATGCGATTGAACGCATTATTGCTCTTCATGTCTTAATTCCCGCTCGTGCAGCATTCTTTGAGCGTGGAAGCTCCGGCATCGACTATTCTCGGGATGAGCCCGACTGGAGCTCGGTCAAACCAGTGACTGATACTTTCAGGCCGATCATTCGCGAGTTTGCCGTGGCTAAGGAAAACAAAGCAACCAATGAAGCTTGTATACATCCTTGGCGATCAGTTGAGCTTCTTCCTGAGCTTTTTGACAACGCCGTGCGTGCTGTCCCTAGAGATGTGTTCCGGAGGCAGACACATGAAGCTCCGTGGCTGGAGACTCTGTTCGTCGCTGTTGCGGAGCTAGCTTTCTCCACTGCAAAGGAAGAAGACTTCGCCACATTTTCTTCTAGGTTCATTTCGGTATTGGAGCACCTCCTCCAGGTCGCTCTTGACCGAAAGGTCGGACTCTCTCTTCACACCATTCTAGCGCATGACAATTACACTGGTCTTTTCGAACAAGGCCTTGACAAGGTCCAGTGGAATGTGACGGCTCTGTTTATCAGTCTTGGTGTTGATATTTTCCTGCCAAACTCCGGTTTACGTGATTCACGTAAGCTCCTTGACGCATTGCTCGACAAGGTTATGTTGCAGTGGCGCGAAAGTGGTTCTCGGAGACGGAGGAACTACGACATAATCAAGAGCAAGGTCGTGCTGCCGTTGTTGCGAGGTTTCGCTGCCGCACGAGACCTGCCCAGCTTCATGGAATTGTGGCACAACCAACTCGTTATTGTGGAGGAGGCTCGCCAAGATAACAACAATTTGAGTATGTTCTCGGTGTGGGAAGATGATGAGTTAGCGGACGCTTACTCGGAGCTTATGCGAACTTCCCTCGCTGAGACGCATATTGCTGCCCAGATGCGTACCGCTGCGAGCGAGACGCGAGCTGAAAATGGCAAGGTCGCTGAAACCCCTCAGTCTTATGCCAAATTTGTTATTGTCGAGGCAAGTTTCCGTGGTCGAGTCTCGACATTCCCAGAATCGGAAAAGACGTTGACATCTCTCCTGGAAACTATCACCTCTACTCTGTCGTCGAAGCAGGCTCTGCACTGGCGATGGCGTCTATGGCGGTTGGTTCGGAATTTCCTAGAGAACACCCTGCAGTCAGCCGATAATACCATGGCAAGTGCAATCATGTCATTGGTAGAAGTCGCCGCCAAGACTATTCACCGTAACCACAAGGACCTAACCAAAGCTCAACTTGCTTCTCTGGAATCGTGGGAGGCTTACCGGTTTTTGATTGCTGCAACCAAGGCACGCGCCAGTGATGAGCAGCTAGACTCATTTGTTAAAGCCACCAAGGATGTCACAGACCTCATCACCTCCATCTCGACCAAGGATGCCAAAAAATCGATGAAAGCACCCTGGAATGGCCGCACAGATACTGTGGATTCCAAAACAACCCTTGGCCTAGCCTACTTCCTGGCCCTTGTCAGAGTTCCTGAAGTATGGGCTCTTATCTCTTCTGACGATCGATCCCGTCTGTTCCGTCATATCCTGTCCCTGGCAGCTGCTCAATACCATTCGTCGTCGTTGCCATTGGAGGCTGTTGCAGAAGAAGCGAAGTTCCTCCAGGCGTGGGCGACCGTGGTCTGCCACGAGTATATGCTCAACGCTCCCTTCATTGTCTCTGATCTTTCCCTTCTCCTCAACGAGAGCATTGAGCAAGACTCGTCCAATCGGAAATTGCTTGTCGAGAGCTTGCAGAGGGTTCCAGCGCCGTTGATCACCCGTGGCCTGAGAACTACCATTTTGAACAAGTTGCAAAATGTTCTACTTGGACAGGACAGTTCTCCCGATGTCACGATCGGAATTATTACGATGATGGCGAAGCTGGCTGCCATGCCTAAATGTGATGCCACAATGACCAGTGACTGGGAGCCCATCTGGACTGCCGCTCGAGCCGTACCATTGGAGGGTACCGACCTCGACCTCAAGATTATGAAAGCATTCCGAAGCCTGCACCGCGCGATATCAGCCAAACTCCTGGTTTCGTCTGAGGCTGACCGGAACAAGATCTTTAAGAAACTCTTCGCCAGGGCGTCGAAGCAGACCGCTAAAATGAAGCAAGTGGATCGCGATTCCATGGCCTGTTACCTTCTGAGGTTGACCTTGTCAGAGTTATGGGTTCACCGCAAGCAGCTGCAGACAGCCTTCTCCGAGGAGGAACTTGCTGCTTGTCGCCAGAAAGTGTTCGACTTCGTTTTGGCTGACATGAAACATGTCAAAGACCAGTGCCGGAAGCAGAAGATGGAGGAGACAATTACTCTTATCAAGACCATCGATGCTCTAGAGGATTTCGAAGATCTAGCCACCAACAACGTCGAAGTGGAAAAGTTCCTGTCCAAGATTGACAATTACATGGAAATGTCCGTCGATTCGGAACCGTCTCGCTTAATCCGACGACGCCTTCTTGCCACCAAGGGACCCGAGGAGAACATCGCTCAGCCAGTCCTGCAATGCGCCGAGACTCTTGCCCTTGAGTCTCTCTATGCCGAAGATCAGCAGCTCTTCATCCGGACCACCACCGAACGCTTCCGCTCAATGACCGTGGAAAAGATCGCCCAAACGATCTGCGAAGTCCGCGGACTTGGCTTAGTTGGCGAAAACGCCGCCTACAGACTTCTCGTGCTCTACCTGGCCGTATCTTCGCTCCCTTCTGTCGAAGACAAAGAGAGCGCCACAGCACGCGAGATCTCCCTCCTCTGCACGTCCCTCGCCGAAGCCATCACCCAAAGCACAAACATCGACCAATTTTGCTTCGCATCCGAATGCCTGGACCTCCTCCTCCGCAGCCACACCCGCAGCCTGACACAATGCAACATCGACAGCATTCTCAGCGCAATCGCCAGCGCCTCATCCAAAATCGGCCCCCAGATCTCCCCAGCCTACGCACCAACCATCTACACCCGCCTGTGCCGACTAATGGGCGTCGTCCTCAGCCTGCAACGCCTCAAGATCGGCGGCCGCTTCCACCTAGTGGTAAACGCCATGCAGCGCCTACTGGGCTGTCTCTTCGCGCGGTCCCGCAAACGCGGCCGCTCCCGCTTCCAGCCTACCCTGTCGCAACCCTTCTGGCTCGCCCCGCTCGACGCCTCGCACGCTACCTATTACACCCGTCTGCTCACCTCGCTGTGCGACCCTACCGTCTCGGCGGTCCTCCGTCCTCAGCCTGGTTCATCCCGCGAGGCCCTGACTGACCAGACGAAGAAGGCGAAGCGCATTGCCGGTCAGTACTTGCAGTATGTTGTTATGGAGTATGCGCAGTGCTCGCTGCGTGGGTCGCTGTCTCCGGAGGTCAAGGCTGCTATCTTGCCTGGTCTGTATGCTGCTCTGGATGTCATGTCGCGTGAGTCTATGCGTGCGCTTAATGCTGCGCTCGATGTCTCTGGTCGTGCAGTGTTCAAGTCGCTCTATGATGACTATGTGAAGTTCGGAAAGTGGAATAAGGGTTGATTGGGGTTTTGTGGAAACTGTCCTTTCTCTGTACACTATCTTTTGCTTAAGAATTATGATATCCCCCAATGCATTGATGATCATCATATAAATCTCAAGGTAAAAAGATCTACCATAGAAACAAAATAATGTCCCAGTTTGTTAGGGCTTTTAGGGTAAGCAAAAGAGGCATTGGGCACTCGGGTGTATCTGGCTTCTACGCCAATACATGCCCAGTCTGGTTCTAGGTTCTAGGTGAATCACCAACATTGAAAAGCCGGGATGCGCCAGTCACTACAAAAAGCAACAAGAAACACAATACAACGGATAGTAACCAATATTCCACTCAACAAATTACATTCAAACAGGCAATCTATTACTGTGGCCGTCTAGAGCAGAGATTCTAGATAGGGTATCATAGGACATCATAAATCATACAAGGTCAAAAACGGCGCGGAGAAAAAAAGAGGGGAGAAAAAAAATTGGGTAAGATGTCATCAAGTCGTAGATCATCTAGATCAAGGAAGTCTCCACAGTGCGCGGACTCAGACAGGGCACAGACACATTGTCTAATACCGGGATCCGAGAAGTCTGAGACGTAGCGGAACTCTCGTGGGGAACATGATGCGAAGATTGAGTTTGCTCGTCCGATGTATTGGCAATGGGGTGCTCGGAGGTAGGCATGTCCAGAGAAAGACCGTTGTGGCCGCTATGCGTGAGACAGCCGACACAGCTGCAGTCGCTGCCGCATTGGCAACTGCCTGTCATGTCGGAACAGGCGTTTGGTAGTCCTACTGGGTATTCCAGGGTGTAATACTCCGAAGGATGCATCAGTTGCTGGTTCAGATGGTGGTTTGCTGACAGAGGCGAGGAGTAACCGCTGGGTAGGGTGGAATTTGGATCCGAGTAGCTATCAAATGGAATCGGCTGGAAGCCATGGTCCATTGAAGGTGTATTTTGCATGAAGTAAGGGAATGGAGCCGAAGGGGTGCTTCCCTGATAAGGCGAGGCTTGGTAAGGGTTGATGACTTCCGGATTTTTGTCATCGCCGTTGGAGGTGATCAAGGCACCCATCTCTTGGACATGCTTCCGGGTCGTGGTGTTGAATGGATGAGCAGCGCAGCCGAGACACTGGCAATCTTCTCCACAACTACAGTCGTGACAAGAGTCGCCGCTTGGTGGAGCATTGTAGGATGGCTCGAGGTTGTTGAGCATGTACTGACCCATAGAGGAGGGCTGAGTGATTCCAAGACCGTTCATCGGATTGGAGTACGACATGGACGGCGGCGAAGTCACACCGGGTATCATCCCTATCTGGGGCATTTGGGGTTGAGAGTGTGGCAGCACCATTCCCATGTACCCATGGATGCTTGAGGGTTGTGGATGTGCTTGATGCATGGTGGGATGCATGTAGTCTCCATGCGTGGGAATCGAGGAATTCTGCCATGGGGACATTTGTGGCAAGGGGAATTGCATGTAACTCTGATCATCCCAAGAAATAGGTTGTTGGAATTGCTGCTGGTCGGCGTCAGAGTAGACAACTTGGTTTCTCGTGGAAGGGCGTGATCCTCCGCAACAAGATCCACCATTCTGAGCTGGAGCAGCAGGCGCGGTAGGAGCTGGGGGCGGAGTAGGTGCGTTCGACTTTTGCTTTTGGGAGCAGCAGCTTGATACCTTGGGAGACTGCGAGGTTTGCCTGGTAGTCTCTATGGGCGATGGCGTCTTTTGGTTTTGTGCGGACGCAGGGGGGGGTGTCTGTGAAGAGAAGTCTGAAGTCAAGTTCGACGTTCCATCCTCGAGCTTAACATTGCCTGGCATGTTGTCTAATGCCCGTGCTATGTTTTCAGGTGCTGCTTGCATAGTACTTTGTCTTCTTCCAGACTTCTGGACCTTGCCCGGAGCTGGTGACGATGTGGAAACCATGGAGGATGAGGGAGACTGAGTTGACTCATTGGCATCCATGGGAACTTTATAGAGCGGACGACATAAGCATGATGAGCCTGAGGCAAGTCAGTACAACGCAAACACATGTGCGATGATTTGGTGATCTCTACCTTTTGGAATGCGGACCATCACGGCATATGTCTTCTGGCAGCTGCAAGTCCCTTTCGGGTGGGGACATTTTGCAAGAGGACGCCCGGCTTTAGGGACTTTCATCATGAGTCTGTCGAAGTGCTGGCATTTTGATGATCGATGACCTCGAATGCATGGTTCACTGGTGTAACTGTTTAGCCTGGTTTCATTGATAATGTACAATATATCCCTACCAAGACCACTTGGCACCTTCTTCATCAAGAGGCATATTGGTGAAGAGAGACGTAGGACTCCGTGGAATTAAAGGTGGGACGCAAGGTTGATTCGTAATATCGCAACCGTGTGTCGCAGAATTCCAACGGCTAGTCGATACCCCGCGCATGCAATCGCCCGTTTCCGCTAGGACCGTCAGACGCCTCGTATTCGGCGACAAGCTAAGCCATACATATGCTCGTATTGTCAAAATGTCTTTCGCGAGAGCAGATCAGAGCGAAAGGTGGAGTCGAGACGGAGCGAAGTGGAGGTTGTGATTTCTTCAGCGTTTGAAGCGGGAGAGACCGGGGACTGATGTGATACACCAACACCACGAGATATGGAATAAGTACTAAGATATCGAATCCATATGATCCGAGTAATCCATAGATCGCAAGTTCAGGCTATTCGCAAGTAAAAGACGAAAAAGCGGGAGCAAAAAGGTGCGGGGAGGACGGTACCTGGCCATTATTAGGTAAGGCAATACCTTCCTGTTCGGGCTTGGCGCGTCGGAATTGTTTCGATGACGGCACTCGGACATTTTGGGGGTTTGGACTTTGGACTTTACTTTGCGACTTTGAAAAGGTTCACCACAATGCCACCTAAAGGGCCCGATAGCCCTCCAGAGGAGTCCAATGCCAGTCCTTTCTTTACAGTCCCCGCTCCTATCAAGCGCCTCTTTGACAAGTTCCCATTGACTACCTATCCTGCCAACGAGATCCCCCAACGCCTTCTTCGACCGCACGACAATGTCAACCAGCTGTACGTGTTCACCGACGCATCTGGTGCACGACATGGCCGACCCTCATTCAATCCTCAATGTCTCAAATGGCAGGTTCGTGCCGTCTATACTCTATACTCGCATGCAAGGACGCGCGTAGCCGTCCCTGTCGGAGCCATACTGATCGGTTTCGCTCTAGGCATACTTGAAATTCGTCGGGATTGACTTTGAGATCACCTCATCCAACAATCATGCATCGCCGAATGGCTCCCTGCCTTTCCTCCTCCCCTCGCTGCCTGCGGATGCCTCGAATCCGATCCCTTCACACAAAATCCAAAAGTGGGCCATCGAACAAGTTCACTGCGAGGAAGAACAACAATTAAACATGCGGTTCGAGGTGTATGCCTCGCTTTTAGACAACCGGATACGCAGCGCTTGGGTAGGCCAATGAAACCATCAGAAACAAACCATAGACTCGAAGACGCTGACTGAAGTGTCTAGTTATACATGCTTTACCTAGACAGTGAGAACTTCGACGCTGTTGCGCGCCGACTCTATGTGAATCCCACAACCTCGAACTGGGTCGTGCGCGCCGCTCTTGGCCACCAGCTCCAACAGGCTGCCCGCGATGAGCTTCTCAAGACATCGCGCTACATCGACGCCGCTGCCCTGGAAGCCGACGCGGGTGGCGCATTCGAGGCGCTATCCACCTTGCTCGGCGAGGATGAGCACTTCTTCGGCCGGCCAAACCCAGGTCTCTTCGATGCCAGCGTCTTTGCCTACACGCAACTGATCCTGGACGATACCCTGGGCTGGAAACGGAACCGGCTGGCACAACTGCTCAAAGAGCATCCCAACCTTGTACAACACCGCGACAGACTACTGAAATTCTTCTAGATGTATAACAGCAACCCATGGCGTTTGAATTGGTCTCATTATTTGGATAAAATAATATCTCTCCTGATTTACCTCTCCATCTCAACTCCTCTTAAGAAAACAAACCCCGAACCAAACCCTAACCCCAACCCACTTCTTCGCCCTCGCCCCCAGAACCTCCCCCAACTGCTCATCAACCCCTCTAACAAGCACCCCATCCTCACCCGCACCAACAACCTCCTCAACCTCAAACCCAGCCTCCGCAGCCGCATCCAAAACATCAGAAATAGCATGACAATAACTCGTAGGCCGAACCTTTACCCCGCGCTCATCCGTAAACCCCGCCTGACTCCGCATCCCCATCTCAGCATGCATATTCGTCACAAGCAAATACCCACCGGCCCTCATAATCCCCGCCGCAGCCGCAAAAAACCGTTCAAGCGGAATATGTTGCAGCACCAGCGTAGATATCACACCCACAGCACCCGGTCCAGCCAACGAAGACGGAAGCTGTGTCTTCGATACCTCAGGTTGAAGGAGGTCAAGGATACCGAGCTCAACGGGCGTCTGCGTTGCGCTTTTCGCTCCATACTCGCGTGTCGCCGTCCGCGCAACGTCCAGCATCCCCCGTGAGGCATCAAGTCCGATTACGGAGAAGTGGTTTGCTTTTTTGGCTGTGCTTAGTGCGGAGAGGAGCTCGATTGTGTTGCGGCCGGTGCCGCAGCCTAGATCTACTAGGCTGGGGCGGGTTGTCGTGGTCTCTGTCTCTGGTGGACTTGGTTGGAAGCGTTTGCTTACCCGGTCGATGAATTGGGGTAGTAGAGTGCGCATCTCGATTGTGTCGAGGCGTTGGAGGAAGTTGCCGTCTGTGTCGTAGACCTGTTTTGTGTTGGTTTTGGTATATATGGTAGGTGGTTTGTATGGTTTGAATGGCCATATGAACGCTATATGTATAGTATAATAGACAGGATCTAGGTGATGTATGGGAAATAGGATATAGGTACGCACCTCTGCCCATTTATCATATGCTTCAACTGTGTCCACATACTGCGTTTGCTGTGGGCTTCCGGAAGGCTTCGTGGCCAGCAGCTCCTGGATTGTCTGTGCCATTCTGGAATTGTACCATGGAACGACTACGGATTTCAGTGGGTTTGCGGGGAATATATAGAACTCGTGTTCCACGCTAATGTTTACCCTTTCTCCACTCTAAACGAACTTGGGATATACTATAATGAAGTCTGTGCTGCATTGAGTCATACCTAGGTACACGGTGATTCATTTAAAAAATAGATTGAGGCTAGAGATGGAGAGATAATGAATGTAGCGAGGATAACCGAGAAGCTTGATAGCCCCAAAAGCGAGTCTAAGTCTAAGCTTACATTGAGAAATAGCACTACGAAATACGAAGGAATGCTGATCATCAGGAATATGTGACAGTTTAGTTTAATCACAGAGAGGAATCGTACACATTCATGTCACCATTAAAGAGACATAAGGAAAACGATAAGGAAATGAAGCCCGGGGAGAGAGAGCACACTAGATAGGTCGACAAAGGTCCAGGATTTGGAGTAAGAAATAAAGAGAGTACAAAAAACAGGCCAAAAGAGGGCGAGACATCAGTCCAGGGAATCGCGTAATTGCCGTACCGGACGGACCATAAGTCAAACGCTCGTAAAGAAGAGAAAAAGAGGTAAGGAGAAGGGAAGATAGAAAAATGGTAGAGAGAGAAAAGGGAAAATAAAAAAAGCACCAAATAATCGCAGCGGACATCGCGCATATTCGGTCATCAAGTAGTGAGTGAGTCAATCATCGCCAGTCAAGTCATTCAGTAAACCGTCGTTCCGAACGGAGCCGTCTCCTTTAGGTCCTCCACTAGGTCCTCCACGTTGTTGAGATACCTCCCCAGAAGAGCCTGCTTCTCGTCCGTCGTACGTGTATCGCGGTTCGCTTTACTTGCAGCATTTGCCGCGGCGGAGTGCGCACTGCGCGAGAAGGGGACAGAGGAGAGTTTGCTCGGGCTGCGCTGCAGGCCTGGCGGGGGAGACATCGGTGCCGGGGTCATGGCCTCGGGCATCAGATAGAAGTAGAGGAACTCGACGAGCTTAAGCTTGACTTCGCGGGAGGTGGCGCGCAGCTTGAACAGCGATGTGACGGTGAGGAGACCATCGAGATCCTCGAATGTGCGTGTGTTTGATGGACAGTCCAGTAGGGCTGTGACGAGTGTGAGTAGGGTTGCTGATTGCACGGCTGGACAGTTGATCGGGTCGAGGAGGTCAAGGAGGAGGTTCATGTAGATTTCGCGGGCGAAGAGTGTGCGCGAGCCGCGATGGAGGAGGAGGGAGCCTTGGATTAGGTCCAGTGTGCAGACGATCAGCATGTCGTTTGTGCCGTTGCTTCCTCGGCCTAGAAGGTGTTCGAGACATGATACTAGGCGCATGGCGACTGAAGCATACTGTCAGCGCTCAGACTCTGGTTGCGATAGAAATTTCAAAGACATACTGTTCCATTGAAAGCTTTCCTGTAATTTGGAAAATTCGCGAAAGGCCGGATCATCTCGCAACTCTGACAAGGTCTTTGGCACGGGCTGGGTTTCGGGGGAGCGTGATCTCCGGTCCAAGACGGGCTTAGGTTTCGATAGACATATTTGTGCTAGTAGTCCCTCAACCTGGCGTAACCCTTTGCGGATCTTGCTAGGCTCGTATGAAGAGAGGTAATCGAACGAATGGGCTAATAGAGCCTCCATTGATAAATCAGATGCGGAGAGTGAGAAAAATGAGCTATTCCAGCGCTACCCAAAAGAAAGAAAAGCAAGTGAACATTCTTAAACAAAAAGGTCAAAAGCAAAGTGGAGAAGGTCCGTGTTGTCCATTTTGGTGTGGATGAGGTCAGTTGGGCCCTTCCAAGGTTTCACAGTAAATAAAGGGCGGTTGCCCCAGGCAACTGGCCAATAACCAGGGAACTCATCACATCGGGGAACTCTTAGCTCGACTTTAGATCGGCCCCTGGCGTCTATCAGGTTCGACTTTAAATGTTAATTATAGTGTAGAGCCTCAGTCTACACCGTAGACCTCTCTGTACCTTTGTACACCGTTGCTATAGTGAACATTACCTATCTTGTATAAAATTATTGAAAAATTCACTTGATCCTTCCTGCTTATGACCTATCAAATCATAATATTTTCTCTTTTGCCAATCAAATCGACAGATCTCATTTGACATCCCCATCCTCTCCCTGTCAGCTGCCTCAGCCACACTGGGCGGGCCCGATTAGTCATGGACCTCGGCATTCGTCATCTGCCACACCTGCAAAGCTACTATGGTTGTACAGACCTTTGGAAGTAGCTATACATCTTGCATCATACGTTTTACGATATATTATAAAGTCTTTGTACATGTACGGGCGTAATGTATGCTGAAAAAGTGTGGCTGATGTCATCTATACATATCGCATGACTCCGCACTTATACTGGTCCATAGCTCCCCACGTCTTTCTGCCGCTCAACCCCTCCATCTTCCCATCCACAATCATGGATTCAGCACCCTTCCAACCACCAAGTCCCGTTCCTCCTCGGACAAGCTCAGCAAATGCAACAAATGGCACTGGGGGCTCCTCCCACCGACGCATGCTGTCGGTGACAGATGAAGAGCCGACGAAAACTGGACATCGTCGCAACAGGTCAAGCGTGGACGGCACCAAGTACAAGGATGGAACATGGTCATCGAAGAACGACAAGATCCTCATGGGGCCGTACGACTACGTCCACGAGCACCCAGGGAAAGATATTCGGCGGCAACTGATCCACGCCTTCAACGCCTGGCTGCAGGTCCCGCCGGCGAGCCTGGCGATCATCACCAAGGTCGTAACGATGCTGCATACATCATCGCTGTTGTGAGTTTGAACGCCCATACCACCTCCCTCCTCTCCCCCAATCCATATCCTGATGCTGACCGCGTGCGCGCTAGAATCGACGACGTCGAAGACAACTCCGTCCTCCGCCGCGGCATCCCCGTCGCACACAACATATTCGGAACAGCGCAGACAATCAACTCCGCAAACTACGTGTACTTCCTGGCGCTGCAAGAAGTTCAGCAGCTCAATAACCCAGCCGCAATCGACATCTACGTAAAGGAGATGCTGAACCTGCACCGGGGCCAGGGAATGGACCTCTTCTGGCGCGACACGCTGACCTGCCCGACGGAAGACGAGTACCTGGAAATGGTCGGCAACAAAACGGGCGGGCTTTTCCGCCTCGCAGTGAAACTCATGCAGGCGGAGAGTACAACGGGAAAGGACTGTGTTGCCTTGGTCAATGTCATGGGCTTGATTTTCCAGATCTGCGACGACTACCTCAACCTCTCGAATACGGTGTACACGGAGAATAAGGGATTCTGTGAGGATCTCACTGAGGGCAAATTCTCCTTCCCGATTATTCACAGCATTCGCTCGAATCCATCCAATCACCAGTTGATTAACATCCTGAAGCAAAACACAAAGGATCCGGAGGTTAAGCGCTATGCGGTGCAATATATGAAGAATACGGGCAGCTTTGCGCACACCAGCCGGATTGTCGGGGATCTGCGAGATCAGGCGTTTTCATTGATTGAGATGATCGATGCTACTCCGAAGATCAATGGAGCTGGTGATGGTCAGATGGTGCGTGCTATTGTCGAAAAGATCGTGGAGTCGACGCTGTCGGATCCCAATGCGTCCTAGTTGTTTCCTTTTTTTCTTTCGATATGTGGAGGTCGTGTCTTTGTCGGATATACCCAGTTCCAGTTATCTTGTTTTCACGAAGTTGGCTATGTAGCTACGAGCTTTCACGATGATATGAGTTATGTTTATATGGTCCCAGCAGTGCAAATCGTTGAAGCAGCTGTATCTAGCAGCATGAAAGTAAATGGTAATCTCCATGTTCATGTCGGGGTATAACCACATTCCTACCATCATGAGTCGTGTCGAGGCTGAACCCAGACTTGCTTTCGACGTCTACTTCTATAGATGGTACATGATCTAAAAACGTTCTCAGAAATCAAAAACGCAAAATGTCACCAACATCAAACAACCAAGACCTGTCCACAAACACAGCTATACATCTATGTATATGTCCCAAACACCAGAAAAACAAGCTCACATAACCACACAGCAAGCCTTCTCGAGCTTGCGCAGAACCTTGGGCAACACCTTCTTGGCAAGCTCCTCGAGCTCGTCTGGCTGTTGCTGCTGCTGGTGGTGTCCCTGTTGGTGACCCTGTTGGTGTCCAGGGTATCCAGACGAGCCATGATGACCAGTCGAGGGAGGCATAACAGCCTCACCACCAGTCAGGTTGACGTAAATGCGACCGGCATTGTCCTCGGTGGCATACTGCAGCCCCAACTCACGGCAAACCTGCTCGACCCGCGGCTTGATTTTCTGGATGTGGTTCGCGGAGTGGTTTCCCTTGCCGACAATACTATAGCGCGAAACGGTATTAGTCGCGTTTGATCCAGCGCATTGAATTCTCTTGAGTTTGTACTCTGCCACTTACACATGAAGATGATTCTGCCCATGCGATTTGGCGTACTTGATCCGCTCTTCCAGGATCTCCTCAGCCTCCTCGACGAACTGGCCGTGCAGATCGATGGTATCGGCCTCGACGCGCCCGTTGGCGTTGTTCTCGCGGAAGATGAACTCAGACGCTTGTTTGTTGTACTCCTCCATCTTGCGGCCGTGGGCCTTGCCCTCCTCGGAGAGTTGCTTGGCGGCGGCGCCATCGCCGCTCGAGTAGGCTTCCTTCGACTGTGGGAGTCAGTGTTAGCGATGAAATGACTAGAGCTGCGATTGCGATTGCGATTGCGATTGCGATTGGGATTGGGATTGGGTGGTCGCTTACCCGGCTGAAACATTCGCCGCGCTTGGAGGCTTCCTGGCGCGCGAGGTCGCGGAGCCGATCGTACTCCGCCTCGGCGTCGGTGCTGTTGTCGTGGTTGAAGGCTGGTGTTGTTAGCTATTGTAATGGCATAGAACGATTGACGTGTTACGTACCCCGAGGGCCCATGTGGGACATTTGGTGTGACATGATTGTGATGATTAGAAAACGCAGGGGAAAGAGAAGGGTGCCTCTTAAGGTGGGGAATCCCCGAAAAATCAGATCGATCGAGTTCCTTGGGTCTTCCCAGGGTTTGTTGGCCCCGATCGATGGAACCAAGATTTTGGTCCCATTGGGATTTGGATTGTGGTTTATAACCAAGTAGGTGTATGTAGACAATTAGGTATGGATGAATATATTAATATGTGGTATATTAGCTATAAATCTATGATTATGGTCTAGATGGGTGGGGATTGACCTTGGAAATGATCTACACAGTTACAATTCTCAATTCTCCAATCCAGAGTGTAATTTATACTTGCGGCAATAGTACGGTATTCAATTTTGTTAGTAATCATAACGTGACCTCAGACCCAAACCTCTCGACTATCAAATTCAGAGTTCTGGTCAAGTTTAGACGCCAAACTAGAGCCGCGGGCTTCAATAGTCTCCATTGCCACGAGGCAATAAGTGGAGTCCAGTATCAATTCCTCACACAATTTGGCGGCAAAAACGGCTAGGATCACTAGCCAGTGGGTCATCTAGTGCAGAACTTCAGGGGACAACCTTGGGACGCGATTGGAAAGAGGAAATCCCCTAACTTTCCCTTTTTTAACCGATTCTGGGATTGCCCTGTGTCCATTGATCTCCCTTTCAATCATCATGACATAGTCTTGTATAATCCACCAGTAGAGGGAGCATAAAGGTGTGACAGTCAGTGTCTCGACTTCGTCCCCCGAGTGGACTGTGGGGTCCACTGAAGATAAAACGGAGGATCCACGGATGTGCAGACTGTTAGAGACCTGTCGGGTTGTCCGTACTGGTGTACTCCAAAGAAGTTTCAAGGAAGCCTCAAAGAAAGACATGGGTGTATGAGACGAGGCGTAGGCTAGTCTGATTGGGCAGGAGCACTGGCCTTTTTGCTTTGTTTCTTTGTTCCAAGGTCTCCCTCAGACTGAGATCATCTGAGACGAGATATTGCTGAGGTGAGGTTAGATGTCAGACTTTATGGAACGTCCGTGTGAGTACTCCGTAGTAAACTGTACGATATACTAGGTGTTGATAAGTTACTCGTCAGGGGTCCCCTAGACCTCTTGAAGAGCGTTGCTGTTATTTCCAACATTGGATCTTTAAATGTGATTCGTTTTTAGTTTGATATACTAGTTTCGCTCTCCACAAGATCTGCACGCGTCCAGAAGTCCGGCATTTCATATGTTATACATATAAAGTACTATGCATTGGGATAGGGGGTATAGTACCCTATCTTATGTATACTTATGAAGGTCTGAATCAGAATGTTCCATAAATGCATACATATGTAGATGCAATAGAATACCGGCCAATACAATAAAAAAGCAAAAGGGGCTGAATGGGCCCCTGTACGTCCCCACACCGCCCAATCAGCTAACTCCAGTTGCCGGGGTGGTATTGTTTTGTATCCTGTATTTTATTTACTCAAGACGCAGTAGTCAGCAGTACTCCCCGTACCCGAGTACCCTCAACCACCCGCCATTGTCTGCTGAATCGTGGTATTACCAGTGTATCCCCTTTCTCTGCTGAAACTTTCCCAATTTCCCCCTCAGTCTTGCCCCTTACCTTTGGGTTGTATCTTCCTCTCTTTTCTTCTTTTCCAGATTGGATTCTAATCGGATTCTTCTAATTCTTCCTTTCATTTCATTTCTTTCATTTATACCCTTTTGCCGTTCGTTTTTGCATCTCGCAAAAGCACCTTCAGGTGGGTACCCTTTTTTTTCCCTTTGATCTTTGTCAATTGGCTATTTGCTCTGGCAAACTCGGTACTCCTTGCGTCGGCATGCTTACACCACTTCTGAAACGCCGTCTGCCTCTGCTCAGCGGTGCTTGTACAACCTATGCAACGCCCCCCTCGAGCCCATCAATGCGATATTTCCTCGGATGAAATTATTCCAGTTTTGCTGACATTAATCCGATTTGACAGCCCCTGTCACAGACCGATTATCCCTCCAAAGAATCTTTTCCCATCTACTTTCACACCGTTAATTGCGACTTCATACCGTCAAAATGGGTTGCGGAATGAGTACCGAGGATAAGGAGGGGAAGGCGCGGAACGAGGAAATTGAGAACCAGCTCAAGCGCGACAAGATGATGCAAAGAAACGAGATCAAGATGCTGCTTCTCGGTATGATCTATTGACCCCCCTGATGGGTATATGTGCAGATGGCTGATTTGGGGCACAGGAGCCGGAGAGTCGGGCAAGTCCACGATTTTGAAGCAGATGAAGCTTATTCACGAGGGTGGATACTCCCGCGACGAGCGTGAATCATTCAAGGAAATCATCTACAGCAACACCGTCCAGTCGATGCGGGTCATTCTCGAGGCCATGGAGTCCCTCGAGCTGCCCCTGGAGGATGCGCGCCACGAGTACCACGTGCAGACCATCTTCATGCAGCCCGCTCAGATCGAGGGTGACAGCATTCCCCCCGAGGTTGGAAACGCCATTGGCCAACTTTGGCGCGACACTGGTGTTCAGGAGTGCTTCAAGCGCTCGCGCGAATACCAGCTGAACGACTCGGCCAAATAGTGAGTGGCGACCGCTTGTCTGTCGCATTGCGACGTGACTAACTTCTTTCCTCTTAGCTACTTCGATTCCATTGAGCGCATTGCCCAGCCCGACTACCTCCCCACCGACCAGGATGTCCTCCGTTCCCGTGTCAAGACCACCGGTATCACCGAGACCACATTCATTATTGGTGACCTCACATACCGCATGTTCGACGTTGGTGGTCAACGATCCGAGCGCAAGAAGTGGATTCACTGCTTCGAGAACGTCACCACCATCCTGTTCCTCGTCGCTATCTCCGAGTACGATCAGCTGCTCTTCGAAGACGAGACCGTCAACCGTATGCAAGAAGCCCTGACTCTGTTCGACTCGATCTGCAACTCCCGGTGGTTCGTCAAGACCTCGATCATTCTGTTCCTCAACAAGATCGATCGTTTCAAGGAGAAGCTCCCCGTTAGCCCGATGAAGAACTACTTCCCTGATTACGAGGGCGGTGCCGACTACGCCGCGGCTTGCGACTATATCCTCAACCGTTTCGTTTCCCTGAACCAGGCCGAACAAAAGCAGATCTACACGCACTTCACTTGCGCTACCGACACCACCCAGATTCGATTCGTCATGGCAGCAGTGAATGGTAAGCTTAGCCATTCCTCATTTTAGTGTGCAACACTCTAACGTTTCACAGATATCATCATCCAAGAGAACCTCCGTCTCTGCGGTTTGATCTAATGAACCTATTTGGTGACGAAGTGTGTCGAACCTAGATCGCATGTTTTTATTAACCGGGGCTGATCGGATGTCGAAAAAAGCCTCGTTTCAAGATCCCGGCGTTGATTCTCTTTTTGCGTTTTTCATTTTCCTATTCTCCATTTGTTCACGTTCTAATTTTCCCTGCCATTGACACGATCTCTAGCCGGTTTTTTGTGTTTTCTCTTGTCAATCCTGATATCCACTACAGAAAACAAGGAGTGTTTCCCTCCCTTTTTCTTTTTCCTATTTCCTTTCTACCTTTTTTTTTTTCTCTTTTTATCCTTCTGATTTGAATGCTGGATATCCTATCATCTCTCCCCCATTTTCTTGTTTATGTATGTAACCATATCGTCTCCCCCCATCATTTTCCTTGGTCTCGCGTCCGTTGGAAGCCAAGAGCGTCCATCCGGGCATTGGGCACGGGGAAATGGCAGGATCCGCGGATTTGAATGTTTCCTTCTCATGTGTCATGTCAGGTCGGTCGTCGGGTTATTTCAGAGTTCAAGGATTGACTCTTCAGGTTCTGACCCCTAATTCCATACTGTTTCTATACCCTTGATGTGTCGTATGCTCCCAAGTTGTAGATATCGACCATAACGTAGTGACTTTGTAGAGGTATGAACAGTTCTATGCAGAGCGAAATAAGGGTATCGACGCATAAAGATAGAACCAAGCTATCGTCCTATCGCAGACAAGTATGAAGACAGGCCGGCAAATTATGACCTCTCAAAACCTCAACTTCGGCCCAACATAAACAATCAGAATAGCAACAACCCACAGCCCGAAAATCCACGCATACAGCATCATCCGCCCCCACAGCCCCTTCCCCTCCGTCATCTTGCGCAACATCCCCATCCTCTTACCCGCCGCCTCCATCGTGGAACTCGTGCGGTCGATACCCGACACCGCACGGTCCAAAGCAGATTTCTCGCCCTCGAGCGTCGACTGGAAACTCTGCGAGGAGGATTTCAGTTGCGAAGCGAGCGTCAGGAGCGAACTGGTTAAATCCTCCTGTTCCATTCTATGGGTACTCAGCTCCGTTTCCGTTTCAGCGAGCTTGTTCGTATTGCTTCCCGTTGCCGCTGCTTTTTCGGTAGATGGTGGTGCGGGGTGAGCGGTGTGGCGGTTGCGGAGGGTTGGGGGTGTTGGCGGGTTTGTTGATGAGGGTGTTGGTGATGGGGTTGTGGTTGTTGTAGTTGTTGTGGAAGATGTAGTGGTTTGTTGCGCTTCGCTTGTTCCCTTTACATCTCCTTGCGAATCTGACGTCTGGGTCCGTGTCTGTTGGTCTTTTGGTTGGGATACCGGTGTAGCTTTCTCGACGACGGGTTTGGAGAATAGTTCCTTCCATTCGTCGTCGACGTCTTCGGTCTCGACTTCCTCGTCTTGCTTCGCTGCGGCTTTGGCGTCCTCTTCTTCCAGGATGGTCTGTATACGCTTTAGGAGCTGTCTGTCGCGCGCGATCTCGGCTTGTGCTTCGTGTTTGCGGTTGAGGGCTTTTATTTGGGGGAGGGAGCGCTCAAGTTGGGTAAGTAGAGAGCGGGCGTATTCGACGTTCTGTGGGATTGGTCAGATTCGAGTTCTGATGTATTTGTCCATTGAAAGAAGCGCTTCCCCAGGTGGGAAATGCTTACCTTGTTCACGCGCATACGCTGGTATTCGGATTGTTGGAATGAGCGTCGGTCTGTCCCCGGGGAGAGGAGATTGTGCTCAAGTCTGGTGAACAGACGGGCGACATTCAGAAGAGCGAGATCTGGAGAGCCCTCGGAGGGGAATGTGGTTACGGCCATGGCTGCGACTTCCAATGGAATCAGAAAGTGAGTTGCTTTGCATGAAGATGTGGCATCGATGTAGAGCGCTTTGGAGATGACTCAGCATTGCAGGTCCGGTGGGGAACAAGTGGATCGGGTTGAATTTAACTACATTTACATATACGGATTTATATACAAGACCATTTGACTATAAAAGAAGAATTGGTACCAAATGGAGTGATTTATATCAAGTTATATTGCCGGTAGCAGTAAGGTTTGAACAATGGATATCATCGACGCAGACTCGAAGAATGACTTCACCGAACATCACTCTTCGACAACGCACTGTTTCACCTGATGCCGAGACCAAGTCGTACAACATTGAATAGTTCATTTGAGCTTTCTTGTGGTCCTTCATCAAACTCATTGCACGGTTGCGTTTGAGTCCGTTCCATCAAGGCCAAGACCAAGCTGGATCAGGATTCTGCGATTGTATATTTATACGAATTCATGAGAAGTCTGCAGGGCCATGCAGGTTTATCCAATATGATAGGAGCTGGATCATCAGACCTAAGCACCGAGGGCTTTCTGCAGAAGTCGATCTTGCAGGATGACTCGTCTCGGCAAAACAGGCTCGTTTGCAATTCAGTCATGCAATTACTGATTTATAAACTATGCACGTATGTAAAATTCAGTTTTAATACCAGAGGCCAGGAATTCCAAATATATTCGTCAAATTACAATAATTACCGGGGTTTCGACTTTAATGTCCAACATATATAACCACAATACTTGTCATATTCATATATAGCAATATTGCTGAACATGTGCTTAACAAAATAAACATATCTGCCGCCCAAAACGATGACCGAAAAAGACATTCCAAGCCCACGCTTTTCTAAGGAAAGACATTATTCGTGAAGAAGTGAAGACACATAGGAGGGAATAAGAAAGAAAGCATAACAAAAGGGCAAAAAGGGAGACAACAGTGACATGGAACCCCAGACTGAGATATAAAAACGAAGACCACCCAAATCCGATGCCCAGGTGAATTCACGGAATGAATCAACCTTGGAAACAGGCGGCCAACTATCTATACTCAACAACAACACGCTTCCAAGTCCGCACTCCCTCGGCATCCTCATCACACATTTGCTGGACCGATTCATTGCATTTTTGCACCTCAGCATCTGGTAAAGCAGCATTGGAGGATGCACTTTGCTGCTCTCTGACCTGTGCAGCGAGAACTCCACTGCTCGGGAGGAGGCTTGTATGGGATAAAGGTTGCAGGATATCACAAGCAGATAGAGGGCACGAGGCCGATGAGATGAGATCTCCCTTTTCCATGGTAGACTGGAGCCAGAAATCTTGCTCCTTTTGTTTGAAATCAGATGTAGGGATGGTATGTGCCCTCAGACGACGATGTTTGATATAGCGGTGGATGAGAATGAGGCTGAGAAGAGAAAAGCCAACTAGACTGATGACTGGCAAAAAGAACTCTGCTGACCGCAGGAGCTCACGGGACAGAAGGGTGTATCCTTGTTCGACAGTGTTCATGACGGGAGTATGGGTGGTCGGATAGCGTCCACCACTCGCGAAGAAGAAACTGCCTCCCCTGTCAGATGGGGGAAACAGCTCAACTTAAGACCGCAGGTGTGGGGAAGTCAATCTAGGCCAGGACTTGAAGGATCTTAGCGAGTCAAAGATACCTGTGTCGGATTGGGACTATGAGCGGACTTGGCGGGGATGAGGCGAGATGGAACTAGTGGGATGGAGTGCAGGGGCTTTTTCTCTCTCATATATAAGAGTTAGAGATCGAATATTACGGAGTATTCAATCCAGAATAGGCTATGAGTGGGGGGATGGTCGCAGATCAACGCAGAAGCATGACCAGGGCTATGTTGTATATGCAAGATAGGGCTTCATACATAGGAAAAGGTAAAAAAAGACGAGCCCGACAACCAGGATTTCGGAAGTGGCAAATCTGAGTTATTTGATGAATCGAAAAGCCAAAAAGGATTTGTAGAATACAAAATACAAAGAACAGGATGTCTTTGCCTCATCCATACTAAAAACAGTGTGGATAAATAAGGCCAGCCAGCCCGGTCTCCACTCAGCTTACCTTCTAAACGCCACTTCGATCTTTCTTTCTTTCTTTCTTTCTTTCTATCTATCTCCCAGGAATTTAATAAATCCCCATCATTTACACTATGCGGAGAAAATACTGCGAAATACTGCGAAATACTGCGCAGGTGTGTCGATCATGACAAATGTACCTAAGTACGGAGTAATGTACGGAGTACAACAGACGGAGAAGTTCATCGCGAGATCGCCTTTCAGCTGGCGCCTGCATGGGTCCCCCGCGCTAAGCCGTTTCATACATCGAATCACACTGCCAGATGTCTTACTCGGCTATTTTAGTGGACACGCACCCATCACAGTTATTAATCTATTTCCCGCCTCCAGTGCTCCAGTGGGCAGTCTAGTGCAGTCCAGATCTCATCCTAACTGGCTCGGGTGTTTGAGCCTGCAAATCGGACACAAATAAGAAATAGGGCGTATATTGTACCAATGTTGTATATTCATTTGATCCCCGGAAAAGAGAAAAAAGCCCTAAATATATCCAAATGTATAAAGTCTAGAGTTTAGCGGTGACACGTAGCTCCTCTTTGGCCTGTTCACGCAATTTCATGCGAAGAATCTTGCCCGAAGGATTCTTCGGTATCTCTTCGAGGAATACAACTCCGCCGGTAATCCGCTTGAACGCGGAGACCTTGTTGTCCAAGTAATGCGCGATCTCGTTGGCGGTGGCGGATTGGCCCGGTCGAAGCACCACATATGCGCGAGGGCGCTCATCGTTGTTGCTAATCGGGTTTAGAAGAGAGAAAAAAAAAGGGAATAGATCGTAGATCCATAAATGATCCATAAAAACAAACTTACATGACAACACCGATCACCGCAACATCTGATATCGCCGGATGTTCAAGTAAAAGAGCCTCTAACTCTGCGGGCGCCACCTGGTTGCCTTTGACTTTGATTAATTCCTGTACAGAGTCCAAGTTAGTTTCCTGCATTCTTCTTCTTCCTTTGAAACATACCTTCATTCGATCCACCACATGGAATTTGCCATCGTCATCCACAAACGCAATATCCCCCGTCAGGAGCCACCCATCCTCCGTCTTGGTCTCTTTAGTGGCCTTCTCATTGCGCCAGTAGCCTTTCATCACATTGGGAGCACGAACCCACAACTCGCCACGAGAGTTGCGTTCCTTCACCTCAACCCCATCGACCATAATCTTCGCCTCGCAATTGGCATTGAGCTCACCGACAGACGCAGATGTACTAATTTCGGCAGGATTCCATCCCGTGACCGAGCAAGTCGCCCTATATGGAAGATGAGCTTCCCATCAAAATAGCCCAACAGCAAAACAACCAAAAAAAAAAAAAAGAAAGAAAGAAAGAAAGAACTCACTCGGTCATTCCCCATCCCTGTTTAATATTAATCTTCCCGGGAGGCCACAACTTCTCAACCTCCTCACAAACCTCCCTCCCCAACGGCGCAGCACCACTCCCAACCAACTCCACACTACTCAAATCATACTGCCCAACAGCTGGATGTTTCGCCAACGCAACAACAACCGGCGGCACGAGGATAAAATCCGTAATCCGGAATCGCTGCGTATACTCCAGCATCTTGACAAAGTCAAACTTAGACATGATATACACCGGCGTGGCGCGGTACAGCGCCGCCGCAATAAAGACATTCTGCGCCATCGCGTGATACATGGGCAAGAAACATAGCCAGCGGGAGCGCTCAAGACGAGCCTTGTAGTCCGGATGCAGACTTGCCGTATGACAATACTGGAGCATATTGGCGACGTAGTTCCGGTGCGAGATCTCGACGCCCTTGGGACGGCCGGTTGTGCCGCTGGAGTAGTTGAGTGCTAGTGTTGTGGACGAGAGGGCTGGTGTATTCAGCTCATCCCAGGTGAAGGCTGCGCCTTCTTCTTCTGAGGCGAGGAGGTCGCTCCAGTATGCGCAGCCCTTTTGGGGGTTTGTTACGCCGTCATAGATGGAGGTGTCGTAGGCGAAGATGCGGTTCTGGGGTAGATTGGCTTGTTTGGCGGCTTCCAGACCCGTTTCTAGACTGTTGCTTGCGCAGAGGAGGTATGTGGCGCCGCTGTCTTGGAGTTGGTAGGCTAGTTCGCGGGCCACGAAGGTTGGATTCGCGCCGGTGAAGATTCCTCCCGCCATTACCACGCCTAGGAAGACTACGGGGAAGAAGAGGTCGTTTCCTGAGAAGAGGAGGACGCGGTCTCCGCGCTGCAGTCCGGATTTGCGTAGGCCGGCTGCTAGCCGCTGGCTCCAGAGGCGGAGATCATGGGTGGTGAGGTAGTGGGTTTCTGGACGGGTGGCGTCCAGGTAGCACTTGTGTGTTTTGGAGAGAGGTGCCGTTGGGGATTTGAGGAGAAGAGAGGCTAAATGGGTGTCTGGGATGTCAATCGTCCAGCGGGATTTATACGGCATGTTGGCGATATAACAGGTTATGCTCCAGTATTCGATATATGGCGAGGGAAAGAAAGACTTGAGGGGGTACGACGGCGAGGCCCTCATATAAATACCCAGTAAATCGTGCAATGCTGCACAATTTCCCCGATTCCTGCATAATTCGTAGTTCGTCTCCCCGCATCGGTTATATACGAAGGTAGGTTTTGCGGGGAAATTGACTCGCCCGAGCCTCGGTCTTCACACTGCGGATAAATCAGTGAAACTAGATTACTGATATACTACATAAAGGCTATTAACGAATGGTTCATGTCTTGAAATCTGCTGTTGATAGACATTCTCCTGGGTTGCCGGCTATTGGCTGTGATAGGCCAGACCATATCCCAAAAATAAGAACCCAACAGAATAAAGAATTGGAAATAATGCAATTGTGTTGAAACTTGAGCTCCATGCATGAAAAAATTCATCTACTACACCCCGGCCGACCCAGAATACATGAAAAAAAAGAAAACACAAATAGCAAGAAGGCTACAAAGAGCATTCATGATTCCTCCCCACCCAAACAGGTAACTGCTGCCTTCATCTCACTAACAAGCTTCTCCTCCAGTCGGTTCTCTGCCCCAGAAGTCGGGTCAACAGGCTTTTGTCGGGACCATTCCACCTCCTTCTCATTAGTGGCGACAATGCGTGCACGAAGAGCCGCGCGGCGACTGAGCAGCTCCTCAATATCTTCCTTGACCTGCACCCGATCCCATTTGAGATCTTGGATGGCTTGTGCGTCAATTCCAGCACTGGCACCCGCCTCACGGAACTGGTCCAGGATGAAGGAGATCAGCGCAAGCGAGTAGGCCTCAGAGACCATGCTGAGGCTAATCCACTTGGATGTCGGAACGGAAGCAACGGCCGTGTGGCTGGAGAATGCTTCTGTCGCGCGGGTCAGACGCGATTCGAATTGGTTGAGGAACGCTGCCACCTCGGGCGCGGTCCGCATGACACTGTAGAGCATGTTCAGACACAAAGGAAGGAATCCACCGGCCCAGATGTTGTACAGTCGGGGAACAGGGTCAAAGGGTCCAAATGCTTTCTTTTGGCACATGATGCTTGTAAGACGGCAGGTGGACAGTTTCATCAAGACAGCCTCAACAGCAAGGTGTTCTGCGAGCATGGGCAGAGTCGACATCTTGACCAGGATCGAGATGCTGAGCTCTGCGTACACAGGATCGCCTGCCACGGCTAATTGGTCGGCCCAGGAGAAGAGCGTCGTCGCGTGACGAGCGGTGTCGTATTCCTCAATGTGGTACACGATGTGCTCGTAGAGACGATCGGCGTTCTTAACTTGCAAGCACGTCTGCAGAATAGCAATGATAATGGCGAAATCTTTCGGTGCGCATTTCTCCGGCTCGTCATGGAGATAAGTGGTGAGGGATCTGAAGCCCTGACCCACTATCGTTTTCACGACTTCCACAATGACAGTCAGATCCGAAGAAACCTCAGCCTTCTTGTTGATAGCTTCGGGTGCACTTCGAGAGGGGCCATCCAGGTGGAACTGAAGGGAAAGGAACAGCACATTCAGGAGGGACCGGAAATATTCGGTATCGTCATTGATTAATGCGTCTTCGTATGTCAGATGCCGGGATCGCAGTGCCTTCCAGGTAATCTCGAGCAGCTGGAAGACTTCGGCGCCTCTAGCATGTACCTCGACAAGTCGCTGGAGAAGTGCCTGGGCGAAATCAACGCGCGCTTGTTGGATTCGATCGAAGATGGCTTCCGGAGGGCCGGTGCTAATATTGGCCTTCAAACAACTTTGCGCGACCAGTGCCATTGACTTTCGGACTTCGGTATCAGGCATGAAATCGGCACAGTGTTCGATAGCGAAGAATTTCCAGCTATGGAGAAGGCTCTATTTCAGGTTAGAAAATAAACTCATTCGCGATGAACGGAATAAAACCTACCACCTGCGCCTCGACAAGAGACAGATTGATGTTGGCGCGCTCAAACTCCTCGGCAAAGCCACGGTTCTTGGTGCCAGCCCAGGCAAAGTCGTAGGAGAGCAGCTTGTCTCCCATACTCAAGTCGTAGTAGTAATCCCGTCCTAAATTACGAACCTCAAGTGGTGTCCTTTTGAAGTCGACGATCTTACATCCCGAGTACTTCATTTCAAAGTTTTTCTTCAAGTTGGCATGCAATGAGGAATTATAAGCCGAGACCTCAACTGCATCCTTGGCATACCACGACACCAATGGAATCAAGGTCTTTATAAAGCTTCGGTCACCCACCTCCTTTGCAGAGTGCAGGTAGACTGCGCACAGATCAGCGACAACGGCTGCAATCCGCGTGGCATGGATTTGGTCCATCACAGGCAGAGAGGAAATCTTCAACTTTGAGACGTGGTTAATTATGCTGGTGAAAAACTGAGGATGCTTGCTCAGATGGGAAGTGGCCCATGGCCAATTCTCTTGGGCACGAGAGACAAACTCGAGCAACGCCAAGGCTACTTGCGGCTCTTGTTGATCAATGTGGGACAACTTCTCAAGCGCCATTTTCAGGAAAGGTACGCTCCTCATGCTGAGACCATCAGAAGCTGGTTCCTTCTTCAGAGTCTGGCGAGGGGATGATCCTGTGAGAATGAAAACTGCAAGCCACTGCTGTCGCTTGCTAACAAATGTCGATAGCAGCTGCCACACTGCAAGAAGCAGAGGCCTACCACACATCGGTTTGTCGAGTTGTGACAGTACATCAAGGAACAGGCAGGACGACTCCGCCCCAAGGTGGCCAACAAGGGAAGGGGGTTCATTATCTGGATTTGAAGCAGCGCTGGAGATTAAAATCTCGAGAAGCGACACAACCGGCAACCTGTATGCATCATGCAACGCATAGAGTTTGACTAGAACTGGGCTGGCCTTGAACAATTGTTCTTCCAGAAGCGAGCCAGGTTGTTCAGCCAGCTGGGCTGCCTGCACAAGTTTGATGCAGAGCCGCAGTGTAGAGTTAACCTGATCCTCGACGAGGGTAAGATATCTGAGGTGGAGTGTTGGGGGTGTCTGGAGACCCTCGGCGATCAACCGAAGAATCGGATTGAAGGGCAGGTCAGCGGTTGAGCGAGGGCGCAGCATGTCCAAAATGTACGCTGCAGATGTAGAAAAGACGCCAGTAACTTTGGTTTCAAGTTTCGGGCTGTCATTGATTCCAAAGGCATAGTACAGAACACGTTCGAACGAAGTGGCAAGCATCGAGTTGATCTTGAACCGCTGTTCTGGTAGATTGAACCTCCAATTTCCACTGCTGTTGAAAATCTCCAGCATTGTGCGGGTGAAGTTCAACATAATAGTTCTCATGACGTGAGATGGAATACCGGCACTCCAATCAGACACGATAGATGATTTGCTTGTCACACTGCCCGGGCTCTTTCGCAATACTGCTCGAGTTGCCGCATCATCGATGACAGCGTCCACAAGGTCAACACAGCTCAGGAGGAACGGATACTCGCCGGAAGGAATTTCCATTGCTGAAATGATTGCTGTCATGATGCCACCCTTGCCATCAGACCCAATGAGACTGCTGCGACCGAGGAAAGGCCATACTCGACTGGGTAGGATCTTCAAAAGTGCCTTGATAAAGCGCAGGCATGCAATGCTTGCATCTAAAGACTTGCTTAAGTCACCTCGGGAGTCGATGGTCTGCAAATTGCGTTCAAAGATATCAAATATCACAGAAACGATGTCACCTTGCTTAGACAACCCATCACTAGCCATCTCTAGTATCCTCTTGCCGCTAGCATCGCCGGAACTTTGTGTCTTGGAGTTGGCTATCAAGTCTGTCAAGAGAGCAATGATTTCCGTCGCAGTGTCGTCAGTCCACCCAGGCGAGTGCCCGCCGGTCTCGCTCCATTCTTCAAGCCAGCTTCCTAGGAAGCTTAAGCAGGAGTATCGATGCTCCCACATGATGACCGCGGGTTTTGAATCAGAGATGACTTGACCTACAGTCAGCCGTGGAATTTCAGAAGAGCCGCTGACAATCACAGCATTGCTTGGTTCCCTCTCGAATAAATGGTTCTGAGATGATGTTTCAAGCATCGGGAGGGGTTGGAGCAGGGACACGAAATTGGCATTCTCGTCCTCTCGAATGGTGGCATAGCCTTGGAAAGTGGGTGAGACAATTTGTGTAAAGGATTCCATGTTCTCCACCTCCTCAAGAATAGCCGGCAAGCCTTCTTCATTCAAGGTGTGCCCGCTGACGAGAGCACGACAGAGCTGTAGAAATGGTGCCGTTTCATAAGGGAAACGGGACCGCGCAACACGAAAGATGCCCTCCATCAATTGCTGATCTTTGGCGAATAGAGACTTAGGATCACTGGCAGGCCCTAGAGAATTTGAGTCTCTGGACAGTCCGTTCTCATCATCACTTAAGATAGCCAGGACTGACCCCACAATTTCTGGGGAGTAATCCAGGAACGTAATAGCAACTCGGATAAGGTCGAGAAGTGACAAGCGGACCCATCGGGTTGTCAGGCCATCATCGACGGCTGACATTGACCCGGTCTTACTAGCCAGTGCGATAACGGTGTTAAAGGCGGATTCTTTGATGGCATCAGATGTAAGAATGGGAATAGCATCTTCAGCCGTGCTTTGTGGAGTCCTGGCACAGTCAAGCAATCGTTCATACTCTGACTGTTCGGATGCTCGAGATAGCGCCGCATTATGTGTCTGCTCGTTGTAGGAGAGAGCCGAATCGCGGCTGAGATCACGTTCCCGTTCATTTATATCGATTTCTGCCAGCTGTTGGATGGTATACATGATCAGACCCCATGAGAAGGCCGCCGGATTCGCGGTGTGCAAACCACCGCATGCAGTAAGGAAGATCTCATTGATTTGAGAGATTTTCTCCTTGCACCAGAAATAGGGCCGGGGCGAAGATTGCATGTCTTTCGGATGCTGAATGGAAGAAATGGCGAGAGAGGGTTTTAAAAACGCCAATGTGGTAAGTGACACGAAAGCTTGAAGGGGTAACAACACTTCCACAGGTTGCTGACAAGGCTATAAGAAAACGTTAACATCCCGAAAGCTCGAAATAGGCGACTGGCCACTTACCGCCTGAATCGTCTCCAAGAAGCTATAATCAGCCATGAGCTGGAGCCAGGAGAGCAGGAGGTCTGCACTTGGAAATTCCACAGAGGCTTGAAGCTGGTGGAACATGATCTGGACGATATGAACAATTTCCTCCACAAGACTTGTTCTCCAGATGTTCTCCACTTCCTCGCTGCTTTCTGCGGCACTGAGCCAGCCACCGTCTCCTTCCAAACTCGTTAACCGACTGCGTATCGAGCTGATGCATTCTTGAAGGAATCGGTCTAATCCATCACTAGTCGATTTGTCTTGGAAAATTGTGGTCCCTAGTTTGCGCAAAGCAAGTTTGCGATCGTAGCTGGCGGGGATGGCCGAATCGGATGAATTGCCATCGTGTAGGGACAGAGCAAGCAGCTTGCGGAGTGTCTTCACCACATGGGTTGCCTCGGAGAGATACACCTCCCGGAGTCGCAGACGCCTCTTCTCCTCTTTTTCAAATGACTGAACACCATCACTTCTAGCTGTTTGGTTCAATAGGTTGGCGAAGTTGGGACCTGCTAGAGAGCCCCGAAGATTCTCGGTCCCAGCCGCGCTCTGTAGACTGGTCGCTTCCTCGCTGGAAAAGCCGATTGTGAGGCGCGTTGCCGGGCGGTTCTGCCATTCCAATACAGCGATACGAAGAGCAGAAATTTCGTCGATTCCGGCTTGTTTGCTTAACCATAGCGCGTCCGCCTTGATCTCCTTCAGGTCAAAAGAGCTTTGGCCATTGGTCTCGACATGGATTGCGGCGGTCTTGGATTCGAACTCGGATTTGGATTTTGCGGAAGGGGAGGGGAATGGTTTTAGGCCGTCAGAGAGTAGGCGAATGGATTCGGGGTGCGAGAAGAATACATCGATATTGCCCCCATCGTCAGGATGACTTTCGGGATCAATAGCGTAGAGAAAAGCTCTTCTCCAGGACCTGTGGTATATCAGCATATTGGCTTCCACTGACGACAAGTGATTAGAATTGACATACAAGAGTTGAACGTCCCCGGAGAAGCACTTGTCCAGGGACGGGAAATAGGCCTCCGGGACGGGAGCCATGTTGGGCAATTAGATCATCATAGGATAGAAAGGAAGAGCGGAACGAGGCGACACCAGGGGAGGTGGCGGGAGATCAATTAAAAAGGTAGATGGCGAGCGTGGGGAGCTCTTGAATTGAGAGGGAGCTTCAAAAGAATATTATTCACCGCGACTGGGTCAACAATCAGGTGCCCTATCTGATCTTATTGCCGGGCGGTGAGTGTCAGAATGTAAGCCCAGATGATCTTTCTGACTCACTTCTATCCAACTTTGGCACTTCGCAAACATTTGATTCGGTTTAAGGTGCGTGAGATTTCGAAGCTTGCAGCTTAACGATTATCGTATTCTCGCAATCCCCCGATTTCCTACGACAATCCCTGGCCATGGCGGACCTTGTCGACCACTCCCCCCACCATGCCACTAAAGCGGCGAAATTGGCCAGCGCATCCAACGTGATTCTGATCGACAACTACGACTCATTTACCTGGAATATCTACCAATATCTTGTCCTTGAAGGTGCTACCGTCACAGTCTATCGCAATGACGAAGTTACTGTTGAGGACTTGGTTGCAAAGAAGCCCACTCAGCTGGTTATCAGTCCTGGCCCGGGCCACCCGGAGACCGATGCGGGAATCAGTAACGCCGTAATCAAACATTTCAGTGGAAAGATTCCGATCTTTGGTGTGTGCATGGGTCAGCAATGTATGATCACCTCGTTTGGTGGTAAGGTGGACGTGACTGGCGAAATTCTGCACGGGAAGACATCGGAGTTGAAGCATGACTCCAAGGGTGTCTACCAGGGATTGCCAACCTCGCTCGAGGTCACTCGGTACCATTCGCTCGCCGGGACACACTCGACTATTCCAGATTGCTTGGAAGTGACTTCGCGGGTCGAGCTTGGGGACGCCAGTGGCAAGAACATCATTATGGGAGTTAGACACAAGGAGTTCGCAGTTGAGGGCGTTCAGTTCCACCCCGAGAGTATTTTGACGCAATACGGGCGCAAGATGTTCAGAAACTTCTTGGAGCTCACTGCTGGGACCTGGGATAACAAGCAGGGAGCTGCAGTCGCCGCACCGGCAGACAAGAAGCTCTCCATTTTGGATAAGATCTACGCCCATCGCAAAAATGCTGTTGATGAGCAGAAGAAAATTCCTGCTCTGCGGCCAGAGGCTCTTCAAGCCGCATATGATCTGAACATTGCGCCTCCTCAACTGTCATTCCCTGATCGCCTGAGACAGTCAGACTATCCCCTCTCACTCATGGCGGAGATCAAGCGTGCATCACCCTCAAAAGGCATCATCTCGGCTGATGTGTGCGCCCCTGCTCAAGCACGGGAGTACGCCAAAGCTGGCGCTAGTGTCATTTCTGTCCTCACAGAGCCGGAGTGGTTCAAGGGCACCATAGATGACCTGCGGGCTGTTCGCCAGAGCCTGGAGGGACTTCCCAACCGACCAGCTGTCCTCCGAAAGGAGTTCGTATTTGAAGAGTACCAGATCCTGGAGGCACGTTTGGCTGGAGCTGATACAGTTCTACTGATTGTGAAAATGCTGGACATTGAGCTGTTGACTAGACTGTACCATTACTCGCGCAGTCTCGGCATGGAGCCCCTGGTCGAGGTCAATACCCCCGAAGAGATGAAGATTGCAGTTGACCTGGGTTCCGAAGTCATCGGGGTTAACAACCGAGACCTGACAAGCTTCGAGGTCGATCTCGGGACAACTAGTCGCCTAATGGATCAAGTGCCTGAGAGCACAATTGTGTGTGCCCTTAGTGGAATTTCGGGGCCCCAGGACGTGGAAGCTTATAAGAAAGAAGGTGTTAAGGCCATTCTTGTTGGAGAGGCTCTTATGAGGGCACCTGATACCTCTGCCTTTGTGGCACAGCTTCTCGGCGGTTCTAACCAAAATTCTGCTGGTGCATCACCAAGTTCTCCATTGGTGAAGATTTGTGGAACTCGGACCGAAGAAGGAGCTCTGGCTGCTGTCCAAGCTGGCGCGGATTTGATTGGCATCATTATGGTTCAGGGCCGCTCACGACTTGTCCCAGATGATGTGGCTCTCGGAATTTCTCGGGTGGTCAAGTCGACCCCTCGTCCGGCCGATACATTGCAGCAGTCATCAAACGCTACATCATTGGAATGGTTCGATCACTCCACTAATATTTTGCGTCACCCTTCTCGTGCTTTGCTCGTGGGCGTGTTCATGAACCAGCCGCTATCATATGTCATTTCTCAACAACAAAAGTTGGGTCTCGATGTTGTGCAACTGCATGGATCTGAGCCATTGGAGTGGTCTAGTTTGATTCCAGTTCCTGTCATTCGCAAATTCGCCCCCGGTGACATTGGAATTGCTCGCAGAGCATACCACACTGTCCCATTGCTGGACTCTGGTGCCGGGGGCTCTGGCGAACTTCTGGAGGAGAGTGGTGTCAAGAAGGTCCTTGATAGCGATGAGGGATTGCGGGTTATCCTGGCTGGAGGATTAAATCCGGACAACGTGGTAGACACAGTGAAAAAGCTGGGTCAGTCGGGCCAGAAAGTGGTTGGCTTGGATGTCAGCTCAGGTGTAGAGACAAATGGCGCTCAAGATCTGGAGAAAATTCGAGCCTTTGTCAAGTCTGCCAAAAGCATTCGGCAATGAGCAGGCTAGGAATATGCATTTACACTACTTAGGATGACTTCTTATCTCATTCCATTTCGGGATTGCGTATTGGATCATGAGCAAATAAGTATTCATAGGAATTAAACTATTCCAGAGTTTCTCGGTTTCTATACTCACTTTACATTCAATTGTTTGATCAGGCTTTTCTTGATATAATACCAACAGGAATGAATTTCATCCTTTCTTGAAGTAGATCTCAATGTTGAACGGCCTTCGAAGTCCCATTCCCTGCTTTCTCATCACTTTCACCTTTCAGGAATTACCATGATCAATGCATCTATTTCATATCAACGTTGCAAAAATAGACCAAGTTGATAGCTCCGTGCAGTACATCGCAGTCTTGCCTCGAAGTGTTGACCCCTGGCAATAGGCATATCTCATTTCCGAGATTCTTCTCTCTCTGAAGAAGATCTCAGTCAACAACAGAGGTCAAACGAGCTTCTGTATCACCGAACTACTTCTCTCATTCATCAACTCTCAAAGCTTGCCTTCCAGCAATGTATACGCTTCATTTCTGAAAGCCCACTACAGCCTCAAAGAGCAATATAAACTGCTGACCCAAAAGGCCAGTCCTCGCAGCATTTCAGTCTTCCCTCCTACATCATCACATTCCATCTCTGAACCGTTCTCAGGGCGTTTCGGCTGCCAGCAGAAACGAAACGAACCAACAGACCCATCTAACCAAGTCTCGGGCAGCAGGGGGAACCCAAAATGGGGAAGCCATTCCAAAGGATTCATGCCTCTATAGTAGGCAAATTCCAAGACGGCATCGGCGAAAAGATCCCACAGTGGATTCGGGCAAATGGGGGCCAGTTCTCTCGAGAGGTCAGCCCGCGAGTTACCCATCTCATTGCCACAAAGGAGGCATTCAAAACCCATGCAGCTCCAGGTATATTACCCTTGAATCTTTCAAAGACCTTGAAGTTAATCAACATACAGTTGAGTCTGCCAAGAAGATCAACACCATCAAGATCGTCTCATACGACTGGCTTGAAGACTCGCTGCTGTCAAACCCCCGCAGGCCAAAGCCCGCGGGGCCATATCTTCTGAAGAATCTGATGAAGCCTGAGAAGAAGGAAATCCAGAAGAACAAGGCCACGGCGAAGCCCGCAAAGGTGGCCAAGGAGATCAAAGCAAAGGTTGCGAAACGTCCGATAGGTATGCATCAATTTGCCGGAGGTCCAATTGTATTGGTACAACGCAGATGGTACTGACATGTATAGCTGATCCTTTCCTCGGCCAAAAGGGCAAAAGAAAGGGTAAGCATGGTCCTTCATATCAGATGACATATCCAGGTCTAATATTTACCCATACCAGCCGTGCGTCATGTGTACCAGGACAGAAAGACAGGTGTGGTTTACAGCACCACTTTGTTCCGCCCATCGAAACCACCGATCACTAGCAGAGAAAAATACCAATTGACTGTGAGTGATGCCATGGTATTGTGCGAATCTTCTTCAAGAAAAGGATATTGATATTACTTAGCTTTTCGAATCCGTCGCCGAGCCACACACCTACTCGGCCTACGCCAAATTCAGCCGCGTTGGCACATCCAATGTCGAACTTCTGGCGGGGCCAAGGTGCAAGCTCGAGCTTGCCGTGGATAAATTCAAGCAGTTCTTCAAGGAACAGACTGGCAAGAAATGGGACGAAAGGGCAAACGGAAAGATGCCACCCCCAAAGACAGGCCCTGACGGGAATAGCTTGCCTGTTCACGAGGGGTGGTTCTATCTCGAGGAAAAGACGAGTATCCTTGGTGCTTTCCTCAGGGAACCCCAGAGCACTGGGTGTCCAGGATCGACTGGCCACATCTCATGCGATGGTACCAAGGAGGACGGTATCGAGGACAAGATGGAAAATCACCAAGTCGAAGATGGCGGCGAAGATGGTCTTGAAATTGGGGGTAAGAATGGGGCTGAAGGCGGGGGTGAAGGCGCATCTGAAGCTGAAGCTGAAGTTGTTGAGGAGGAGGAGGATAGGTAGGAACTTAAGGATGATGGGGATCCTCTAGGTGGTTAACACCTGCACACATGAGTGGATCCCCCGGCGGACCTGGATGTGTCACGCTGAATGCGGATTTTATGCCGAATGCAAATTCGAAGATTTTAGGACAGCACATGCGAAATATATGTATGTGCTTTATTCTCATGTTTTTAGAAACCTTTCCCATTATCAGGAAACTGAAAACTATAGTGACATTGTACAGGAGTGTGAGGAAATAAACGAGCATTCTCAACATGAGTATATCAGTATACTGGGCCCTCCCTGCGTAAAGCTCGACATCAATCGGCCATTTCTTCTGGTTTGGTATACTGCATAGATATATGGTACTTTCTCTTTGATTCTTCATTTCGCCGATCTATTACGACTCTGACTTAGCCCCTTCAGAAACATGTGAGATTATGTAGTATCCCAAGGTATTGTACCCTACCTAGGTATTAAGTGCCCTCGGGACAAGTGATGTTATAGTAATAGAGCCTCTTGTGGGGCGGGTGCGACTGAAGATCATGGCTTTCTAGGGCTAGTCATATGCAGATTGACCCGCATCCCCCCACTTTTATGAACCCTCAGTCCACCCCTATCACCTTGTCAAAACGGAGTCTGTGTTCACTGACATGCCTACAGCCGACGGTTAACAGCCCAAATACTGCATGTAGACCCAAATGAATCAACTCTAGCATGTCAAAATAGAGGGCCTTATCGAGCATGATGGGAGCCGCAAATTCGGGCCTCAGCGATACAGTATCTCAACGGAAAACGGTTGGAATCCACACTCCTCGGGAGCATAGAAGATTTCTTTCTCATTAGTATACTAACCACATATTATATCAAATTAGGTTGTACCAACAATATCCTGAGAATATTTGGCATCTCTTCAACTAGTACCATAAGCCTCAACAGGTACCGTAAGATTACAATATAGACAGGCCTTTCCATTGATGAAGAACTAAGACTGGGTGAGAAGTTGGTAGTATTTAAAACTACATATTCATACTACATATGGATGTTGACATACCTAGACGTGTCCAAAATAGTGAAACTACAAAAATAGAATAGAAAGTTTATGGTTGAGACCGTTATTACTCGACATCTGCCGTAGTTGACCTTCTAGTTAGCACATGAAAAGAACAGAGAAATGTTTGTAAACAACCGCCGAGGGGAAGCTGCTAAGGACACGGACCACTGAATGCGTTATATCGATGTTGTTGCTACACCTGTAGAGATACATATGTATCATTTATCTCATCTGTTTAGCAAGACCGGGGATTTTCCTCTAATTAGTGTAGATCATCGAAAGGTTCCAAATGTCGGATTGTGCTTTTATATACACTATAACATGATAAGAATAGAGTGGCCGCCAATTCCCTGGCAGGGACTCGGGTCATGATTGAAAAGCTGCTGTACATGTCGTCCAAGGTTATATATTTTGATTAGACATTCTCCGCTGCCATTTTAATCATAAACTATTTTGAACATGACAAAAGAACCCATTCTAATTGCCCTCTAACGCCAGATACGCCAGTCGACCAACAATGTGACAAGGTGAGGTTCTACTTTAACCATCCACGCCACAGCCGATGTAGTGATGCGAGATAGTAAAGAATCACAGGTATTCCTTCTTTTTGCTGGTTCTCGTGTATTGGGTAAGAGCCCATTCGATGTCACCGCTCGAGCCCTTCTCCAATGTACCTCCGCGGATCTCGAAAAGTCGCATCGTCATGCGAGGTCCAACTTCAGCCAACTCCACATCCCGGTACCCAGTCTTGACGAAAACATGGTGCCGCACTTCGATGTTGTCGTCCTTGTTCACAAAGCTCACAATACGGTTGCCGATCTTTCCAGGCTCGCGCGGGGGGAAAAGGTGCTTTAGAATCTGAACAACGCGGGCACCCAGCTTCGTCTTGAATCCCTCAAAAACCAAGTGCGGGTAGCTTTCCGATACGGTACCACGGGCGGCATTTGGAATATCCTGACGAAGGACAACATTGTGAAGAGAGAAACTGGCGGTGGGGCCATGGGGAAGGTGGGAAATAGTGAGTGCGGTCGGGGTACCACGGTGCTCGTGGAGGAGAACCATGTCGGTCAGAGCGGCGGAGGTTGCGCTAGAGACGAGATCTCCAAGAACGAGAGTTCCACGGTTGAGACGAATGGAGGTGGGAAGGAGAAGGCGGATTTCTTTCGCAAATGCTCCGAGGCGAGCGGAGGGTGAGCGAGAGGTGGTAACCAGAGGACGGGGGTCGATAATGCCGGAGGTTAAAACGTATTCATCGTCGATGTCCATCTCAGCATCTTCCTTGTCCTTTGACTCGTCATATTTGAAGTCTTCCCGAAGCTTTTTATCATTTGCGATTGTAGGATCTAGAGGCTTTCCAGAAGCCAATGAAGCCTTGAGTTGCGATCTTTTTTCGGCAATGGAGGCATCACGGAGTAGCAAAGCTCTCCGATAGAGATAATCGCGACGCTCGCGAGTTTGGCGGCGCTACTTATTGTAAGTAAGATATCAGATGTTTCAAATTTATCCTTCACTTACCAGCATTTTGAAGATTGAAGTAAAAGTGGCTTAAGCAAAGACGAGCGGGCAACTTTTTTTTTTTCTTAACTCCGGGGCTGCGTTTATGGTTCGTCTGCGTAGCCGTAGTGGGATCGCACCGATAAAGAATCTGGGCAGTTGCGGAGAACGCTTTTTGCCCATCCTTCGAGACAAACTCATCGACTCTCTTTTGTCAGTCCTCTGACACAGAGAGCTGGACTGGTTGTATGTAATCATTTGTTCTCATCAAACACTTACCGCTAACCCCGCATCTCGATTTAGATCTCCGTTCGTTTGCCCCTCAGGCACACCCTGGAGATTTCAAACGTTGAATACCCCCATAGGACAATCTGTTTGTTCTCTACGCTCTTTAAATCGTCTACGACTGCGAATTTCATTTCCGATTTCTCAACTGCTTTTGATTTGCCCTCTGCTTTAAATCTTGGTCAGCTCCAGTCATCCCTATCGCCATTTCAAATTGGTACCAACAATGAGCTACCAACCGGAAGACCCCTCAGCGGGAGCCGAAATTAATGAGATCGCACTTGGGCGCGCACGTCCACGCCGGCATGACGATGAAGATGAAGGCTCTGATGCCTTTGAAGATGACGACATCGAAAGTACAGTCGGCGCACCCACAAACGGAAATCAGAAATCCCAAGGAAATGGAGAGGAGGAAATAGAGCTCCCTGCCCATGCATGCGCGTGAGTCTTGAGATATTTCTTGGTAGATGTTCATTTACTGATTATATTGTAGGTACTGTGGCATTCACAACCCGAGCAGCGTTGTCAAATGTCTTTCGTGCAATAAGTGGTTCTGCAGTGCACGTGGCAATACCTCTTCTTCCCATATCGTCAATCACCTTGTCCGAGCTCGTCATAAGGAAGTCCAGCTTCACCCCGCCTCTTCTTTGGGTGATACTATTCTGGAATGCTACAACTGTGGCACCAAAAATGTCTTCTTGCTTGGATTCATTCCCGCGAAATCCGATACTGTTGTTGTTTTGCTATGTCGACAGCCATGTGCCTCTATGCCATCCTCTAAGGACATGAACTGGGATACTTCACGATGGCAGCCTCTTATTGAGGATCGTTCTTTCCTTCCCTGGCTCGTGGGAGCACCCACTGACCAAGAACAACTCCGAGCCCGTCACCTCAGTCCTCAATTGATTGCGAAACTGGAGGAAATGTGGAAAGACAACTCTCAGGCGACCCTAGAAGACCTAGAGAAGGCCACAGCAGTGGATGATGAGCCGGCGCCAGTCCTACTTCGCTACGACGATGCTTTTCAGTACCAAAATATTTTCGGGCCACTCGTTAAAATTGAGGCTGATTACGACCGCAAGTTGAAGGAATCTCAATCCCAGGATGGACTCATTGTGCGCTGGGATCTTGGTCTCAACAACAAGCACCTCGCAAGCTTTGTGCTGCCCAAGCTTGAGCTGGGAGATGTCAAATTGGCTGTGGGCGACGAGATGCGCATCAAGTACAATGGTGAATTGCGTCCCAAGTGGGAGGGTGTGGGCTATGTCATCAAGATCCCGAACAATCAATCTGATGAGGTCACTATCGAATTACGCGCCAAGGGCGACCACAAGTCAGTCCCCACAGAATGCACGCACAATTTCATGGCCGACTATGTTTGGAAATCAACTTCCTTCGACCGCATGCAATGTGCTATGAAGACATTTGCCGTGGATGAGCAGAGTGTCTCAGGCTACATTTTCCATCGCCTCCTTGGCCATGAGGTTGCTGCAGCTCCTATGAAGACCCAGATTCCGAAGAAGTTCAGTGTTCCAGGTCTGCCAGATCTGAACGGCAGTCAAATCAACGCTGTTAAAAGTGTCCTCCAGCGACCTCTCAGTTTGATCCAAGGCCCCCCCGGAACTGGTAAGACCGTTACCTCGGCCACCATCATCTATCATCTTGCCAAGATCAATGGAGGCCAGGTTCTTGTCTGCGCTCCGTCCAACGTTGCGGTTGACCAGCTCTGCGAACGTATCCATCGGACGGGTCTGAAGACCGTGCGAGTTACTGCGAAATCTCGCGAGGATGTGGAATCTGCCGTTGGTTTCCTTTCACTGCACGAGCAGGTTCGTATGAACGATAGCAACATTGAGTTGGTGAAACTCAACCAGCTCAAGGCAGAACTTGGGGAATTGTCTAGCCAAGATGAAAAGCGCCTGAAGCAACTTACTCGCTCTGCTGAGCGTGAGATTTTGACCAACGCGGATGTAATCTGCTGTACTTGCGTTGGTGCAGGCGATCCTCGTCTTTCAAAGGGCAAGTTCCGCACTGTCCTGATTGACGAATCAACCCAATCTGCTGAGCCCGAGTGTATGATCCCCTTAGTTCTGGGCTGCAAACAAGTTGTGCTGGTTGGTGATCACCAGCAGCTTGGACCCGTGATCATGAACAAGAAGGCTGCCAAGGCTGGTCTAAACCAGTCTCTGTTCGAGCGTCTCGTTATCTTGGGCTGCTCTCCTATCCGTTTGAATGTCCAGTATCGTATGCACCCGTGCCTTTCTGAATTCCCGTCAAACATGTTCTACGAAGGCTCGCTGCAGAACGGTATCACCATTGCCGATCGTGTCCGCCGTGACGTTGACTTCCCTTGGCCCATCATCGATGATCCCATGATGTTCTGGTCAAACCTGGGCAACGAAGAGATCTCCGCGTCAGGCACCTCGTATCTGAACCGCACTGAAGCGACCAACGTCGAGAAGATTGTCACACGTTTCTTCAAGGCAGGTGTCCAGCCTAAGGATATCGGTATCATCACTCCTTACGAGGGACAGCGGAGCTACATCGTCAGCTCGATGCAGGCAACCGGCACCTTCAAGAAGGAACATTACAAGGAGATCGAGGTCGCGTCAGTCGATGCATTCCAGGGCAGAGAGAAGGATTACATTATCCTTTCGTGTGTTCGTTCCAATGATCACCAGGGTATAGGTTTCCTGAGCGATCCTCGTCGCCTCAACGTGGCCCTTACTCGTGCTCGATTTGGCCTGGTTATCCTCGGAAACCCTAAGGTCTTGTCTAAGCACCCATTGTGGAACTGTCTTTTGCAGCACTTCAAGGAACGTCACTGTCTCGTGGAGGGACCCCTTTCCAACCTTCAGGAGTCCCTGATTCAATTCAGCCGGCCTAAGCAAGCATACAGAGGCCCGCAGCGGTTCCAGATGTCTTTCAGTCAAACTAATAATGTTCCCAGCAATGCAGTGAATGGTCGCAGCGGCGGTCATCGCAATGAGTATCATGACTCTGGATCGGTGGTGGGCTATATCCCTGACGATGTATCTTCCGTTCACGGTTCGGCACTTGGTGGTGTTGGCCTTCCATCTGGGTATCCCCCTATGTTCCAGAATTTCGGCGAGTCCTGGCCTGCGATCTCTGGCGGTCGTCGAGCAAATGGTGGCCGACCCAAGGGCGCACCTAGTGTGGCTGGCGAGTCAGTCGCTGCTACTGAGTCTGATGTCACCTGCAGCGTCACTGACGGAAGGAGCGTTGATCAGGGCGGTGTCAGTCTCACTGGTCTGAGCATTAATGACATGAGCAAGCAGCCCAGTCTCAGCCAGTCTGACCGATTGAAGCGCTACGTCGAGTCTGGCGGACGCGAGCCTTACAGGGCTGGAGTTCCGGACAACGGCAGCATATTTGGAGGCAGCTCCGCCAGCATCCGCGTGACTCGCGGCGTGCCGGGCCAGAACCCTCACGATGATGACGATGCCCGTAGCGTCTCTACTGCTTTTGCTAGCCAAGTCGGTGGCAATTATGACTGAGTGACTTTTTGTTCCGACATTCCCCAGGGCAACCTCCAACAGGTTCGCCCGTCTTACCACTCGGCAAAGCAATGTCCGCGCATACTATCAGGGTTCTTTCCAACAGAGTCTGCCCGCCCGTTTCTTTTACGCCGACCAGGACTTCGGATCGGCAAGCCCAAGACTTTTCGGATGCTTATCCCGGGGTCATCTTGACCTGCTGCCAGAGCACCGTTCTGTCCGTCGAAGGATTGTTCCCTGGGTCTGATCCCTCGCCATTGTCACCGTGACATTCTTACAAGGCGTGTCTTTCGAGGATGAGGCGATAGACAATGATCCTCCAGTATATTCCGGTTAGGAATAACTGAAACTCACCCGTCGATTGCCGATGCCCCGTTCAGATAGCCCCGGTAGCAATTACTGGGCAACTCTGTGAATTTACCCCTGCCCCTTGGCCATGTTTTATACTTGCTATCTCTATTTTTTAGGTAGTCAGGTATTAGCTAAAATCAAAAACAATGTCAATTATGATCCCACACTTTTTTTTAAAAAATAAAATAATATAAGAAAACAATATCCGGCACAAGAAACAAAAGCCAAGCCAACCTTCCTGGGTTGGAATATCCGCCGGCTTATGTTCCGAGTTAGGGCTGAAGCAAGTGCTCCGCTTCTTCTGCCCATCAGCCCCATCAACCGCTTCCCACTATCAGCCTTACTGTCGGACTAGGTAACTCAGGTACATACACCTCAATATGCCAGGGTGCATGTAGTCAACTAAACTAAACGACCAGTGATTTCAATCCCCCCCGCCTCTCATACGTCAGTGCTGGCCCTGGAATCCTCTAGGCAGTTAACCCATTTCTTCTACGTATAATCTGCATCTATCGTTCCTAAAGTTATTACTTTCTGTTGTTGCTCATAATTTTCGTGGCAAAAGTTGATAGTGGAATTAACTATTGATTAAACGATGATTATATTCCATGGAGGTAAGCATACTAGGTACATTGGAAATCAGTGACACGATTTCCCATATTTTCGAAGACGCAGATAGTTATACGGCAACGGCGCCAGATACCCAGCACCGATCGATACCACTGCCGCCAGCCAGAACTTTGGATCTCCAAAGGCAACTATCCCACCGGTCAGATGATAATCCACTGCATTCTCAGCTAGTTCCATGGCCAACATCGAAACCATACTCATGCCCATAGCGGTACGAGCAGCCATCGGCCAGGAGAGTTGGTCAGCTCCCCGGCGGAGCAGGATCGTCTCGAGGATAACTGAAGTTGTGATACCGGATGCCACTAGATAATTGTTCTTAGTACACAAGGTCCGATACGATCTGATTCGTTCAGGTAACCTACTCGACAAGGCCATTATGCTGCCCATCCCCATCTCAGGGTAGTAAGTCTGCAGGATCCATAAGGCAGAGAAATCACCAGCTGTACATCCCACTAAGCAGCGGAGAGTGTTGATTCCTGCTCGTTTCCAGGTGGATCTGCAGGTCCAGAATGGAAGACTAAGGGCCGAAAGGGGTTGGGATGGCGGCTTTCTGGCACATTTCGGGGCTTGCGATAATTGGTTTTCGCGCTCGATGCTCTTTGGGCACTGGTTTTTCTCTGTATGGCAGGCTTGTGCACGAGTGGTGCCACTGAAGGCGCGTCTCGAAACCCAGCAAATGCCCCGGCTCCGAAGTAAAAATAGGTGGCGCATTTGGTCCAGACTCCAACTTGTTGGGATCTTACGACAATTCACAATGGTAATATATGCAGTTTTGAATATGAAAAGTCGAAGAGACACGGTCAAGGGGCGCCAAGTTGCGAGGTTGGTAGGGATAGTGGAGCATGGTCCCCGGACCTGTAGCACAAATGCCGCAATGAAATGAGGTTAGATACAATGGACACGCCAAACCACATATTGATTAATGATATTAATTGATAATTCCGTAGTATCCAGTATGACAAGAAGAAATAACTGGCCCAGAAGAAAACGATATAAAAACAAAATATTCAGAGTGTCAAACGCTGAGCACTTTCGGATATACCTTAGGACTACCCGGTGGGGCTACGGGAGCACGAGGAAGATCTCGCCTTGACAACACCACGAACTCATTCCTAACATTAACATTTGACGTGGACGTAGATATCACGCGATCAATTATTGTGCCTGTTTGTCCACGTCGGGTGGTGGCTTTGCTTTGCCGGTTTGGGCATCGTCCTTTCAGGTGTATAGCTCTGGGGCCTAGTATAATTCTATCGCTCAGCCAAATAACATGTTCAAACTGGGCAGCATTATACTCGAAATAGATGAACGTGCATTGAGGCTTCCCTAGTATCAAAGGCTATTCTATTATGGTAGAGGCAGTGTTAATTAGCCCTTATAATTCGTCTCCTTGGGAGTTAGCCATGTTTGTGTTCAACACGAATTATATACTATTTAGTGATTCCAATACTGCTCTATGTCATAGTATTGTATAAGGTTCGGTCTTGCCATTCATTGTTATCTGTAAAGATGGTGAAAAAGGCCATATTTACTGAAAAATCTCCTAGTATGATATATTCGTATGCTAATCCGTAGGCTTCTAGATTCTCAATATACTGACCTTCAAGCATATCCACACAAACCACGTTATTTCTGTGCTACATACTTTAGAACACAATAGAACGTTCGATATCCTGATTTTACGCAAGACTGCATAGCCTGGTTGAGGTTGAGAAAGCCTTCTGTAGACGGAACCTATCATATTCCTTTTAATAGAACAATTGATTGAGAGGGCATGAAGATCATTGATTTCTGAAGCTTGTCAACCATAACCAATTTGTTGTAGCCTAACATCGGGCATGGCGAACGTACGTTGCAGAAAGGCACTGCCCGGCTGCCCGATGTTTGATGCTTAAATAAGCATCTTCATTAATGCACGTGATTGGAGATCAAGGGCGATCACTGTCACGTGTACTCACCGCCACTCGATTTGTCAGAACCAGCTGGAACCAGTTGTGTTGTGGCGACTCCAAATATTTCGGGAGTGGGCGGCTGCCTGACAGGCATCTTGCTTTGATACCTAAACCGGATCCGCCGATATGGGACAACAAGATTGGTACTCCGGACATACTATACAGTCATACCCACGGTGTCTGTCTAGTGTATGAGTCATCTTGTGTTTCCTCCCCCTCATCTATATCCCGGATCACCGGGCATTAATAAACAGTATTGTCCACCTTTTAACCTGCATGTATATAACCTCTAGCTAGTTATGAATTCATATGATAATCCAGCTGTCTGAAAACCCCACTAGAAAACGAAAGAAGCAAGATTCTGCAGGGACTGGGAAAAGAAAATAAGGATTGCTGCGCCACACGAGTGGCGCATCTGCACCTGACGCAAGCGGGTATAAATAGGCTACGGATGCCTTGCTACCTGAAAATTTTGGCAACTCCTCATCTTCTCCCGACTCCATACCATCGACATCTACTAGGCTTTCACCGCCAATTTATTTGAAATTTTTCATAAACAACTCTCTTCTTATTGTTTCCTTCAACCCAACTACTCAGTACTCCTGGATTTACCGTTGTTGCGAATTGAGGACGCGTTTTTCCGGTATCTACATTCTATCAAGATCCCCTCAGTAGTGTGGGGTATCAACTTCGCGATATGGGTGACGGGTCTGACTATCCTAGCCCACGAAGTGAAGGTCCTAACGGCGCTCTCGCTGCCTCCATCCTTGCCTCTACATCTGAAACCTCGGCCCCAATTGCCAGAATGAACGACCCCCAGCAGCCCATGCACGGGACCTTCAACAACCTTGACGGGGCGCGTCCGCGCCTTTCTGTTCGACGCGCCCGCGATCCTCCTAAGAACTCTGAAGGTCAAATTTTCTGTGACCATCCCGAGTGTCATTCTGCTCCTCCTACTTTCCGTCGTCCATGTGAATGGAAGTAAGTACAATACCCTTTGGTTGTGTCTTTATAATGCGCCAGTACTAACAAAACCCTAGCAAGCACATGGATAAACATGATCGTCCCTACAAGTGTTATGAACCAAACTGTGACAAGATCCAGGGTTTCACCTACTCTGGTGGTCTCCTGCGTCACCAGCGTGAAGTTCATAAGAAAAACACCGACACCAAGAAGGCCCTGATGTGCCCATACAGTGATTGCAACCGCAGCACTGGTAACGGATTCACGCGCCAAGAGAACCTGCGAGAACATCTTCGCCGTCGCCACATGCACAATGACGAAGCCCCCCCAATGGTTGATATGTCCTCCTGGGACCGCGCCCCCGACCTTGAAGGTGTCGAGGGTGTCCGCGCCCCCTCTCTCCCTATCACTGGAATGAAGCGTCGCCACGACTCTCCTGCGGTTGGTGATCTCCAAAACCTGCCTGAGACCGATGAGCACGGAGTCGATTTGCACCACGAAGTTAAGAGACTCCGCCGCGAAGTCCAAGAGAAGGATCGCCGCCTCCAAGAGCTGGAGCGTATCGTCGCCAACATTCAGCAGGCTATCCCCCAGCAGTCTCCTCCTGTGCCCGACCTACAGGACCTTTCGCAGCCCGCTCCCCAGCCTACTGCAGCTCCTCCCGTTTAAGGGTTGCTCCTTTCGGATCGAAACGTCTACAGATTTGACCTATGCATCTTATGGGCGTTTATCGAAGCAGCTAATGCGCTTCAAAATTTGCGACTTTGCTTTCTATCTTGTTTCGTGTTACTATTCTTTCTTTCTTTTTTTTTGCGACTTTGCTTTTCTTCTTGCTTTGTGTAGCATTTGGGTTCGGTCTCCATGGATCTTCTCTGAGCAGAAGTTGCTTTCTTTGCGTTCGCAGAATGCGAGGATTCGAGGATTCCAGGATTGACCTTACCAGTCTTTTACGGCGTTTCAGCTTGATGATTTCTTATGGGCCAGGCGGTGTTTGTCTCCAGAGGCGGTTTACAGCGTTGTCTCGCCTCAAATACCCGGGTGTTTCGTTCGATGTATCCTTTGTGTTACTTCGCTTCTATCACTCAACTCCACTTTTAGTTCGGTTTGTTCCTGATTAATAGCAAATTGTACGAATAATATCTTCTTGATATGGTCCTATCTTTAAACAATTCTAGCCTTATTCTGTATACAATAACCTCAAGAGGCCATCTACTAGCACCCAAATACGATGGTTCTTGGTCGCATTGCATCCGACATGCACGTTGACAGTTGAAGTATAAGGCAGCCAATGATATCCATGGACGTAGACAAGCATGTATTCCTGAGGCACTCAGGCTTCTACGCGATAGCGATAGTTCTCAGGCAGACATTTCAGCCACACTACTTTCAACTCGGGTCACATCTCGTATATTCCCGCGAGGGCTCTAGCGAGGCCTTCGTGACCACGGCCGCCAGCAAACCATACGGCCCCGCTGGCGGTGTCCACATCTAGAAGGTCGGAGTTAGGGGACCGTTAACGGGCTCCCAACGGAGCTCACTACTCCTTGCGGCGGCCTATGAGACGTCAAGCTCAGTGATAGCACGCTCGGACGACGGATATGACTCCTTGGCTGACAACAATAGGCTGTGACTCATTATTACGTGGATCGCGCGTTCGGCTCTTGACTCGACGCGAGCGGCTCAACGCGATATCACATGATGGCTTGGTGCGTTGTTTCTGTGATGGTGTCATTCATCTCTTCATGTGGCTCCGGATCAGAGCGTAGGATCTCATGGATGTAAGGCGTAGGCAGCGCTCTAGGCGGAAGCATCCGTGGGTGGCTGGTTGGATTAGTATGTTGGGAACAACAACGAGACGTATATCATGGCCTGTTACGTATCCTTGTAGATGATTCTTCCGTTTGTGGCTTACTGCGTTATTGCCTCTCCATACACTACTGAGATGACTGGGCAATAAAGCCCTCAAAAATAGCGCATCGCATGTATCTGGATTGACACATGCGTATATACTTCCTGCCTTTTGACGTTCGTCTCAGATTATAAATCTGGGACATTTCAGCATAACCATCACCAGAATATCCATGAGTACTGTGATTACTTATTAAGAACCAAACGCTCGCACATACATATGTATATCACATGCAATCTGGAAGGAATAGGGTGTGCTTTTCGTAGTGATGGCCGAAGTATCCTATAATTCTATCAAAGTAAGACAGCCAACAAGACCTTGATAAAAGCGTGACATAACAACGCGGTAAAGGGCCTTTCTATACACTGCCAGGGTGGGGTTTTTGCCTGGAGAAAATGCACTGTTTTGATCAACTCTAGAGGCGGCGTCAGATATATGGACGTCGTGTACGGCTATGTATATACTGTAGCAGGTTGGTAACGAGAAGCACAGCGAGGATATGAAAGGTGATCATCTACATATTGTGTTGAATTGATTGTATTTATGTCTTCTACGCGCTCGAAGCTCTGATTCCGGACTACAAGCGTCTCCATATTTGTTCATTACATAGACTTTATTCAACATATCTTGGTGATGAGTTCTCGGGATGCAGCAAGTTAGAGAAACTTCAAGACATCATACTTTTCGAGAATTATATACATAATTCTCGAAATCATTCAACAATCAAGTCACACCTGACCTCGGAATGGTCCACGGGTTTATAGACCTTAATAGTGGAGCCGCCGATAACGATAAGGGAAAAAGTTCAAAATTCCACCCCACGTTGGATTACAGATTCCTCACAATAGACTAGACGAAACGAGGATTTTTGGAATATATATACATATATAATGCCTCACGCCCCACGTCAGGGAAACCGCAGGAGGTCCCCAGGTCCGAAAGCGAAAGCGCAAAAACCAAAGCAAGCGCCTCCAGCAAACAAACAGCATGCCAATCGCAAAGCCGAAGTCGCAAAAGCCAAAGCCGAAGCCGAACAAGTAGAGGAAGAAGAGTCCTCTGGGCTTAATCTTGTCAGCACAATTCCTCTCACCCTCCAACAACTTCTCTTGGATGTATTCAAAACAGCCCTTCTTGGAAACCCTGTCGCAGAACCGGAATCTGCAAGCCAGGATGCCAACCCTACTGAATCACAAAGCGAAAATAAAGATGAACCATTAGACATTAAATCTCTCATCCAGACAATCAAGGGGCTTCTATATCAGCGCGATTTTGACTCTGCCTTCGCCGAGGCAGGCGAGGATCTGCTGCGTGCCTATGCCTTGCGCTGGAGTGCGTCCCGGTCACTGGGATATGCGGGCTTGTTGAAGGGAGTTTTGACCTGGATGAAAGAGGAAGAGGAAAATAGCCGAGGCCGTGCTAGAAGCAAGAATTCCTGCACCCGTGTTGTATCCATTGGTGGTGGAGCCGGTGCAGAGATCACTGCTCTTGCAGCTGCGTGGAGAGACATGGGCTCCCAAGCTCAGTCGCTAGAGGAACGTGTTGCCAGCGTATGTCTTGAAGACACCGAACCTCAAGACGAGAAGAAGACTGAAGTTGAAGACCAAGATGTCAGCGCACCCAGTCTCTCTGTCATGGCTGTCGATATCGGAAAATGGTCCGACGTTGTTGACAGGCTTTCACGAACCATCACCTCGGCGGATGTGCCATTTTCGCAGACAACGAAATACCGTCCCCCGTTGCTGTCGGAGAAAGTGGCTAGTGAAACATTTTCGGTGTCTTTCCGTCGCGAAGATGTCCTGACTCTTCCTGAGGAGGGATTGAAAGAAATTCTCCTCGGCCCTTCCTCGTCCTCTCCATTCACGTCCATCCTTATTCCTATCATGTTCACTTTGAATGAGCTCTTCTCTACCTCCATGCCAAAGACTACCGGGTTCTTGCTCAAAATGACTGAAATCCTTCCTGCCGGTGCGGTGCTTCTGGTTGTTGATAGTCCTGGTAGCTATTCGACTCTGAAGTTAGGAAAAGGGCCGGAGGGTGAACCGCAAGAGAGGAACTATCCGATGAAGTTCTTGCTTGACCACACGCTGCTGTCTGTGGCGAAGGGCAAGTGGGAGTGCGTATATACTCAGGACTCGAGGTGGTGGAGACGGGACGCGGTGCGTCTTCGGTATGAAGTTGGCGAAGGAGCAGGCTTGGAAGATATGCGCTTCCAGATGCACGTGTACCGGCGTTTGTAGATCTGATGTGTTCTATATCATGACATATAAATACCATTTAATGAGCAATACGATTGTGTCTTCCAAAAAAAGAAGAGAGGAAAAAAAGCGTGGTGCTGTGTGGAGTGAGGTATGGTATTGCTACAGATAAGGTGGTTGAGTTCAGACCACTCCAAATTCACGCCAGGAGGCCAGACTCGCCCCAAGTCGGCAAAAATTGCGATTAATTGGTACATTCAATGAGTTGTGAAAACGGGGCCCATAAATCCCCAGATAGCCTTATAACCCCCTTAACTCCGCAGACCCAGCAAGAGGCTAGTGCTCTTGCTTCCATCCTTTCCCTCTCCGCCAGGCAGGTAAGTGACGTTAGGGTTCGAGGACATAGTTGCGGCGATCTCCTTGCTGGCCTCGATACGACGGATCTCAATCAGTCCGCTGCCAGCCTTGGCAACAGCCTTGCTGATAATATCGGCACTCTCGGCTTCACCCTCAGCGCGAATGACGTTGGCCTGGCGCTCCTGCTCGGCACGCTCGACGATGAATCGGGCCCGCTCGGCATCCTGTTGGGCGATCTGCTTCTGCTCGACGGCTCGCGTGAACTCCTTTCCGAAGGTCATGTGTGTAATGGAGACGTCCTCGAGGGCGATGTTGAACTGTCCGGCACGCTTCATCAAGTCGGTACGGATACGGTTGGAGACAGCTTCACGTTGCGTGATCAGCTCGGCGGCGTCGAACTGGGCCACGATGGCCTTGAGGACTTCGTTTCCGATGGATGGGAGGACACGCTCATCATAATCGGTACCGTATGACTGGATAACTTTGGGTCAGCATTTTGCACCGAGAGATGCTTAGGGACCATAGCAGATACGCACCTGGTAGATCTGCGGCAGCTTCGGCACATCCGGGCGGTGCAACACACGCAGCGTCAAGCTGACCATCTGCAAATCCTTACTTCCTGTCGTGGTCGAGATATTACGAGGCTTTGTACGGACATCGTAGACAATTGCGCGCTGCAACCAGGGGATCAAGAAATGTGTTCCTTCGTTGACAACCTTCTCTTGCACACCAGACACTCGATCGAAGATGACAGCTCGCGTGCCACCCTTGACATCGTAAATGGAATTTTGGACTAGCATACCCCCAATAGCCAGGGGGAAGGCCATTCGATAAACATTTTGGAGAGCTTTGGCCATGGTTGGAGGTGGAGGGCGAGGTGATGAGGACGGATGATGGAGATGATGTCTGCTTTTCCCGTTGCTCACTCTGAGGGTTCCCGATCGGGTTTAGTGCCCATCTTTCCAAACCTCCAACTTCGCCCGACCTTCGTCTTTTCCTCACTCATTTCGCTACCTCCATACCTTTTCCACCCCACTCCTCTCTTTTTACCCGAAATCATTCACAATGGGTGGCTCTGTGGACCCTAAGAACGGACAGTAAGTCGTTCCATGTTTGCTCCTGGTGTCGTGGGTTGAGTACCGGCCTCCCGGATGCGTTACCCGCCGGCTACACAATGCAATTCCCAAAAGATGCCAATTGAGTCGGCCTTAATAGACTCAATGACTTCTGCGCCTACCATTCAGTGAACTGACAATTTTTACTTTCTATAGCTTCATCGGCAACTGGGGCGAGTTCGGTACGTTTGACAATAACCCTTGAATCTTTCATACAAGCCCCAATGCATGCGCAGCAGACCGACCCCCTACGCGATATGAAAGATCGCGATAAGAAATGGAGAAAGATCCGAGGAACAAAACAGGAGAATGCAATTCGAACGGATCGCTAATATATCCAATCTTTCAGGCTGCCCGACCCCCCAGCGCGTTGCCACCTACTCGCTGTCCCCTAACCGTCAGCGTGTCTTCGCCGGTGCCGGCCACGCTGCCATCTTCAACGTCTTCCGTCGTTTCCGTCACCAGGTTCTCTACGTTGTCCCTCCCTTCGTTGTCGCATACGCCGCCATGAACTGGGCCATTGAGCGGTAAGAATGACTGTAGGAGCCGCTTCGATCGGTGCGCTAATATGATGCTTTAGCAACGAGTACCTGAACTCTAAGCCCGGCCGCCTTCTCGAGGGTGGTGAGGAAGAGTAAATTGTTTTCATTTGTTTGTTGGAGTGAGGTTGGATTGGTATAACAGAGCACGATACACCCAAGACTCTGCAGTTTGGGGGAGCTGTATGCTTGTACAGTAACTAGAAAGCAATCGACCATTTGATTTTCCTTTTATCCGCGATTAATTTGCGACTGAGAGGTCTCTATTTTCTTATATTCAAAGTCAAGCTTGAGTAAGCGTCTTTCTAGGGCTCTCTATTGGTCCCTGAGGTGTCCATGCCCAATTGTGGACATAGGGCATATCTACCGGATCGAATTGCAATCAATCAAGGCTACTAGAGGTACCCAATACCTATTATTCATATTAGAATTGGTCTAGCCCTGTTTCTGAGGATGTTTGGGGTGTTGGTGGCAGCACAGCAGCGGTTCCCCACTTGAGCCGAGAAGAAGCAAAAAATTCGCCCAAAACAGCCAAACTTCCGCCGTGCCCTTTTTCTTCGAATGCTTCGTCTCTCCAGACTCTCTTCTGCTTTCTACTCATCATCCATTTTTTCCCGTCGTTTCTCTTCTTACCCCATCAAAATGAGCGAGCTTACCCACCCCACCATCCAGGGTATGTGTGAACCCCCTCCATTACCCCGCCTTCCGGTCAATTCGCTACAATAACATGCTGATTCCCAATCTACAGATGGCTGGTTCTCTGAGAAGTCCGGCATGTGGCCCGGTCAGGCCATGAGTCTCAAGGTCAACCAGATCATCCACCACGAGAAGTCTAAGTACCAGGATGTCCTCGTCTTCGAGAGCAGCGACTACGGTACCGTTCTCGTCCTGGACAACGTTATTCAGTGCACTGAGCGCGATGAGTTCTCCTACCAGGAGATGATCACCCACCTCGCCATGAACTCCCACCCCAACCCCGAGAAGGTCCTCGTCATTGGTGGCGGTGACGGCGGTGTCCTCCGTGAGGTCGTCAAGCACGCCTCTGTCAAGGAGGCTACTCTGTGCGACATCGATGAGGCTGTCATCCGTGTCTCCAAGAAGTACCTGCCCGGCATGGCCATTGGCTTCAAGCACCCCAACGCCCACACCCACGTTGGTGACGGCTTCGAGTTCCTCAAGAACCGCCAGAACGAGTTCGATGTTATCATCACTGACAGCTCCGACCCCGAGGGTCCCGCTGAGAGCCTCTTCCAGAAGCCCTACTTCGAGCTGCTGAAGTCTGCCCTTCGCGAGGGAGGTGTCATCACTACCCAAGGTTGTTCGTCACTTTCTTTTTGTCTCTCGCCCAGTCCCTTTCCCAGAACAATCACTACTTGATTGCCCATTCCCCTCATTTCATTGTCACCCCAAGCAAAATAGAACACAAGCTAATCTTCTTCGCACCACCCCCGCAACCAACCCGCTTCACGGGCTCGGTTTTGCGGAGCTGTGCTTTATATCTACCAGCCGAGAACCAATGGCTCCACCTTGACATGATCGCCGACCTTAAGAAGGCCTGCAAGGAGGTCTTCCCCGTCGCCGAGTACGCCTACACCACCATCCCCACCTACCCCTCCGGCCAGATTGGCTTCATGGTCTGCTCCAAGGACGCTACCCGCAACGTCCGCGAGCCCCTCCGCACCTGGACCGCCGAGGAGGAGCAGAAGCTCTGCCGCTACTACAACCAGGACATCCACCGCGCCAGCTTTGTTCTGCCCAACTTCGCTCGCCAGAAGCTCGGCAACTAAATGTCGTGATCTTTTAAAAAGCTTTTATGGTCTTTATATCCTCATGACGATATTGAAATGAAATCATGGATTTTCGCACATCCAATTCTGTAGATTGATTGCTTTTTTCTGCTGTTTCGCGTGTGGTGGTTTTTTATACCGCCTAACACTTGTAAGATACGTCTTCATTGGATGACGATATCGATAACCTCGGAAAGTCTGCGGAAACGAGAGCCGGTTACATTAAAGGTGAGATTGATAGGGCTGAAATCCATAGGGCTACACGGCAGGATTAAATCATGGCTTCTGTTTATTTTGCCTACAAATATTTAGCAATAGTGGCGATTGTAGAGAAGTAGATCGTTTTACATTTCACTTGCTCCAATCGACATCCGACCCATCGCAATGAAGATCTATGAGCATTGCGTTCCACTAATCCTCCCTCTTTATGGTGCGCCCGATGACACGGGTGACGACCTACGACCTCGTCAGCATCGCACAGGGTGAAGCAACCCTGTGTACGTTGGACACATTGGAAAAGTGGACGTTAGCGACTGTATATGCCCTTCGGCTTTCCTAGCATCACCTAAGGACCTGGTTTGCGTTACACCGGCGGGACAATGTCCTATCGCCTGCAACTCTCCAGCCCCGGCATCACCGTGATACCTCGAGCAAAGGGAAGCAAAGGGAACGCAATGTTAGTCGGACTCTGTCGATGCCAATTCCGAATGCACCGGCTGCTAAATCCGATTCTCTAGTCTGCGCACGTTAATTCACGCCTCCCAGGCCAGAATCTGTCGTGAGCCCTTCAATTGGTGGTCCGCCTCAACCCAACCAGTCCCTTTTGTGGGTATTCTTCTAGCCCTCCCAAGCCGAGCGCTGCTATTTACTGTCGGCGTCGCCTAACAGGGTGAAGACATCAACGTGGGCCGCAGCATTTTTGAACGGCTGAAATAGGATGTTGACGCGACGACCTGTGCTCAATATAATGTCAGTGCCGGGATTATTCCTCATAGTAATGGTTACTACTGGCCGTACGGCGCTGTTTTTCACTGATTGAAACTTGAATATCAAGTGCATTTGGTTGAAGGATATGATCTATTTCTTTACGAATCTTGGAGAATTAAGATAGATAGAACAGACACTCTGGTTCGAAGAAGTAAATCAGGATTGGCAAGATCTGCAGGACTGCAAGATACAGGCTAAAAGTACAAGGTCACATTGGACAGCTCATCAACGTCACAGTACTTGAGAACCTCAATGTCGATTTGCAGCCTTAATGATGAGACCTCTGCCAACTACATGATCTGGCTAAAGTTGAAAGGAATTACGGCATGACGGACAACTTGGAATCTCTTACTCTCTTTCTTTAAAAACATTCTCAGCCATTTGGGCAACTACCTTTTCTGAGTAAGAGCCCGAGGAACCACGTGAGAAAAGGAAGGCGCAATGCAGAACCCAACGTATGACCTCGAGATAGTCCGACTGGATAGAAGGTGGCAAACAACTCTCCATTTCCACCGCACGATCCAGAGCTCCAATTTTCTGTCAAGTTAAACGAGCCAAGTATACATATTCTGAGTACCTCACCGCATTGATGTGTACTCCAACCACCTGGGGAAATATCTTGTTGTGTCAAACAGATGATACGTTGCGTCGCAAATTACCTGAGAGGTCGAAGTCCGGTGCCTGCGTGACCTCCACGATCGTTTGCTATTGCTTCGCAGCATGCTAAGATCCCGACACGAGTCCATTATTGCTAATTTTTCCGGGATCCCCGTCATGTGGATATCAGACCGCGACAAACGCTTGGTGCAGGGTTTCTGGAAGGGCCTCTTCACAGCGTTGCGTACGAAGTTACTGTACACTGCTGCATATCACCCGTCTGCCGACGGGCAATCTGAAAGGTCTAACCAAACTGTTGAAATTTGGCTGCGACATTGGCAAAATTTGCATCAAAACGTCGACTGGTATGAGGGCCTCGCCCCTATGCAGGCTTCGCTTAATGCGTCCGTGAACACTTCCACAGGGGACACTCCCCATAACCTGATGTTCGGAGTCAACCTACGTATGCCGTGGAACCTTCTCCGTCAAGCCTTCGTCGGCTCCCCTCAAGCCGCTCGACAGGACGCCGACGAATGCGCAACGTACGCCGCCATGGTCATAAAACAACGTTATGACCAGCGTCACACTCCAATCTTCTTCTCCACCGGTGACTACGTCTACCTACGTCTCGCCCAGGGAGCTGACCCAGGCTACGTGCTTCCCTCACGAAATATTACTCGCAAGCTCACACAGCGCCACATCAAGTGTCGTGTTATCGAGCAAGTGGGACGTCTGGCCTACCGTCTCCAATTGCCACCAGAACTCGCCGGCGCCCACCCAGTGGTCTCGGTACAACACCTCGAGCGAGCTCCGGCCGAAGGCCATATGACCTCCACAGAACCACCGTCAACCCATGACCCCCGCTTCGTGGAAATGATCAATGCAAGTACAACCAGCTCAATGTAACCTCACCATCCTATCACCATCCTATCACTTTTGTTTGAGGTCCGAATTGTCTTATCACCTCCGGACTCGTGGAATCATTCTGGGCACAGAGCGAAACTGCCTCTGTCCGATCTACTACAAGGGAACGCTACAACCATGGCCCAACTTTAAGGCAGAAGTGAGCAACACTTCCCAAACTCAGATCTGGAGTCCCCAGATCATAGGCGTCAAGATCCCAGGGCCAGCAACAACCAATTCCACTACCGAAGAGCATGTCTTTGTCTCCTCTGGAACTGACTTCAAAGTGAAGACCCAGATGTCATCAACCCTGACTGTGGATCGAGAAACCTCGGACTCTGAATAGACTTACGGTGTCAATGGAATCCGGTCTCAGGATCCCAGGGGGGCGTGGTGTCACAAACTTTCGGGCCTTGCATCGCATCATGATGTTCCTGCGCCAGTCATGGAACACATAGCTCAGGTGTCAATACAACTGCCACATCTAAATCCCGCTGATATGAGCGTTCATGACACCAGCTGCGCTTTTGGGCTGCAGAGGTCAACCGAGGGGTATCAGCCCTGGCAATTTCCAAAAGTAGAGATTGACCTCCCCAAAAACTTTTGTGAGTTAATCCCAGCACTATGGACCTCCATATTCCCCATGCTTATTGGAAGGTAAGCATATCAGCGGATTCTGCGTCACTCGACGCCCGGTCTAAGGCTTCCCCTAGCACCCTCCAGCCCAAGCAGCGTCCAGTGTTCGACATCGTTGTTAATACTTTGAGCAGCCCTCTTGACCGAGTCAGATCCGCTGCGGATCAACCTCGATGGCAAGGCGGGAACTGGCAAGTCCCACCTTATTATGCTACCCCCGCCACTCTCACCTAGATGGCCGAGGACGCTAGAATCCCGATACGAACTCACGAGCAGCTCCTACATGAACCGTGTGAATAACTCGCACGCCCCGTCATGGATGCAGACTCCCACACAGAAAGTGGTTCCTAGCTTGTCGATCGTTAAACAGATCTTTCCCAAGCGACAAATTACCACCAAATCAAGGTTGAGGTGAAATAGGCGCATAACGAAAGGGTTGTGCGCTACCAGGACACTGTTCATTCCATTGAGGCCGAACCGATTTTCTAGATCAAGTCTAAGCCACCGACATCTCCCTACGACTACTTTTGAACAAGCTAACCCGCATTACCTCACTGTTAAGGAAGTTAATATCCCGAAACCTGACTACAGCCTTGCTATGAAGTCATCTGATCTTACGACTAGGTTCCTAGTCGCTAAAATAATGAACAGGACTGGTGTATTTAGAAATGCTCTCCCGATTTAATAATATAATCACCTTCGCTCTAACCGCTATAGGACTATAATCTATATTCTAAAACTATATAGGAGTCACTATTAGAGGTAGCGATAGTGGAAAGGAAGTAGATTAGGGAAAGGAATTTACTATATTCAAACTGTATCAAAGGAGTCCTCATCGCATCGCTTAATTGTCAAATTTTCAGTTATCTGTCCGACGCAATATCGATCTGTTAAGACGATCGGGAGACACTGAGCTGATTCCGGACAAGTGAAGGTTCAGATTGAAGTCTCCTAGAAGGCTCTTCAGCACATGACGTACTCCATGGTCACCTTGAAGGGCCAACCCATAAATGTACGGACGACCAATCAAGACCATTTTTGCACCAAGCGCTAGTGCCTTTACGATATCAGCACCACAGCGGACACCAGAGTCAAAAATAATTTCCAAGTCATCTCCCACAGCATCCACAATCTCTGGCAAAACATCCAAAGACGCAATACCTCCATCCTGTTGTCGTCCGCCATGGTTGGAGACAACAATTCCCTGGACCCCATAATCTACAGCTTTCTTCGCGTCCGCCACGGTCTGGATGCCTTTCAAAACAATTGGCCCACCCCAATGTTCCTGGAGGAATTTGATATCCTCCCAGCCGTGACTCACACCGGGGAATACGGTATGAGCCCACTCTGTGGCGGCGGTTTGGACGTCTTCCTCAATGGATTTTCCATGCTTTTCTTGGAACTTGCGGCGGTATACCGGGTCAGAAAATCCCAGTGCTACACCGATATCATCTGCACGAATGAAAGGGTTGTACGCATTGTTCAGATCGCTGGGACGCCATCCAAGAATGTACGTATCTAAGGTAACCACCAGCACCTTGTAGCCCGCTGCCTTCGCCCTTGACAACAGGCTCACCGTGATATCATTGTTCTCATTCAGAGGCCAGTACAGTTGATACCAACGAGACCCATTCCCATTGGCTTTGGCGACATCCTCGATGCTCGTGGCGGATGCGGTGCTGAGAATATAGGTAACATTTTCCTGCTCGGCAGCTTTCGCTGACGCAATCTCCCCATCCGGGTGGAAAATTCGCTGCACGCCCACCGGCGCCATGGCGATCGGGTAATCGAGCGTCTCACCAAAAAGCGTCGTTTTGAGGTCTGGGAAGCCGCTCTTGACCAGGCGTGACGGCACAATTCCCCATTTTTTGAAGGCTTTTTTGTTGTTGTCGTCTGTGTCGCGAGTTCCGGCGGACCCCCAGACATATCCGAAAGAATCTGCTGTGAGTCGACCTTTGGCCAGTGTTTCCCAGTCGAGGCAATTGAAGGTTATCGACGGCTTCTGGCCTTTGAGACCGGCCTGGTAAACCTCATTTTCGTACGTAAATGGGGCCAAGGGGTGGGCAATAGAGCTGCTATGCACGTTGCTGTCCTGTTGAGGTGACATGTTTGATGAAGTAAACAATGGAAATTGAAAACAATTGGAAACAATTGACACGGACAGACTGTAAATGAATATAGAGACCGAGGAATGGAAGCTGCTTTTATACTTGCAGGGCTGTAATGCTTGAGATAATGGGGCTCCTCGAAATTGATTCTAATTGGTGGATTCAAGGAGGCTAGTGAACAAGTTTGGTGCTTAATGTCATGTTCGGCCGAGATTCATCACGACGTCATGATCGGAGATAAACAAAGATGCTCCGGCTTCTTTGTTTGATGTGGGGGTACATAGGCTGTAGGCTCTGAACACCTAGGCGGCGTCCCCAAACCTCTTCCGTCGTGGTCAAAAAGCGGCTAACAACTATAAGAATGTATGGGAGCCCCTGGTGGATTTTAGAAGCGACATACTTATACACTGAGCACTCACTGATCGCCACTACGAGCGGATAAGTCAACGCACCTGAGCAAAATGCACTATGCTGGCGCAATCCACATGCAGTCGTGATTTAAATGATGAGAATCTTTTCAGTTTGGGTCCGGTATTTTATCATAATAATACATATCATTGGTATTGCCAAAATAGCATCGATTATAACTAAACCCTCGGCCGAGAACGACACAGTTCTAGTTAACAATCATCCGGCCGAGAACCACGGTCTAACTTAGCGGGAAAGTGGACGTGGCATGTGGGTGTGGATATAAATGCGAGACTATGTATGTATGGGAGTTACAATCTTCTGCCATCATCATCCGGGAAAGGGGAACTGGAAAAGAACTACAATATAAGGATACGCAGGGGCTTGGACGGAGAAATATTGTTGACCACAGATAAGCTTCGGAGGCTGATTTTAACCTTGGAACCCTGGAACCATAATCTGCTTAGGTAATTGTCAATGGTGGATCCACCCCTGGACCCCTTTGTTAGCTCCAGGGCAATCTCGAAGCTGATATGATGCGCCCAAAACTCATCATTTTAGCTCTGGTTAGATAGCAGCGTGAGATCTGCTATGAAACTATAACGTATTTCGCACGGCTCCGATGGGGATGACAGCACCGACCACTCATAGACTTACAATTATTGATATATATACTAGTCACTATGTATGATATAGATTCCTCCTAGCAGGGCCTGGACCTAGGGTCATGCCCTCTTGATATGAGAGCCTTTAGATCTTAAGCCCACAAATGGGGCAGAGACTACGACCGCATACTGCACGAGAATAATGATTTACTCGGCCGAGAATAGGTTAAAATAGACTTCGGACTTGTGCTGTTATTCATTCTGAGGGGTACTAAGGCATGGTGGGCCAAGGTGTTATAGGTACCGCGGCAACACATTTTTATCCCTTAAACAACTCACTGTCTACTTTACTAGAGAGCATCAGAGGGCATCGGTCGGTGATATTTGCGGGCTACTATTGCTCATGTCATCGGCGACATACTAGGAAGATGGGCACGTCCGACCTATGACCTCTATTCTTACAAAAGGCACCAATCATTCGAACGCAACTCTATACTTGAACAACCGCAACGGAGGCCGGATCTATCACCTTCCCTTGCTACACACACGAAGACTATCAGGTGGGATAGAGAATAAAAGACTGCCCATTGGAACTGCTCCTTTGCAACGGGAGCGGCTGGCTAAGCAACGTCTTTCTGCCGAGAGCTTTGGGACGGCTGGGGCTTTGTCGGATCTGAAGAGACCGACGACAACAAACATGCCGCGTTCATAGAACTGGGTTCTTGTCTTTGTGGCTGGTGAATTCCGATTTTCTAATCTTGAAATTGACTGAGAAGGCACAGTCCCCAGAACCACGCTTCGCGAATAGAAGATCGGCCAAGGGGACACTCCACATTAATATATGATTGCAATCCATTCTGGAGGTGACATAAGCTGCCTATTTATGACAATTGGCGTATCAAATCGAGTAGTGTGGCCATGAAGTCGATCTGCAAGTGCAGTGTATGCTACGGAATCAGACAAAACGAATTGAGAGGAGCTCATGCTTGTGGACAGTCTCAGTTACTAGCAAAAATATGTCCTCTTCCTATACAATTTTTTTACCTTTTAGAGCGAACTGGTGGCATGTCACGTAGTTGAACAACCTTCCAAGGTTGGAAGTCCCGATCGGTTAGCAGTGCTGAGTAATCCATCTGGACCGCCCGGGCACCCCGACGTCAGAGTGCCAAGCGTTCCCGCAGAATACATAGAACTTTGCGGGGGCGGAGTGCGCAAATTCCCGGATACCTGCAGGTTGGATTGTTCCACACGCCCTAACTCTCGGATTGTTTGCGCATGTCACTTCTACTTGGTCACTGGATTGAATGAATGGAAAGACGCAGGTAAATTGGCAAACAAAGTACGCCGAACATGCAGCCTGCGGGGCCCTCCAACCCGTCTAGCACCACCCAACCGCGAAGGTCGCCTTCGGCGACAGGAAATGCGCAGATTACCCGGAAACGTGTGATCTATAGCTGTATGACATGTCGTCGGCGCAAAGTGAAATGCGACAAGGTGGTCTTCCTTGGCCTTGGAGCAAGTTGCTTGAACTGAACATTTCCTTTTAGACACTTCCAGTATGCGGAAACTGCGCGAAAAACAGTGCCGAGTGCGCCTACGATCCGGACCTACAACAACTTGACTCACGACCTAGCCGTTCCCGCCGGGCGAATGGAATAAAACGGCGGAGACAGATCCAACACTCCTTGGAGGAAAATACAGATGGAACCCTCTCGACGTATAGCCATTCGAAGCAGGCATCGTTGTTGAATGGCCAGAAAACAGATTTAAGCGCAGTTGAAGCCCATCTGGCTCAACTTGTATCGCTCGTTGAGCGGCTACGGAAGGATAACCAGGCTCACGAATCGACGGAGATGCAAGCGGCTGCATTAGACCCTGGCGTGGAACCGATGGAAGACGGCAATGTTCAGAGCAAATCGACTGTCGGGCGACTTGCTAGTCCGTTCAGCGCTACTGCTGATTGTAGCAGCGATGAGTTTCCCATCCTAAACGGCCAGACTACGGATCTGGTCGATCCAATGGAAACTTCAAACTTGGGCCACATGTCCCTGGGGGATGGCGGGAGGTCAAGGTCAGTATTCATTCACTAGACTAGTACATTTGAGTGTCTGACTTTGGGTTTAGATACGTTGGAACGACGTATTGGGCTTATATTTCCCATGAAATGGAGGAGCTCAACCAACTGCTCGGAAACCAGGATCAGTCGCATGATTTAGCGGCAGGTAGTGACACCGCAACCGATTCCATTTCTAGCAAGCGAAGACAACGGAAAGGATCGATAAGTAGCCAAACCACCAGCCAAACCACGCGCTCCCCCTTTCCGCTCGGCTTCTCAGAACCCATCCAGAAAGCTGTTTGCATCCCATCCGGTTATTTATCACCGAATGATAAAGCGGTCGAGCCATATATGCTTGAGCATGTTCCGACAAAATGGCAGAGTGACATTCTCTACAAGGGATTCATGTCTGGCGTCCACTCACTGAGTCCTATTATTCACCCTCCGATGATCTTGAAGCTTTATAATGACTTTTGGGACTGGTACGACTGCAAAAGTTACGCGGGTGAGCCATGCCCTAGTCCTTCGTTCATTCCACTCCTATATGCGATATGGTTTGGAGGCTCAGTTACGATTTCCATGGGAACGATGGAAACGGAGTTCAATACTTCGTCACGAGCTATTCTCTCAACAAAGTATAGCGAGGAGGTCACTTCCTGGTTGGCCAAGATTTCGTTTCCCCACAGCGTCACACTTCACGGTCTGGCTGCCTATCTGGTTGCGCAGACAATTTTGTCAAGAGAAGAAGAACCTTTGGCAAGTAGTTTGTTTGTTAGTTTAGCAGTGAGAGTGGCGCAGACCTTGGGGTTACATCGTGATCCTGCCCATTTTAATATCGACCCATGGGAGGCAGAGTTTCGACGGCGATTATGGTGGCATATCATGCATATGGATGCCGTTATCGCGATGTCCAGTGGGCTTCCCCCATTGCTTACCGATACAACCTACTGGGATGTTCGTGAGACGAGCGAGGTCAAGGACACATTATTGGGTACTACGGAAGCTAAACAGTATGAACAATTGGTTGCCCACGGTCAGCGGCCCCCTGATAATCCAGACGACCCGACTGTTTGTGGTGGGCCGTCGATGGTGAATGTGTATTACTTGTCCGCAAAGGCGAAATGCATCATGGCCCGTAAGTGATCTTGCCCTTATATCTTAGGCGCGTGGGCTGACCTCTTTGCAGAGTCTGTTCGTAGAATACTAAAGATTCAACTTGGCACGAAACCTCTAACCAGGGGGGATATGGTGGAGCTCCGCTCTGTCCTTCATGATCTTCAAGTCAAACTCAACTCCATCATAAGCCGAATTCCAGAGGCAACGGCAACTGAAAACCCAACACCATATCCAAAGCGAGCTATTCATTCCACCGCGGCAGAACTTCCCATGGAAGGTCCATCCGGCTGCCCAGAGCAATATCATTCAGTAGTCCTCGTCGCATTTCATAAGTGGGCCAGGATTATTTTGTCATTGTTCATTGATAAGGTCGACCTTTTTATGCAGAAATCTCATTCGGTGCTAACATAAATGTAGGCATTTTGTGTTGCCTACCAACCGTTCCTAAGGAATCCTCGAAGTCGAATCTGGCCCATAGCACGCCAAAGGTAAGCGTCGCGACTCATTGAGCTACTGGATCTAACTGGAGCAGTGCGATACGCCATTCCCACGCATTCATGGAGAAGTTCATTCGATTGGCGACAGATCCTGACTTTCAGCCGTTTCAATGGGGCTGGCCTGGGTAAGCATTCCGATTGTTCAAATAAGAATTTCGACTAATTGTCGCCAAGGAATCACCAGCCCATGCATGCAATGATGTACGTTGTTTAAAAGGCTCGATCTAGTAGCCACACTAAAACTATCTAGGATTATCCTCATCGACTTGTACGAACGACCATATAGCCCCGAAGCCTCCGTATCACGCGGATTTGTCGATCAAATCCTGTTGCTCTCTGGACCAGATGGGGGCGTCGTTAGTGGCGGAGACGACATCTTCACACAACGTCCGTTGAGGAATGGAGGCCGTGAGGCATGGGACATGATCCGTCGTTTGCGCCAAAAGGCCTGGCAGAAAGCCGGTCTGAATCCACAAATGCCTCGGACAGGACAAGATTGGTCAACCACGTCTGATTTTGCAAATACACCCTACCTCAATTCCATGTCATCCGAAGCCGTGACTGCACCTACTACTAGCGCCGCTGTTGGAGCAGCCCTCTCCTCATGCGACAGAGCATTTTCTCCCGATTTACCCTTTGCTCATTCCTCCGCCGCTCCTATCACGACTCAACAATCCCTCATTAACCCTCCTGAGGTGAATTTCGTGGACACCACCGGTCCAAATATACCTCCCGCCCCTGAGAATTCTGTCCCCTTCATGATGGATCCGAGCCTCAATTTTGACTGGGGCGAATGGGACAATATCTTTGGGCAATCTTTACCCGTTGCTGATGAGCTTATGGAACTCGATCAAGTCACAGGGCTTGCATTTGCGGATTTAGAAAATGGATCTATGTGAGACGAGCATACATAGACAATAAATATTCTATTCAGTCTTGTTGCTCAAGTTCTGCTTTCAATAGTGCCCCTTGGTTTCCTTTTTCTCTCCACTTGATACGAGATGTAGGTCTCATACTCTTGCACTCCCCATTTGCTGTGAGTTCTATTGTTCTTTGTGCCGTGACATGGGAGCTGAATTCTTCACGCCCTGGGTCTATTCGATGTGCACATGACTCGAAACAGTGGGGTAAAGGAAAGTGGTGTATTTGAATATTTGGCCCATTACGGCTGCCATAGATTGGGCATGAAGGTACAGATAGAATGGCCACAAGTAATAAGGATAGCATCGGCTATAGCTTTCTTGCTCCGGTCAATGGCTTTATTGGTTGAGCTGATTATCTTTCCGTAAATGTATTGATTCTCTTTGGTCTCTAGACGAGGGGGCCGAGGCCATGAGCCGCGGGAAATAAGACTATGAAAATATGAAAATACATATCCTACTCCTTGAGAACGACCTTTGTAATCTTATTGACTAAGTTCGAGACCTGCTTAAACTCCTTCTTGAACCTCTCCTGTCTGACACTATAAGTGGCCAGTTGGTTCCTGTTCGGGACGGCGACCCAGGAGATACCATATGCCCAGGCCACCACAGCACGACCAACGTTGATGTGCTCTCTGCGGACATCACCATTTTGCGTGAAATCCATCCGCCATAGTACGCCACGCATCTTAGTGGGTAAGAACATTGTCATCAGATAAACCCACTCATCTGAAAGCTTGACGAAGAAGGGCGGAAAACGAGGTTTTTGGTGCTTGGCGTCCCCATTCGACCTTTGTCAGGAGGCTGAGCTTCCTCGTTATTACCTGCCCCGGCAAGTTGTTCTTCCAATTGCCGAGGCAGTACCGAACTTCTTTTAGAAGTTTCCCCATAGGAGTTTCCTCCTTATCGAGGAACTTTTTCAGCTCGGCGAGTTTCTCTTCCTCAAGTATCTGATGAACCTCTTCCCGCAAGAATCGGATCACCATCCCCTAAAACAAAACAAGGCAGGCCAACACGACAGCAGCTGCTCTAGGTCCTGCCATGAGCGACAAAGGGTGCCGTCCTGAGGAAAAGGATGAGCGAATGGCTGGTTCCGGGATAGGTGGTTGATCATTATCACCAATAAATTCCTCTTGCTGGTGCCGTGGCCTGGGTAGTTATTGTGCTACCCCAACCACAGCACCACTTTATCCCGCCTTCTCTCTCACCCTTTAGCGCATCCTTCAACGAATCAATGATGTGTGAGATTGGCTCGGTGCCAGCCTGTGGCGGGAGTCTGTATCCAGGCGGTGCAGCAGCAAACTGCACGGAAAGGTTGTTTTCGGTGGGCTCCGTGGCTGTTGTGCCTCTGCACTGGTCGGTCCCTCGAGGAAGACCCCCAGCTTGGGGCGATTCGGAGGTGGCGGAGGATGAGGATGAGGAGGATGAGGAGGAGGATGAGGAGGAGTCTTTGCCTTCCTCTTTGTCTTCCTTTGCGGCAGCTTCGACGGCGGCAGCACGGTCTGCGGCGAGACCCGCGATATTTTGCCCTGGAGCCAGATGTTCTTGGTTAGTATAGGTCTTTCCTGATTCCTATACTGCTCATACCAGCTTCAGAGTTGCTCACATTTCCTCCGAAGCTCACATTTCTGCCATTCTCTGAGCTGCTGTGCATAGCCCTCTATGAGGGCTCTTTGTGGGTAGCTTTTCTTTAGTTGTCTGGCATCGTAACTATATCTCTTAGCACGATGGACAAATGTGATAGAATATAGCAAGCTGCACATGCCATTTTGACCAGACAGCGTAGCCGAGGGTTGCAATGATAGCAACCAGCGCAAACACACCGGGGTGTTTCATGATTCAAATGTTCTTTGATGCCATTTTGTCCCGGTGCCCAGGTGGGATGTATGAGGAAACAAATGATCTAGAGGGCTAGGAGAAGTGGATTTATTTATATACTCCAGAGGCAGGCAGATCACGTACCTTCCCTTGATTTTAGCATGGGTTTGGCTCCTTAAAAGTGATAGATAATTTAAATTCTAGTCGATCACTATATAAATATATATATATATATATATATATATTTATTTCTATAGGATCAGAGTAAATTGAAGTTGTTTTGATCAGTCGAGTATAGTTTGACCCAAGTACATCTTTTCAGATGTCTTTTCAGATGTCTTAAGATGTGCATGAAGACAGTATAAAGCATAAATTATACACGGAAATGTGATATAACTAGGGCTATGTCTAAGTACCTACATGCATATTGATAGTGCAGTGATATAAGACATCCAATCCCCCGGATCTCTAGCCCGCTCCCCGCACTTCCCCACTAATCGGCGAACATCTCCGAGACCATGAGGTCTATACACACCTCTCTATTCTTCTCTTCCTCCCTCTAAAACACCCCTGAATAACCCAAACACCACAAAATCAAAAGCCATGGCTACAGAATATCCCCACCGAATCGCCCTACTAGGCCTAGGCACAATTGGCCTCTCAATGCTAGCAATGCACCTCCGACGCCCAGACACAAGCATAACAGTCTACGACCCACGACCCAACTATGAATCCCAGATCCGGAGCACCCTCCCCTCCCTCCTCGATTGTCCCGAATCAACCACTCTAATCGACGACCTGCTCCGCACATCCCGTCTAAAACTCGCCACCACCGTCGCAGAAGCCATCCAAAACGCAACTATCATCCAAGAACAGAGCCCGGAAGTCACAGCCTCGAAACAAGCTCTCTGGAAGGAAGTTGCCAGTCTCGCTGGGCTGGATGTCCACTTGTGGAGTAGTTCATCTGGAATTTCTGCCTCGGTGCAAGCATCCGGGTGCGAGGCTGCGGACCATGTTGCTGAGCGGTTGCTTGTCGCGCACCCGTTCAACCCGCCGCATCTGATGCCGCTTATTGAAATTGTGCCTGGGCCTGAGACTAATCCTGAGAGGATTGAGTTCGTGAGGAAGTATTTCGGCGATGTACCTGGTCCCGGAGTTTCGGGTGGGGATCAATCGGCTTCGCAGCATTACCGGCCTATCACGCTACACAAGGAGATTCCCGGGTTTGTGGGGAATAGACTTGCTTTTGCACTGCTGAGGGAGGCGTGTTATCTTGTTGGTGAGGGGGTTGTCTCGGCGAAGGATTTGGATTCTCTTGTTACGGCTAGCTTGGGGCCGCGGTGGGCTAGTAGTGGTGTGTTTGAGAGTTATCATGCTGGTGGTGGGGAAGGTGGGATTGGGGCGTTTTTGCAGAAGCTTACGCCGACAATTCAGGATGTGTGGGGAGAGTTGGGTCAGATTGATATTCAGGGCAAACAAACATGGAAGGACATGGTTGTTAAGCAGACTGAAGATGCCTATGGGCCTTATACTCCTGAGACGAGGAAGAAGAAAGAGGAGATGTTGAGGGATGTTGTGGAGTTGCAGAAGAAGAAATGGGGTGAGTTGTGATCGAATTTGTTAGGTCAAGGATATGTAATCTACAGGCATGATTACCCAGGTACGCTTTAGGGTTACTGGAGATGTGAACAATAGAGTGCTCTATTCGCATTCTTGTATATCTAGAGGGCCATAGCTCCCCTATTAAAAAACCAAAACATTTTGTTACGTCATATTCGTTCCGTCCCTTACAGAATCTGCTGGAAAGCACGGTTAATGGGCGAGCGCACGGGGACGCCCTTGTAGAAGTCGATGGTGGCAAGAGCACGCTTGCTGATGCCCTCGGGGGTGAACTCGAATTTCTGCGAATAATTAGTGAAGGGTAATAGAAACGTGAGTGACGATAACTTACGGCGTACACCTCCTTGTAGGGACCGGAAGCACCGAAGCGGTTGAGACCGAACTGCTCGTGCGAGTAGCGCTCCCAACCCATAGTGGAGCAGGCCTCGACGGACAGCACGGGAATGCCATCGGGGAGGACCTGGAGACGGTACTCCTTGGACTGAACATCGAAGACCTCGAAGCAAGGAATGGACACAACACGGGCAGCGACACCGTGCTTCTCCTGGAGGTAGGTGGCAGCCTCAATGGCGATGCTGACCTCAGAACCAGTGGAGACGATGGTGACGGCAGCGTTAGGGGTGTCGACGGCGACGTAACCACCCTTCAGGGCGCTCTCAATGGTGGAGAGCTCAAGCTGGGGCAGGTTCTGACGGGTAAGAGCCATGACGGTAGGAGTGTGCTTGGAGGTGATGGCGGAGTAGTAGGCAGCGCTGGTCTCGTTGCCGTCAGCGGGACGCCAGACCATGCAGTTGGGGAGGGCACGGAAGTGAGCCAGAGTCTCAATAGGCTGGTGAGTGGGGCCGTCCTCACCCAGACCGATGGAGTCGTGGGTAGCGATGTGGATGACACGGACGCGGGACAGGGCCGACAGGCGGAGGGCACCAGCGGCGTATGAGACGAAGTTCAGGAAAGTACCACCGGCGGGGATGATGGTGCCGTAGGCAGCGAGACCGTTCATGACGGCAGCCATGGCGTGCTCACGCACACCGTAGCGGATGTAGCGACCGGCCCACTCGCCAATGCCAAGGTCAGGGGGCTGGAAGTCAATGGCGTTCTTCCAGCGGGTGTTGTTGGAGCCAGTCAGATCGGCGGAACCAGAAACCAGCTCGGGAAGGACGTCGTGAATGGCCTCGAGACAGGCCTCGGAGAGCTTACGGGAAGCGATGGCAGCATCAGTGGACTTGTAGACGGGGAGCTTCTTCTCCCAGCCCTCGGGCAGCTTGCCGGAAAGGCGGCGAGCGAGGTCAGCACCCTCGGTCTTGTGCTCAGCCTGGTACTTCTCGAAGAGCTGGTTCCACTCCTGCTCCTTGGCGGCACCATCAGCGGCGTGCTGGTGGTACATATCGTAAACCTGCTGGGGAACAGCGAAGCTCTCCTCGGGGTTGAAGCCGAAGAGCTTCTTAACGCTCTGGGCATCGTCGGCCTTGAGGGGGTTGCCGTGGACACCACCGGTACCGGCAAGCTTGGAGCCGAAACCAATAGTGGTGGTCAGCTTGATGACGGAGGGCTTGTCAGTAACCTGCTGACACTTGCGGATGGCAGCCTCGATACCCGCGAGGTCGTTGTCACCATCCTTGACCCACTCGGTGTGCCAGCCGTAAGCCTCGAAGCGCTTCATGACATCCTCAGTGAAGGCACACTTGGTGTCACCGTCTGTGGAGATAACCTGTCAGCATTTCATACCTATGTTGAGAGATAGTAGAGTCGATCTTACCAATGGAGATGTGGTTGTCATCGTAGATAGCAATCAGGTTGCCAAGCTTAAGGTGACCGGCCATAGAGGCAGCCTCGCTGGCAATACCCTCCATAGCGCAACCATCACCGAAGAACATGTAGGTGTAGTTGTTGAAAAGCTCGAAGCCGGGCTTGTTGTAGACACCACCGGAGTGAGCCTGAGCCATGGCGAGACCAACAGCGTTGGCGAAACCCTGGCCAAGAGGACCAGTGGTGACCTCAACACCGGGGGTGTCGTGAGCCTCGGGGTGGCCAGGAGTGGGGCTGTCGAGTTGCTACTAAAATCAGCAAAAGGCTGCTGTATATAGTTCGGACGAACTTACACGGAAGTTCTTCAGGTCATCCATTGACAGCTCGTATCCGAAGAGGTGAAGCAGAGCATACTGGAGCATGCAGCCATGGCCGTTGCTATCCAATTGAGATCAGCGGGTATTCTAAAGACACGTTCTGTTTCCTTTTCGGGTTGAAAGGCTGTTCCAAGCCATATCCAACTTGGTTTTGGATGAGGGGAGAAAGTACATACGAGAGAACGAAACGATCACGGTTGGCCCAGTCAGGGTTCTTGGGGTTGAAGTTCATGAACTTGTTGAACAGAACGTGGGCCACGGGGGCCATACCCATAGGGGCACCGGGGTGACCGGAGTTAGCCTTGGAGGTGGCATCAACCTGATAGCGAAATGTCAGTCAAATTTCTCAGAATGTACGCATGGAAGTTCCATCTGAGACTAAAGAGCCCAATCTAGGCCCAATTGAACGCATGAAAGGGAGGGGTGATTCGCCGGAAGAGGTCAACGTACCGCGAGAACACGGATGGTGTTGATAGCCAACTGGTCCAGATCAGTGTAACCCATGATGGCGGATTCTAATACCGTTAGAGAAGAAAACCAGAGGAAGTCTAGATACGTACATTTGTGAGTGAAGGGAATGGTTTGGGGGGAAGATGGATGAGAGAAGAAGAGAAGAGGGAGGGGAACGTATTTGTTGGTGGGGGGATGATGTCGGGTGGGGTGGCGGACTTAGTGGCTTGCAGCTCAACTGACTAGCTTACAGGGACATTTAACAGAGAAATTAAGAAATTAGTATTGAAGGGAACCTATTTACAGGAGTATCTCTATATCATACAGGCTAAATCAATTCAATTGCCCTTTCTATACTCCGTACTTGTATATTTTACTTATCCATTGCATCATGGGCTGAGTCATCAACCAGGGGGGCTCTCCTGCAACTATACAAGTCTACATGTCCCTGTATGAAGCTACGCTGTTATACCAATGGATATCACACTTGTTAACCCTACTTACCTCCGTACCTGTATTTCTCAAAATGCATCAATAGCCGTTTCTTCCGTTGTGACCTGGCCCGCATTTTCCGACACTGTTCCGGGTTGACATCCACACGTTCTTTTAGTATACACCGGGAGCCGCCCGGAGGACGCTGCTCCGACTCTCAACCGACCTTTCTACGGAGTGAAATTAGCCGAATTCCCATCAATGGCTCCTCAATAACCGTGCCGATGGTCAGCTGTTCAGCAGAAAAAAAGCAGCTTGGATGGAATTGATGCCTTCCAAGGCTTCTTGACAGCTCCTTGACAACTCAGCTTGTAAACGTGGCCGTGCATCGGATTCCCTAATCAGGCCAATCCGAGGAAAGATCGAAACACCAATGACAATGTGAATCTGTGAATATAAGTGGAATAGCAATTCCAAAGAATTTCTAACACAACCCCCACAGGGGTCGCTGCTGGAACGTTGGGTAATTCACCCATCGACATCCCGGTGTGCCTAAAGGAGAGTAGCGCGAGAGATATGATCGAGTCACGTGCAAAGTATATTTGAACTATACATGTAACGATGTGATACTATAACCAGTGGTTTCTGGCTAAAATATGAGATGTCTGTATATTATGGACGTCGAGCTATGCTTGCCTACTATTAATCTGTCTTCGTCCAATCTCCCCTTCAAGCACGCATACAACCTAGACCCTTGTTGTGCTTCCCTAGGAAGTCATAGTCACCCATGACAAAGATGAGAAGTTCCCAGTCCAATATGAAATTCTGACGACAATGCTTGCATCGAAACATTAGCATTGCTTTCTTCGTCCATAATATGAATAAATGTTCAAAGCCCCTTCCGATGCAATCGCCACCCCCGGAACCTCAGCTCCGACGTGTGAGAGCGAACTTCGGTCAAAATCCCCCGCCTCAAATTCAATCGTACAAGCCCAGGTTGAGCAACATGGTAGTCAGGTGAGCTTGCACTACGTGCGTACGTTAAAAGTTAGCCTACTCAGCTGGAGCAACTCCATGTCACAACATGAAGGAACCTAGGGAAGCTGACTGGTATCCTGGATATCGAAGCGTACTGATTGGAATTCGTGATAAACATCGTTGACTATCGAGCTTAAAAGAGAAATGAGCGTACAAATCGACACGGAAGGCCCTTGAACTAGGCACGATTTTGGGTTCCCCCAACCCCCGGGTTACCTGTGACTTCAGTCAGCTTACATGGGGCTGGCCCTTTCATTTTAGGACCTTGTAGCGCACCATGCCCATATTATTGTATATAAAGGATATCTGTATCGAACGGGCTAGCGTCCATCTATCTATCCACGGGTCATCATTTAGAGTCTGTTCAAGAGTCTGTTCAGATATATCGAGATATATTGTCGCCCACCATGGACAAAGAAAACAAGTTTACGCAGTCCCAAACCGATGTGTAAGTCCCCAATACCTTGACCCAACATAGTCTAACACCCTTTCACAGTCTCATCATCGGTGCTGGGCCATCCGGCCTGATGGCCGCGTATTGGATGGCCCGCTATGGAGTCAACGCACGCATTATCGACAATCGTGACACGAAGGTCTTCCTAGGCCATGCAGACGGGCTTCGTGCACGCACCCTGGAGTTATTCGACAGCATGGGTTTCCAACACCGTGTTATACAGGAAGGATCTATTTCCACCGAGGCGAACATTTGGGTGTGTCACCTTGTTTTCCACCGAGAGTAGGGCTTGCCTGACAACGCCACGAACAAATAGGTCCCCGGTCCGCAGGGAAATATCATCCGACAGGCTCAGATTGACATCTTCAGAGTCGACGAGTCACCTTTCCACAATACACGTTTGAACCAAGGACGTATTGAAAGGTTCATTCTCGATAGTATTCGAGAGCACTCCGATCTCGATGTGGAGCGGAGCGTGATCGCCGACTCTTTGGAATATGATGAGGAATTGAGTAATGATCCCAACTCGTATCCTATCACTGTCAAGGTCCGAGTCCTCGGAGAGGATGATTCGAATCCGCCGTGCGGACAGGAAATTGAAAATGGCTCCGAAGCTGCTGGCAACGTGGTGAACCGCAGTAACTTGCTTCCTGATGACTGGGCCGATCTAGCCCCTCGCAAAAAGCCGCAGAGGACTCAGGTCGAGACTATCAAAGCCAAGTATCTGATCGGGTGTGATGGTGCCCACAGCTGGACGAGAAAACAGCTGAACATCCCTGTGGAAGGGTCTAACACGGACCATATATGGTTAGTGGTACTCAATATAAACCCGCGCTACAAAAGCTAATACGACCACATATACAGGGGCGTTATAGACGTGATACCCCTTACCGACTTCCGTAAGTACTACCCACTATGTACACTGCGCTCCCAATGACACTCACTGAATAAAAATCCAGCGGACATCCGCCGCGTAAGCGTCGTCAATAACGCCGCAGGCACGATCCTCGTGATCCCACGGGAGCGCGGCTTAGTCCGCTTCTACGTCCCCGTGCAGACCTGCGAAGCAGGTACAACTGACCGATTCGATCGCTCAAAAATCACGCGGGAGCTAATCCGCGCGCGCGTGCAAGCCATCCTTGCCCCCTTCATCTTCGACTTCAAGGAATGTAGCTGGTGGACGGTGTACCAAGTCGGGCAGCGGATTGCCGCACAATCCACGAAGGACAACCGGGTCTTCCTCGCTGGTGATGCGGTGCACACGCATTCACCTAAGATGGGGCTTGGGATGAACATGAGTATGCAGGATGGGTTCAATGTAGGGTGGAAGATTGCACTTGCTGTGGCGGGTACGCTCAAGCCTGAGGTACTTGAGACTTATGCTTCGGAGAGACACCCGCTTGCCGAAATGTTGCTTGACTTTGATCGCCATTGGTCGCCTATGTTTACTGATCGGAAACCTGGAGTGGCGGATACGAAAGCTTCGGAGATTGCCCTTATTGGAGGGAGGTTTGAGGACTTCGCTGACGGTTGGAAGGTCTTTTACCCCGCGAGCAGTCTTGTTAGGAAGGCCGAAGACAACGCTGAATTTGCTTGTGCACGGCACATGATTCCTGGGGAGAGAGTCCGGCCGGTGAAGCTCCGCAATCAGGCTGATGGCGGGGCACTATGGACCACAAGAGTCTTGGAAAGCGATGGGCCCTTCCGCATTCTAGTCTTAGCTGGGGATATACGAAACCCAATGCAGAAACAACGCCTTGAGACATTGGCTCGGATTTTGGCTGGACAGTCTGGGTCGTGCATTTCACCCCTGAGTCGCTACTTGGAGATTCCAGGTCGGTTCAAGAGTCCTGTTGATGTACTCACCGTTCATGCTTCGCCGTGGAAAGAGGTAGAATTATTTGATTTCCCGGAGGTTTTGCGTCCATTCGACCCCATGAAAGGATGGGCATATGACAAGATTTGGTGTGATGATGCTTGCATCTTTGATCGTTATTGTGATGGAAGAGCATATGAGAAGTGGGGTGTTGACCGGGTCCTTGGGGCGCTAGTGGTCATTCGCCCGGATCAATATATCGGATGGGTGGGTGAACTTGGGGATGTGGAGGAATTGACGCAGTACTTGGATGGAATTCTTGTGAAGAAGTCACCGACAAACGGGGTTCACTCAGTCGTCTAGGGAAGGAATACCACACAAGACAATGGGAATACGATAGGTCGACTTCTAAATTTGAATTGGTGCAAGTGGTACGCTTCGAAGTAGCTTGTCGGTTGAAAAAACAATTATGTGCTAAAAGAAAAACAAGGAAGACTATTGGTACATGCACAACTATAATCTGACAAAACCTCTTCAAACTCCACAACAATATTCATGCTTACACGCGAGTCTCAGGCACCGATGGTCCATCTTCTCGTAGCTCAGTAGTAGGATCGCCAACATGAGACGACGTAGGCGCATCCCCTTTATCAAGCGAGCCACGGATGACTTCTGGACTAGCAGGGAACACGAACTTCGAGCTTTTCCACGGCTTCACCTTCAGGAGGTACATAGTATCAATCTCCTCCAGAGTACGGCCCTGTCCCTCCATAACGGCGAAGTAAACCAGACCCGCGGCAAGGAAAAGACATCCAGCGAAGACATACCCGAAGCGGAAGTCGATGGCACCGGTGATAAAGGGAGTGAAGAAGGCAAGGAGAAAGTTCCAGAGCCAGTTCGATGCAGTCGCGAGAGACATTGCTTGGGCACGATATTGCGAAGGATACAACTCGGCGATGATCGTCCACACCATGGGACCCCAGGTACTGGCAAAGCCAAGAATGAAGAGGCAGGCAAAGACCACCATAATCACACCGGCAGTCTTAGTTCTCTCTGGGAACTCGTGATCCAGGGAGAAATGGCCCACCGAGGCAAATATCATGAAGCAGACGAACATCCATAGCGCACCGGTTATAAGAGAACGTCGTCGGCCCCAGTGCTCAATCAGGTAGAGACCAAGGAATGTCGTTCCGAAGTTGACGGCTCCTAGAATCATCTGCGTGACATAACTATTCTCAATTCCAGCACCTTGGAAGATCGTTGTTCCCTAGGAGGTGTTAGTTGGCTCTTCTTCCTCTGTGTTAATAATCTCATAACTCACATAATAGAAGAAGTAATTAGCACCTGTCAGCTGCTGGAGAGCTTGCAGGGCGACGCCAACAACAATCCGGTACGCCATCGTCGGAGCACGGAACATCTGCATCCAGGTAACTTTCCCGTTGCGCTTCTCTTCCTCGTATTTCTCTTTGATTTCATCGAACTCGATGTGGAGAGCGCGGTGGTTACGAGGGACACCGTAGACTTTGGAAAGTGTGTCCATAGCTTTATCCACCTTGCCGTGACGGTAGTCGTACCGTGGACTTTCAGGGAAGAACATCATACCAAGGCCAAGAATTGCAGCCCAAATATAGGTGACACCCATCGGGATACGCCATGAACTGGGGTCGGGGCGACCTTCGGTTCCAAAATTGATACAGTTGGCAACGAAGATTCCAAGTGTGATGAATAGCTGATATGTACTGAGAAGAGTTAGTAGGCGATAATTAACACCTGTGAAGGCCCCAGGCCCGGCCATTAAACGTACCTAATCAGCGATCCTCGAATGTGCCTCGGTCCTGATTCGGCTTGATACATAGGTACCAGTAGAGAGATTGCACCGACTCCGAGCCCGGCAACCCAACGACCCACGGCGACCTGGTACCACTTGCCAAAAGGCGCGGACATCTGGACTGTGATTCCAATGCACACCATTAGAGACCACCAACTGATACACCACTTTCGTCCGATACGGTCAGCGATGGGTGCTGCGACTAAAGCCCCCATCAGAGTACCAATCGACAGCTGTAGGGGCGTGTTAGCTATGAGCAAGAAATGGTAAAGAGCACACCGCTTACCAAGGCAACAATTAGACCCGAACGGACATTACTGAAATGGTAGGTCCCATCCGATTGAAGTTGACCATAGCGCCTAAGGAAGTTGTCCATTTCCAAGAAGCCAGAGATCTGACCAGTGTCGTAACCGAAAAGGAAACCGCCCATAGAGACGAGAATGCCCATAACGAATGAGCGCCAAGTGAGAAGCGGAATAGGTGTGTCGACGACATCACCAGGACCTTTCTCGTGTCCATTTGTGGAAATAGACTCCCCAGGGGCCTGGGTGTCTGCATAGAGGTCTTGCGGACGCTTTTTGAAGACCTTATCGAACATAGTGCTAGTGAGTCCTACTTGCTTGTGATATCTGGTACTGGCAACTAAATTTTGGGAGATCCATGTTGTACCGGATCAACCCTTCTTATACAGTTCCTAACCAAGAAAGCCAAGGCTAGACAATATGGGGGCAGTGACGGAAGGCGAGTTTCTCAGGAGCTCATACGATTGAGGACACCGATGACACGTTGATCCAAGGGCCAGATATGGGAACTTCAAGCCTGCTCTCATCCCCGCAAGTAAACGGATTTGGCACGTTCACCGATTCGGCTACGGGGTGTTTGGGTGGTTCATCGTTGCTGTTGGTCAACATATCAACTCCAGACTCCACGTCCAAAGGTTTTCTGTGGCGCGGAAGTCTCGGCCCTCTGGGTGCTCGTGATCTTTCTTTTCTGGGAACGAATGATATTTCTGGGGAAGTGAGCCACGCGATGGGAGTCTGGAGAAGTAGTGATGCAATCGGTGGCAAAGCTTGGCATTGACCGCACTTTTATGGTAATGTTCACCAGGGCACTCTTGAGAGATTATCTTGCAAAAGTACCATTCTCATAGTTTTGATAGCTAAAATATCAGCGAGTGTAGAAAGTCAAGAGAGGTGTTTTCCATGAGTGCACCTTTTGATGTCGCCCCGTAGAGAATACTACGTAGAGAATACTACCGCTTTTGACCTTTTTAAACATTACCACAGGAATAATACTACTTGAGACACAATTATAGACTTGATAGAACTGCAGTCCTGGATTCTAGACGTTCTGTTGACCTGGATACGCCACCAAATTTGCTAGAAATGGTCGATTCAATCGGGTACTCCGGGTACAATCTACCAGGCAAAATGGGAGAAAACGTCTCGAACATTTCCATGTCCCTGAGCACTCACCGAAAGTACAATTCAGGATTGGAGAATTTCTCTCAATTTGTTTACTTGGAGCACATCTCCAGATTATTCACCTTGGGTCGGCTGCATGGGTGGCCAAACCACCGCCAAGCAAAATATCTTCCATCCTTCTCGTTTCCATCAATTCCGGTTTCCCCAAAGTCTAATCACCATCACTAGCAAACTTCCACTTGATCATCCCCCTGTTCAGGCAATATGACGAGGAATGTCCTCAACTGCGTCCCCACTTTGATCAAATTCCCGACGTAAGCTACCAACTGGCATCACTGTCTCATTCGTTGTCGCATATTTTTCAGACTGGTTTTCCAAGCCTGCGCGATCCAAGGCTTCCTGGGCAGCAACAGCAGTCTTGCAACGATATTGCATCGCATACACTGCAACGAGGACACCAACAACCCACCATGAGAACATTATAGGGAGCGCACGGTACAGCCGGTTATTGCACCCACCAGACCAGATCTGGATCAGGACCTCGTATGCCTCATGGGAGGGAAGGGCGTAACCCCAACGGAAGAACCCAGGACTCAGCTCAAATGGGCTGATGGTGCTGGCAACATTGATTATGACCCATGTCAAAACAATAAACGGCATGAACTGAATCGGGATGAAAGCAGTCGTGATGTCGAAAAACAGGAAGTTTATGTGCATCAGAAGCCACATAGTGATCCAAGTCAGCACAAACTGACTTCCTTGTTGTCCCCAGGACTCTCTGAACGCCCAGATATAGCCGGTCATCAACAGTGATCCCGTGAAGGTGTAGAGGATGGAGGCTATGACGCGAATTAGGCCATTGGCTTTCCAGGACAATTTGGTGAATGCGTCGAAATGGGTTGATATTCCGTTCAAGACCAACATGAAAAAGAACTGTTGGATGACTGGCATCACCATGGATACTGTGTTGTAGAAGACCCTTGTACCTTGTTCCGTGTTCTTGATGTTGATTTCTTCGGCATGGATGGGGTTGAGGAATGCTTGCAGGGTGGCTGCATTAGAGAGGTCGGCGGATGCGGCCACTGAGGATCCATTGTTGGCGTAGTACGTTGACCGTGTGGTTTCAATCAGTTTCAACATGTTAGAGTACACTGCGGCCTGCGAGAAAACCGGGTACCTCATCCCGTTCCAGATATAAGTGAGCGAGTTTGGCAGGCTGGACGCATTCGCCAGCGCCGACGCCAATCCAACGGATCCATCCTCGGTCGTATAAATAGCCCCCCAGTAGTCACCGCGGCATACGGCTTCTCGAATATCCTCTGGTTGGGGATACTTGTTTGAAGGTTCCGACAGTAAGGTTGGGAATCCATCTGCTCGTAATTGGTGGTAGGCGTCTGACACTGACTTTCCGATAATACCGCCATCATAGTCAACATAAAGCACGTTGAAGTTGTGATAACGGGTGGTACTTCGGAACTGCGTTGCATAAAGATAGCACATGTTCCCTAAGAAAAGAATCTGAAGGAGAAGAGCCATGGTGATTACAGCTGGCAAAAGCCGAGGCCTGATATCCTTCCATGCGCCCATTTTGGGATATGAGTTTGATTCAGATTTCATGTTAGGAGATGTAGGGTCGAGGAGATGGAGTGCAAACGTTGACTGAAGTACCCCTGAAGAGTGACATTTATAGGAATTCTCGGAAGCCGATCCCTGTGGTGTTTGCTCGCTGTGTATCCATGGATGTTTACGTTAGCTTGGTCACTCCAACCGGTTACACCATCCGAAGTATAACGATACCTATGGGCAATGGGACTACTTTGGGGTCGACCAATCACATTGGCCAGACAGTCGATCAAGTTCCCGCTGAGTCAGCGGCACAACATCTCGTTCCCGAGGTCAGGGCTCGGATCAAACTGCAATTGGTCGCTCTTGATGCTCCCGTACCTTATCCCTTATAACTTATCCAGCAAAAGAAAATCATCTCGCATTATATGGGAGGACCAGTCTCACACAGTAAGGCTAAGCTCATCGTAGCGGCTACTCTAAAGATGTGTTCCTCATACGAGTGACGTAGTCCGGAACACATAGTAAACTGACTATGTGCAACCTTGTATCCCAGCAACAACAACAACTCCTTATTTGATTCAATACTTACTCAATAGCTGTTAGTAAGACCTCTCGTGGATATATACATCAATTTCAAGGCAATCAAGAAGTTGCAATGCCAATTGAAATTATAAGCTACCTAGGTAGAGATATATAACGGATAATTACTCAATCGTGTCGACTGGTTATAGGTAGTTGAAAAAAGACAAGGAGTGATACTGCTACTATACCGGTCATGGGCATATCGAAGCTTTCACTTGGATATGGTGTTATTGCTAGCCTAAAGGGAGTAATGAGCACGAATCCGGGAAGGGGACGCTGGGAGGGGGCAGAGGAAAGCCACTACCCGCATCGTTACATAGTACAAATGTAGTCTAATGCTTGTAGGCGCCTCTTCTTCTGCCAAGTATGTCGAGAGGGAGCACGTCGAGGCACCAGTTACCGGTTGGAATATCCCCACATGCAGATCTACTCCTCGTGTAACAAGGCCCAAAAGAGAGTTGTAATCATCATCAAATTCATATATACGCGATATCCTTGGCAGTGCCTATCCAAAAAAACCATAATAACTATAATATATACCAGGCCAGGCATAACAGCCATAGCAGACAAAAACAAACATATTTCCAAGCATAAGACAAGATGAAAGAGATATATAGAAAAATACCAGAGAAAACTCAAACTCAAAAGATAAAATAAACGCATATAAACGCCCTCATCCACAGGTATCATGAGAACAAAATAGAAAAGCGGAAAGCGATTTCAAAACCCAAATCCCTTCCAAAGAGGAAAGACACTCAGCGCTACATAATTAATCAGACGGCCAGGCGTCGGTCCCAGCCATTGACCAGAGAAAACTCATCGACCTCACCTTCACCATGCATAGCAAAAGCATGGAAAGGATCGATGGTCTTGATATCCTCAGGACAGACCTGAACATCAGCATATGGTGCCAGAGACTCCTCGGCACTCCCCATACTCTCGCTCGAATAGCTCAGAACGCTCTGCGCGGTATGTTCTGGCTTATGTACAAAGTCGCCACTACTGGCGGACCATGCCTCGGGCGAGAGGTCGTGGATATCGCTCTGCGGGTGATTGACTAGGGAGGCGTCGTTGGGTCTGCGATTGTATTCTGCTGCGATCGAGGCGAACGGGCCCGGGTCTTCGCCGCATTCTTTGCCGCCGTAGATGCCCGTAAAGATGTTGGAGTACCCGCGATCCATGTCGCTCAACACATACTCCCAATCGGCCATTGTGATGGCGCCAGCTGTGGGATCGGAGGGCGTAGAACAGGACATGGAACGTGGGTGGTCGTAGCCCAAGGATGCGGATAAGCGAGGGTCTGAGGGTAGGTCCAAGGGGGAGTGACCTTTGTCGTTGAGGTAAAGTGGAGCGGGGAGCTGGTCAGGTTGAGAGAGGGGCAGGCTGCTCCAGCTAGGGGACCGGAGCGACTGGGGAATAAGTGGGGGTGTGGTTCCGGAGATGGTGTTCCGGCGAGAGGACTGCGGGGATGGTTGGGTTGGAGGCTGCTTATCACGGGTGGAGCAGGCGATGAGGCGAGACTTCAAGGCCTGCAAGTGCTTCTTGGGGGATTTGCTCGGCTTCTGTGTTGGCGCTACCATCTCCTGGTGCTGCTGCTTGCCCACTGATGGGTGTCGTCCACCATCCAGTGAAACCAGAGTGTTGGACAGCGTGCCGAATTCAGCAGCGGCCGCACTCGACTCCGATTGGAGGTATTGCATGGCAGTTCCAAGTAGCTTCTGGCTATCCTTGGCCAATTTGCTATCATTCTTGACATCAAGCATTTGCCAAAGGAGTCCAAGCCCGGAAAAGAATATAAGCTCTTTCCTGTTGATACAAACGGAGAGACACAAGCGCCTCTCTTCGAGAAGCTCAAGAATCTGAATGATATGCTTCGCTGAATCGGACAGCGCCAGGATAGACGCAGACCGAAGGTTCTCGTCAGCGTAGCAGACAGCCGGGCGATGTATCAAAGATCGAATGAAATAGTACACAAGTGACTATAGAAGGTCAGTGATGTGCAAAACATTAATGTATTAATACTGGGACTTACTAGGAGCGGCGACCGACTACTCGTGACGTTCGTGCTAGGCTTGTCCTGACTAAACTCGAGACGAAGGTGTGGCGGAAGTGTGTTCAGCCACTCGTCCAATTGCCCTGCCACCGAGCGCATCTTCGAAACACACACATCGTAGCCAGACTTGGAAGGGAACAGGTCGTCCAAAGCCTTGTTCAAGATCCTTGCAGCTCCAAAGAGAGCAATGGCGCTGGAAATGCGAGTGGATTCGCCAGGTAGGGTCGGCAAAAACCCTGTTTCTGTGACATTCTCATCGTCCACATCGACCGGATACTCAGTTTCGATATCCTCTTCGCGCAGCAGGACAGGCAGTCCAGTAAGCGCGGAGCAGAATCGGTCAAGCACATATTGCGACCAGAAAACCTTCTTACGAGTCTCGTCCTCGAGAGGGTTGCCCGAACTTTCTTGGTTTTCATGCATGCCCAGTTGATGGCAAATATCCACACCAAGAGCACGGTAGCGAAGCAATGTGCGGTAGTCGCCTTTGGTTATGCAGTAGATCTGGCCAAGAACAAAGCACTGCAGGCTGGAAACCGACGTTTCACTCGAGAAGGAATCAAGCGTGGCCGACCAGTTCTCTTCGAAGAAAGTCGGGTCTTGGTTGGTTCGCGATGTTGATGAAAGGGAAGCAATACCAAAAATCAGGTTCAGCTGTGCCATAACATGGGGATTGCCCTGAAGAGTCTCTGCATTGTTGAGATACTGTTCGTAAGCTTTCAGAATGGTTGGACGATGTACCACAGGGTACAACGGCGCCCATTCTTGGAAGAAGATGTTGATCAGCTGGTCCGACACCAAGCGGGGTGGCGTTTTCACAGCCTGCTTGGGGGCACCCTGGACCACCGAGGTAGCCAAGGACGTGAGCGCCCCTGTGGGTATCTTCGTTGCTGATTTACCCTCACTGACAAGCTTGTTGGTAAAGACATCTGCGCAGGTAAGTTGATTGGTTCCATTTGTAAAAGGGAAACGCATAACATACCAGCAAATCCCTGGTTGCTAGAAAATCCTACGAAAGGGTTCTGCGACTTCTGGGATGGTCGGGTCGTTGATCGCTCTACATGAAACATGCCGTCCGATGAATCCGAAGTGCTCGACTTCGCTCTCGCAGAAGCAGAGGGAGACCGAACAGAGGCAGCTCGTTGCGGCGGCGTAAATGAATGTATCCGGGACAAGACATCGATCTTCTCGTCCTTCTCGTCTAACAGGTCCTTCAAGTCTTTAACTTCACTTTCTAGAGTCCTGACTCGTTCTTCTAGCGACTCGGTATATCCACGTGGGAAGGCGCGGCGGCTCAATTTGTCGCTGGTGCGGCACTCGAAGCCCACGTTGGCACATTGCGAGCAGCAAGGTCGAACACCGTCACAGCGTATTTTCTTACTTCGGCATCGGTCACAGGCTTGGGCAATACGGCTCGTTGTGCCAGTGCCACCGACCTTGATCACTTTCATAGGCAAGATACCAGGCATGTTGTGCAGAAGGGGCACACGGGCCGCCGGTGTTAAGTTCGTTGTATTTGGAAGCCGCCAGAAGTGTAAGCACAACACTCCGTATAAAATTCTTGATTCGAAGACAATGCAACTGAAGAAATCTCCAGTTTGAATAAGACAAGTATGCTGTATGCAGAAAGAAGCCTAAAAACATGGGGGGGCGACTTCGGGAAGATGGGGTCACGCCAATGCTGAGTCAGTTGAAAGTGGAGACTGCTGACCATCCTCTGGCACCAATAAACTCGTCGTTGTATCGCTGGTAATTGGTATTGATTGCGTACCGACTCCGTTCACTTTAGCCTGGAGTCATTATTGGACCCGATATATTGACTATTTTGAGGGGCGATGCATCCTTCCCCGTGAACCGCTCAAACTCGCCCCGGATTTTTCCTGCAGGCCTCGATATTTCTTCTGTTTGATTGTTGGACCCGATCCTCCCGGTCCCCGCACTCCACATTCCACAACTCTTTGACTGGTATGGTATGGGAATGTCTACGGAGTAATATGGGAATCTATATTGGCTTCAATGACAAAATGACGCCCTTTTTCAGGTACATGTGCTCTGGATTGAGTACTTAGACTTTTTGAGTGCTACATCGTCAATTGCAGGCGGATCCAGTCCGATTGCGGTAACTGGGCCGATTCCGACTTCCTCCCGCCGGCGGTTCTCAAGGGCGTGTCTACCTACTATATACGCAGGTTGGCTTAATAGGCCTAGTATTACATTTTGGTCCGATGATCGGCCGCTGTGCATAGTCAAATTCGTCTCAATTTCCCACTAAGACAAAAAGGTAACACCGCGATCCTTCCAATAATGAAAAATATCAGACGTATAGTACGTACTTTGTACACGAAATACCACCTTAGTCGTTGGCCACGCGGGGTCTTGCTGAAGTCATGACCGAAATAAGGTCCAAATTCGACTCTAATCATCAAAGCCGAGAAATCCCCAGGATCTTGAAGGTTTAAATCCACAGTGAAGTAATACAGACCTCACTACATACAGTGGCGAACCCGTTCACGGAGGATCAAACGCGGGGAAACAACTGGAGAGTTTCAAATGTAAATTATATTACTAGTTCCACCTGGGCACCTATCAGCTGGATTGATTAGTCGTCATCAGAGCCCAACCAAAGACGCGGGAAATAGTTCAATGTTTAATATCGAACTAGTACAACATCTCGGATGGTAACGTGAAGGAAAGCCCGTTTTGTTCCGTTCAGCGAGTTTTTCCCGAGAGATGAGCGAACCATGGTTTGCAAGTTAATAGCCCCACTAGGCTCCGGTCTGTTGGATTCACGATCTACGGCTGTGTGTCTGCGCTCCACTGCGTCCATACCGCATCCTTCAATATTGGTCGTTTCGAATTGTAGACAAAAGTATGATCTACCTCTGGCATACCGATTAACGTCACTGGTGCGCTCTGATTCGTTGCGAAAATGCCTTCTACCACGTCCTTGGCCAATCTGGTGGATATCGGAATCGGCGTTCCTGCAACTGGCTTCCCCCGCATGCACATCCCAAAACCCCCATATGTAGATCATGTTCCAAGGTTGTTCTCAACCCCTTTTACAACTCCATCCCTGGTTATATAGAAGTGCTCTGCAAGGTTACACCATTTTCTGCCATTTTCTGCCGTATACGTGTAAGTATAAAACTGAGAAGGGGACACAATATCTAAAAATGACACCTAAGATGACTATCAGAGAAGACTTAAGAGACAACCAAAAAGACATGAAAAGGGCATAAGCCGCCAGCTGTTCTATAATTTTGGACTTGGATCGTCATAGGTGTGATCCCCCTGTCTTTTCGTCATGATTGAACTCTAGTAGCGCCTACACATGGAATAATTCGATGCGCTATGGGGGTGTGGGGCTCGCAACTTGCTTTTTTTTTTTTTTCTTTTTGAGATGATCTGGCGGGAACTGGGCCTGCCTGTTAACCTAACAAAAATTTGGGCATTAAGTGGATATTAAGGAATGCTCCGGATGCTTCAGCATGTCCGTGAAGATAGCATTGTGATCCTAGCGTGTCTTCATCAGACCCATCAACAAGATCTGGGCCCTTGATTTTGCATCATGAAAAGTCCTCGGCTTCGTCCAACTCGGCTGTCTGTGCACTGAAATATTCTGCCACCGTTTTAGAAGCCAGTAGCTTCGTTCTCTGTTTCATGTCAGTTGCGGGAAATGAGAAAGGAGATGACCCCTTGACACACTCGACACGTTGGATCACTTACCTGTTTTATTAGTTCCTCAACAGCTTTCTCCAGCAGCTCCCCTTCCAAGGCGCGGAATTGGGCAATAGAGGTGAAGATCCCAGGTCGGAACATAGAATCTAAAGCCGCTTTGTCCTCTTGCATACTCGAGATAATCTCCCCAGTCTCCTGGAGAAGAGCGAGCTGAGTCTCGAGCCGCTCTAGAAGCAGCACCGCAGCGCGTAGCTGGAAAATTTCCCACAAGGGATCAACAGCGAGAAGCTCGCGGAGATGACTGGCTGATTGGATCTTTTCGCCTTTCCAGGTCGTTTCCAGCTCCCGACCGCCGTCGGTTGTCTGTGCGATCCCGAAGTGAAGCCCGTCTTCTTCGTTCACACATGCTATCCACACAAGCCCACTCTCCCATGTTACTTCTTCGGAGCCCTCAATAGACGAAATTCGAATCCCAGAATTGTTTTGGCAGAATATCCTCTTTGCGAGGCCGAGAGGGTCATCCTCGGGAATATCTAGATTGAGGAATATTTCCCGTGCGTCCGTCGTGCCGCTTTCCAGAAATCCGTAGGAAAATATCATCTCAGATGCGGGCTTTTCGTCTCCATACCTGTCGTGCAATGTGTCAGCCAAGTCCTCAGTAGCCATGTCCACCGTAGAGGAATCTCACGAAATCGTAACCTCTTCTCCGGGCTGGAGAGCCTTTCCCCATCGTAGCTGAAGAACCGCGTTCCGCTCCGAGTCTGCATCGTACAGCGCCTTGACTCCATCACCGGAGCCATGATTGGCCATGTCAATACAAGGCACCATTGACAGGCCACTGCCGGGTAGGTCCAGCATGCGTGACCGATAAGCAGCGTCAACATATTTCCAGTCATCAATTGTCAGCGCGCCGGTCTTCTCATCCCACCAGCTCCGTTGACACCACGCAATACCCTCCGTAGCCTGGCGGAGCTGTTCAAACTCTCGCTCAAGGGATGCAAATTTCGCGCCCAAAGCTTCCGTAAGCGACGTGCCTCGAAAGAGCTCTTGTTCCTCGGCGGTGTAGAAGGTGGGCAGAGGGAACGATGGAGGCAGGAACTTCACGTATTCGGTCCAGGGATTGGAGATACCGATGGTCTCGTTTGCTGAGCGCAGATCGGGGCTGCTATGGGATAATTGAATGAGCAAGAATATGAGGATTGCTCCTCTAGCTGTCTGTGTATCTTAGTTGGCTTCCCTCATTGTAATGTAGCTAGATTGGGGAGGAGCAGCTCACCCTCCCAAAGGCGCCGATATTCTCCAGCACGTCGCGCAAATACCTGTCAGTTTTGGCATGGTTCTGGACTGTCTCCAGCGATAAAACCAATTCTGAGGGAACCTGTAGAAGGATCTTGGGTTTTGCATCGTTTTCTCTGCTCATCTGCGCTTCTGTTGCGATGAGGGCACTGCCTTTGTCTCCGCCATGTTGATCAGATCCAAGCTTATGAACTGCGATACCTTGAACGACGATCCCGTTGAGCCGCTGCCAAGCTGGCAAGGATTCGATCGGGATGTACTCGCGCTTCATTGTGATTGAATTGGAGGTTGGCGTTGTCCGCTCAAATGCCGCCGATGACGATCGTTCTCTTATCGATAAGCCCGGCCGGCTCTTACCCTGTTTGGACAAGATCGAATTACAGCATGCGGACGTCATAGCACCGAGTAGAAATAATCATGAAATCCAACTCTCTAGCTATTCAAGTATTTACAATTACTGGCAATTCGCTATGCGCCACCACTGTATCTCTTCTGCTACGGCAACACTGCACGGCATGTCTGTTTCACGACAATCTTGGCGGGTCGTCCTACCGTTACAGTCCGCCATACAACCGCCAGTTCTCCGTGCACCACTTGGGGTCCGAAATTACTCCATCTTTGAGGATTGGAAAGGAAGTTCAGCAGAGGAGCACGTACGCAAGCGCTCTGAGAAAGGCGATACAGAGGACGTACATTCAGAGGCGGCTGCCTCTGGCTTGAGGGAAAGGAGGGCAAACCAGGGTCTTGCAGATGAAACCAAGTCACAAGGAATGACGGAGAGGGGCGGGACTAAGCATGGGAAGAAGGCTAAAGAGGAACATCCCAAAGCGCCTGAGCCGGTCATTGGCATGAATGACGAGCGTGCAAAGGTCAGTGCATATGAATGATGGGGGAGTTCATGTTGCTGACTGAGTCTCTATCTTGCAGAAGGGGGTTTGAGTCAGATATCTTGTGGTGCGTTCTTCGAGCTCGATATTCAAGTGTCGATGCCCCAAAACTTTGTAATAATAGTGAATCAGAGCAGAGATCGAGGTCATAAGACATTTCCATTACTAATGTCATATCATGGGAGATGCTGTACATAAAGGGACTGGTCTACCGACCAACCTTGAACGATAGGATCTGCAATGGTAATTAGTCAACCAACCATATTCTGTAGTTTCGGTGTGGCACTCACATCGTGTTTCCCAACTGCAACAATGTCATCCTCGGAGACTCGAGTTCCACCCACTCCTTCGACATAATTGATAGGTACGTCACCCATCACCTTTCGGGCGACATCGCCGACAGTACTGTTTCTGTGATGTGTTAGACAGGATATGCCGGCTCGGAATAGGGAGTACTGACTTATTGACCAAAACGCAGTCGCGGAATACAGCAGTTCCAGTGCCAGAGTTGAATGTCGCCACGTTTCGGACGGGGAACACTGGTACAAGGCCCAGAAGCTCTGCCGCTCGGGAAAGACATTGGACGACTCCAGTAGATCCAAATCGATACAGCACCATGTCTTTCATGTTCTCCACCCGACTGGAGCGAAGTCGTCAGCAAGGTTACAACTTTCCAATGAGCACTGAACATACGTTTTCAACTTTTCGTCCATCTCTTTGAGACCTCCTCCATCTGGGTCGCCCATCTCGATCAAGTCTTCTCGCGTATCGATAAACTCACTGCCTTCGACGTATTTGATGTAGTCCTGCTTTGCCAGCTTTCGGAGGAAAACCTCAGATATAGCGGAGCAAAGCACAATGCTTTTTGGATCTTGCATTTTAGCAATCTTGCTGATGTTCTGCAATTATTGTCAGAATAATACATGGGCCATCAGGAAGATCATCGTACCTTGTCTGCATCTGGGTGGTCGATCTTGTTCAACGCGAACACTGTGGGGAATTTCTCGTCGATAAAAGCGTTAACAACAAGCTCTACCGTCTCATTTGACCAATCTTCCAGCGGCTCTTTTAAGGCAAGTTTATCCATAAATCGCGCAACAGTGGCATGGGTGCTTCCGTAACCAGCAAACTGTTTCTGCAATGTGTCGATGGGGTTTGCCTCTGCAGTAAGCGTTAGTCCAGTGTCATTATAAATGGCGTTGCAAGTGTTCACTGACTCAATGCTTGATGTCTTCTCTTTATAGAACCCCTAAGGATAGATCAGCACTTGTCCTTCGTTCCATTCTTGGGACTCGCAAACGTACCACCTCTCCATCAGGTTTCCTAGCACCCATCGCACGATCTCCGATCGCAACCACTCAATGTCCACTGATGGATCATATCCTCGAGTAGCCTTTCCTGTAGATATTTATCAACACACAATCCGTGCGGTTCAATGCGGCACACCCAACTTACCTTCAGCATCCGTAGTCCCACTCACATCCACGACATGAATCAGAGCATCGGCGTGACGCAGATCGTCCAAGAACTTGTTACCTAGTCCGCGACCCTGATGCGCGCCTGGCACAAGACCTGCGACATCTAACAACTCAATCGGCACGGAACGTCGCCCTTCGTAGCAGCCTCCGTAATTGGGCTGGCACCGATCTGAAACATTGTGTCGCTGACATGGGCATTCGATCTGGAGGTATCCGATGGCTCGCTGGGGGTCAATGGTTGTGAAGCTGTCGGATGTCAACACGGCCTGCGCGATCAACTGCGATAAGGTGGAGATGCTTGTGTAGAGCAATCGGGGCACACATACGGGAAGTTTCCTGTTCAAAGAATAATTCATTAAGCCTCTGAGAGTGATCATAACTGTCTTCCTGTTCACTTACCAACTTTGGAAGTCGCATCCGTCAAGCTGTTCAATGTTGTGGATTTTCCACTAGACGGCTGTATGCCCCTCGCACCTCCGATTAGTGGGATGATGGAACAATGTAGGGGAACGGCATACCTTGCCCACCAGTCCAATCAGCGGATCTCGAGGCATATTTCAGGATATATATGTTGAAGAGCAAAATCTCCTCAGAAATAGCAGAATGACCAAATTTACCATGTCTCCACAGGCCTCGGACCTGACGGTCTTTCGATAAGAAACATTTTCTGCCACGCCAAAATGGAAGGCGGTCTGTTGATGGCCTGTATGCTTTTATGCCACTTTAGGACGCCGACTACTCTTCAACTTGTTGAAGCCCTTAGTTAATGTACAAGGCGTCTATTCTCGCTCTGGGAATCATTCTAGGATGAATGGAGATTGGAACTGGGGGTCCAGTCTGTTGGCTATAATTCACGCTGAAACACTATGGCCAGCGGTTCTGTATCTACTTCCAAGGTTCCCCCCCCGCGGCGGGCGGTATACAATTGGTCTATGAAACCTCGACCGTCCAGCTTCAGGACACCCATTAACTCCTCGACAGGCCTTGAGGTAAGGAGATATGTATAGCTTCTTGTCGTGGAAGCAAATGAACAGCCTTGCCACCTCAGGCGGTCCCTAGACTATGACGCCAATCCCCGAGTTTTGTCCAGTTAGTCATTCTCTGTTGACCCGAAGGCCTGGAATCTCCAATAGAGGCCAAGTTCTCAACATGAAGCAGGCGGCTCTGGCGGGGAGAATATCCATGGCCCTGGATACCATGTCATTGTAGCAAACGTCACAGCGTCTTGCCATCGACAAAAACATGGTAGGTATATAAACACTCAGTTGCCTTGCCTGAGATGATGTGCTTCAGATTCAAAATCATTTTCAGCCACTTCTGACTCTCGCTCTTCATCTACACCACCACATCCACAACCAGACGCAAAATGTCTGACGCTACCTTCCACACCACCATGCAGGACCTCCGCAGGGCGGAGTCCAAGCTTTCCCTGTGTCATAGTGGCAAAACTCCAGCAGACTCACACGTCTCTAGAATGAAGGTGAGTATCTGCAACGCAACATCAAGCAGAAAACAGGTCCCTAATGTGCTCTATAGTCTATCATCGACAAAAACACCGACATAGGCGCACAAATTGAAAAGGTCAAGGCTAACCTGCCTCTGCCTGACCAACCTCCAGTTGCCAGTGACTGGAACTCCCTTGACCAGCGTATTACAGGCGTTGGCTCTGGACGTTTAGAGTTCCCCCCTGATAACACTGGCCTGCGTGGGAGTTTGGCTCCCGGCAAGAGTGCTGATGAACTTGAGCTTGAACTTTAGATCACCTCTGATGCTACGACCATTACCTGTGTGTATGAATATGGTCATGTGTGCGATGGTCAGTTTGGTCAAGTCGTTAAGAGTGACTGAATGAATCTGAAAATTTCCATGCTTATTGATTGGTGTACTATCTCAACATGCAATTGTGAAGCGGTGCAAGGATGGATGAATCAATGCAGATCGTATACTACCTAGGTAATTCTAACACAGTACAGTCATAATGAGATAACTTCCCTGCTAATGGAAACCTCCGGAAAAAGCCTTCAATGAAGATTTCATGCCATTTCTATACACCACGTTATCCTCAAGGTTGATATCAGCCGAGCGCTTGTCTGAAGGCAAAGCTGTTCGAGCTTAATGACAGCGAAATCCTACATGAGTATATCGAAGGATTACCTCCTTGCGGAGCATTGGTAGACCAGAAACGAAGGTAGGCCTGACAAGGAAAACCAAGTTATTCCCTGACATGGTAGAATCCCTTTCGATTCCAGAAGCTGATGGACTTATCCAATAGTGTCACGTCGAATGGGGTGAATTCAATATCAGGATGGCCCTTCAACGCCTCGATCGTGTTATCACAGCGGTACACCGGCGAGTACTGACTTGCCTCCCAGCGCGTCAGCCGACCTAGCACCTTCTCCTGGAACATAGGCATCAAAGGCGCCAAGGGCCCGTCTTCCGGCATCTTTGATAATCGTCCCATCCACTCCTCGTAAGAAACGAGGTTAACATCGTATCCCGCCTCATTGAGCACAGCACAGGTTCCTTCCACGTCGACTGATTGCCGCACATCCGGAGCAAGCAAGCTGTAAGACTTGCCAAGATTCTTGTTATCGGATGCAATGTGCATAAGAGAGTCGATAACATAGTCAACGGTGACGTATTCCAGCCGCTGATCAATTCTCGGGAATGCCCCGAGCTGGATACATCCCACAAGAAACCGGGAGAAGAAATCATCAGGATTATTGGTCCCCGTCTTGCTATCACCAACAATAAACCCCGGTCTGTATATGGAAATAGGCAATCCCCGGTCTCTCATTCGGCGTACCATGGCTTCGGCTGTCCATTGACTCTGCGAGTACCCCAAATCATACCGAAGACAATGGATGTGACGCTCCAGCGGCTCGTCCTCGTACAGTTCTTTGGTACCAAGAATACCACCAGTTGGACCCCACGCGTCGATGCTGGACATGTAGTGGAATGCTTTACGGCGACCAGCGGAAGCTAATCGGAGCGTGTTGCATGTCCCTTTCACATTGCTGATATAATGCTCGCGGTACGACTCGCAGAAGTTCACTTTCGCACCCAAGTGAAAGATCACAGAGGCCCAGTTCGCCAGCCAGGTGAACTCTTCAGTCCCCAAGCCAAGTTCGCGGTCCGCCAGATCGCCCTCCAGCACCAAGAGCTTCTGAGTCTGGTCAAATGCGATTGGCCATAGGTCGTACCGTTCCAGGGTCTGTTGGATCCGAGTAGCTGCGCTGAGACCTTTCTTGCGACGTGCTAGACACGCAATTCGTTCCACGGAAGGTCTTTGCATGAGACGGTGTAGAAGGTGAGCCCCCACAAAGCCAGTTGCACCAGTGATAAAAACACGTCCTTCTGTGTCAGCCTCCCATTGAGGGACGAGCTCGATATCATCCACGAGGTCGACATCTTGCCTCCAGATTGTTGCATCATCTGGTGCATTGCCATGGGCGCAATCCGTGGTGTCAATAAGACGCAGTAGTCTATCGAGCCTGGAATTCTTGTGCAAGTCTTCCATCGACACCAGAATCCCAAGGCGCTTCTGAATGATAGAAATGAGCGCTGCAGCTTGTAGTGAACTGCCACCAATAACAAAGAAGTCATCGTCATCACGAACCTTGGGCACGTTGAGCAAGTCTCTCCAGATACCCTTAAGCATTGCCCTTTTGTCTCTAGATGTATGGCCATGGACTGATGACTTCTGTTGAAGAGTCTCAAGCCTTAGTTGAATAAGCGTGTTTCGGTCCACCTTTCCGTTGGGCGTTAATGGAAACTCAGCGATACGTTCAACAGCATTGGGGACCATGTATGCTGGGAGGAGTTCCCTAGCATATTCAAGTAAATGTTGTGGTTGAAACGACTCGCTGCCTACCACAAAGGCCACAAGTGCGTGCGTTCCGTTCTCAGATAGCGGTGGTTGGCGGACTATCACAACGGACTGAACGTCTCTATGTGAAAGCAAAGCACGTTCAATCTCGCCCAACTCCACTCGGAACCCGCCATGTTTCACCTGATTGTCAGTGCGTCCAATAAAATCCAGAAGGTTGGTGCCGTCGCGCCATTCAGCCATGTCACCTGTTTGATACAGACTGACAGCTCCCTCCCCCTGTAAGCCCAACCTTCTCCTCTCTAGATGAACAAAGCATTGACTTGTCTTATTAGGCCAGTTCAAGTATCCGAGGGACTGCTGTGGCCCTCCGATATAGATCTCGCCTCGTGTTCCACTATCACAGATGAGGTTTTGGTGCTCGTCCAATAGCACGAGTACCGTTTCACCCACTGCTCTACCGATACTGATTCTTTCTCGAGATGCCTCTTCCATTGTGACTTCAACCATGGTGGCTAATGTCGTACACTCAGTCGGGCCATATGTGTTCCAAAGGTGTTGTGGTGGTCCATTATCCAGGACAGTCCTCATAGCACGCACATTAGCCACATCTCCTCCATTGAAGACATGCCGCAATGAAGAAAATGCGGACGGATCCGCGAAGGCAATAATTTGAAATAATGCAGCGGTCACGAATGTCATGGTCACGTTGTGAGACTTCAAGAAACTCCCGAAGGCACCGGGACCAGTGGCTGTCTTTCGAGGCATCACCACAATCGTGGCCCCGGAGATGAGTGTGACCCACATTTCGAATAGACTTACATCAAATCCTGGATTGTTGAACGCAGTGACTCTATCAGCTCTTTGCAAGGGTGTTGCGGGAGTCTTGGTCGCCATGTGCAAGATGCTCTCTGCACGGATTTGGACTGGCTTGGGCTTTCCAGTTGACCCCGAGGTGAAGAGAACATGGCTTATCTCTGGCTGGGTTTTAAAGTCTTCTGGTACGAAACCGAGGGCGGTCCGTCCCAAAATCGGCAGTACGTGTATGACCTCAAGATCATGCAGATACGCATTGTCTTCTTCGTCAACGAATACGCGTCTAACACCAATATCACCTAGAAGCGCGATGATCCGACTCTTTGGAAGTGCTGGCTCGATAGGTACGCAAGTACCACCGGAGAGACGCACAGCTAGCTGTGCAACAATTTGATGGGTTCCGGGGCCAAGCAAAATGCCAATCAGTTCACCGGAGACTACATCTCCAAGCGTGCGGGCTAGGTGAGAAGCTTCCGCAAGTAGCTCAGGATAGCTCAGAGACAGGTTTCCCTCCTCCACAGCTATTGAGTTCGGAGCTTCCTGGGAATGTTTGCAGATAATTTTCTCCATTGCTGTCGATGATCAGATGATAATTGTTTGGTAATTGTTTGGTGATTTTGAGATAGGACTGGGAGGTGTAGGTGTTGAAGTTGGCCATGCCTTAGAACATCAATGGCTTTATATACGATGAAAAGTGATTCTATTTTGCTTCTACCCTTACAGTTAGCGTTCGTCGTCACTCTCAGCCACTGCCCTTACACTAACACGTAGTATGGAGCAAGCTGCCCAGGTGGGAACCTGTGGAACCTGTTTTGACAGAGTATACTGGTCAGTATTGTTTTCCATTGCCATCAGTAACACCAGTGACTGCCGTGAGAGTTGCTATGCATGCAGAAAAGCCCCAGCGTGTCTATCAAATGTAACGACTAATGTCGGATCTTCCTATGAAGGTCCAGCGGGATCTAAAGTTCACATATCATGCATATGTGTAGCGATGTTCAAACCCCAATGCAGTAATTTGGTGACTTAAACCTATCACATGACTCATTATATAGCGTAGAAATAGAAAAAAATAAGTTTCTTCACACGAAAAGAGTAAATCCTAAAGCCAATCGGCCATGCTATTGGCGTTGCATATCTCCCTTTTCGTGCATGTACTGCGCCTCAGACGTGGATTTGACACGGAGAATGGATCCCCTACATGACAATGACATGAAGAAACCCAGATTAGGCAACCAAGCCACCTGTTTCCTTCGAGCTGCATTTAGAGACTCCTTTTAGGTTCTTTCTGGTAGGGTGGCGGTTTGTTCTGGTTGACCATTTCAGAGTAATGGGAATGGGAATTATACATACAGGCCATATATACTTTGACCTTGCTCACCCGCTTGACAGTTAAACTTCCAGGATATTTTTAATGTTCTATCTCGAGAAATGATCTTTATCGCGTGGTACTCGGGTCAAGATCTGTTGAAAGATCTTGCTATATAAGTAGGAGGATTACGCCAAAATTTCTTGCATTACAGTTGAATAACTTGAGTCTAGAAGATTCCATCAATTTATACTACAAGAGTCTACAAACACTACAATCATGGATGGCAAGATAATCCTCTCCCAGAAGCTCCAGTTCGCATTGGATGAGCGTGATCGCGATCACAGATTGATCAGCCCTCCCGATCCATCTACCATTGCCCAAATGGTAGACTTCGGGTCAAATGATACGCTCTCACTGGCAACATCGGGGGCATTGACTAGATCTTTTGAGGATCAACTCCGGAAAAATCCAGACTTCATTGTTGGAAGTACCTCGACACGCATATTCGAAGGTACCACACAATATCTGAAAGAGCTTGAAGTTTATATGGCTCAGTTCCACAATGCCGAGTCAGCTTTGTTCTTCAACTCTGGATATGATGCAAATGTCGCACTTTGGTCAACTATCCCACAGAATGGAGACTTCGTCTTGTACGATCAGTATGTGCATGCAAGCATACATGATGGAATGAGACGTGGACGAGCTCAGACCATCATGTTTGCGCATAACGACTGTGCTTCCTTCCGTCAGTGTTTGGAAAGCCTTCGTGACCAAAATCCTCGCATTGCGGATGGCAGCAATGTTGTTTTCGTTGCCTTAGAGTCCTTTTATAGCATGGACGGAGACGAAGCCCCGATCCATGAACTCCTTGATATTGCCAAGACCACCCTTGCCAGGGGAAATTTTATTTTCTCGGTCGATGAGGCACATTCAAACGGTCTTCTTGGACCGAATGGCTCGGGATTTATCTCCTATCATGGACTCGAGAAGGAAATAGGCCTTCGTGTGCATACTTTTGGCAAAGCTTTAGGGTCAAATGGAGGTACAGTTCCCATTCCCCTTTGCCGTGACTTACAAGCCGACCTAATTACTTTAGCCGTGATACTGGCTGAACCGACTATCAAATTCAATCTCATCAACTATGCGCGGAGTGTCATCTTTTCCACGGCTCCTTCCTTCGTTGCGTTAGCTGCTGTCAAAGCTGGTTATGAAATTTTAGCAAGTGAAGATGGAGAAAGGGTACGTGCTTTCTTAATCTACCAGAAGAAGGCTAACCCAATCAGCGCCGGCGGGCCCTACAAGAAAACATCCGGTACTTTCACAAGACCTTCCTCAATCATCCTAAATGGGCTGCTGTCAAGAAGGAAGAAATAATACAGATCCCGAATGAGAAGAGCTGGAACTCTGAAATACTCCAATCGCCTATCATTCCATTGGTAACCCCACCAAATGAGTCGACTGGGTTAGCTGGACACATGCATCGAGCTAAGTTCTGGGCCAACCCGGTGAGGTATCCCATTGTTCCGAAAGGGATGGATCGAGTGCGAATTTCGATACACGCGGATAATACCGAAGAACAGATTGAAGATGTGATCGAAGTCATTATGGAATGGGCAAAGTACCGAGCTGAACAAGCTAGGAAAGCCAGATTGTAGTGCGAATTATCACCGCCATTTTAGGTCATACCTTAGGTGAGCAATGAGAGGGTTAGCAGTTGAAGATGTGCCCAGGTGGGAATGGGGGGCTTTGTCAGGTCTAGTCAAAATTTGGATGTTAGGTAAATAATTACCTAATGTGCCTATGTACTTAGAGCTTCATCAAGTCATCTCAACAACAGTGGTATATAATCATGGGCTTTTGTAGCCGAGAGATTTTTAGGCGGTGGTTACTCCCGCCCAGGGGCGAGCTTAATGCCAAGGTCGAGTAACCGTCTATACATCGAGGGAAAAAGGGTGTTTGCATTGTGTGCATGTCAGGGGTCTAGGCCTGACGTCAATTGCCTCTTCCTGGTAACAACACCAACTTTTGGTCTGGGAGAAGGATTCGATGGATTTCGGACAAGTTCTGGATAAGCATGTGGCGTACTGATTTCCCTTTTGATGCCTTCTAGAAGCATCAATACATCAGAGAGGAGCTTATACTCCACACCCTCCGTCCTATCGGCCAAGCAGAGTGTCTCAAGCATAACTAGCCGACTCGACTACGACTGGCCAACAAGATTAAGCTTGTATATATCTTGTAAATGCTCCTGACCAACGTAAGTATGACATCAATGTGGTTTCTATGAGGGCATATGCTTTCAATATGCGGTTCTTACTGCTTTCTTATATAGATATGCCACCGCGGCCATATCTTTTCTGTCAAACACCTCTTCAGTAACCTTAACCTACCTCTTTAATCTTTCCCATCACATTATCATGGCAACTCAAGACGTCCCTATTTCTGCCGGCAACGGTGGCACCAAAGTTACCACCGATCCTCGCACCCAACAGCGCATCGAAGAACCGTCTGGCCCTGTTACCAATGACTCACTTGCCGCCGAGTCCATCCGCGAAGGTGGCGGCTTCTCTGGCAACCGTGGCGCTGAGCCCATGGGCGTCGCAGGAAACCAATCCACGGTAACTAACACCAACATCTCCTCATCCATCAAGCTTCCCTCCGCCCAATACGGTGCTCGACGCCAGGACCGTCACGAGGAACAAAAGTACCCCGAATGCGTGGTCGGCCAAGGCAACTTCCCTGGCACACACATGGACAACTCTGGGTACTGGGGTGGCTCAACTGCAGCCAAGAGAGAGATGGGCATCAAGGCTGGCGAATATTCTGCTGCCAGCGGTAGTGGAGGTGCCAGTCAAACTACCGATGCGACCGACATTCAAGCGGGTGGCTTGCCCTCCGACGATGCGAGGAATGTTAGCTTCGACTCTGAAATTGGCACCGACCAGGACCCTGGCCGTGATGCTATCAGGCAGTTCCAGCATGGCAATAACCACTCTGCTCATGAGTCTGCCCGTCCCCATCAGAAGGGCGTGGATACTTATACCATATATGAGCACTTGCAGAATGACCAGCGCGCTTAAGTCCCCCGGATTTGGGATTTGTCCTATGTGTTGTATCTTTCTATTCGGGGAATTGAAGTGAGCGTATTTTGATTTGGCTTGGCCTGATGCTGGGGTTATGATGAACACTATCGGGTTATGTTGAAGTCGCCTATGTACAATAGCACATGAAATATGTATGATCGTTACCATTATTTTCATCTTGTATTCCATATCAATCTCTAGCTAGGCTCACTTAGACATTATCACTCTATTCATTGTGTCGTACACGACCTTTTCCCTTTTGGTGGAATATTAGTAGGATTGCATTACCTCTTTGTCAACAACACACCTCTGATATATAATTGCTATGATCTATTGACAGGAAGACAAGTAAGAATTGATTGATCAGCGAATGTACAGATGGGATATATATATCATATCAAAAATTGCGATAATCATCCTCATCAGATTCTGAACCCGAATCCGACTCGTAGTCACTAGAAACGGACTCTAGGAACCCATACCCACGTTCTTCCACGCACCGAGACCGGGTGTCTTCCCAAGGAGCAATACCTATTGTTAACGGTACCTTCATCGTCTCATCAAAACTCGCATCCTCCTCCTCACTATGCCGACCCTGAACATCCTCCCTACCCAAAGCCTCTGCCCTCCGTCTCCAAAGATAATTCCCCAATTCAAGTAACCCAATGGTGAAAATAGCAACCCAAACCATCACCAGGAGAACAATCACTGTCGTAAAAACTCGTGGAAGAGGATACCGCGGGAACGCCACGGCCTCTGATCTCAACGTCGGGGAGGGGAATCGGTATGCAAAGAAAGAGGTCCAGCCCGATGAGGAGGTGTGGGAGAAGAATGCAGGCGCGGGGTATTTATGCTCATTGTTAATAGCGCCGTCTGTGTGCGGGTATTGTAGGATCTCGTTGTAGTGACTTTGTCCCTGGGTATCCAGTGTATCGATCGAGCTCTCCTTATCTTCTGAGTGGTCTTCCTGCTTTTCTCCCGTCTGTTGGCTGTAGGGCTTGTGCATTTGGCCGGGTGTTTCTGGGGATGCTGGGATCAGGATTGAGACTGTTGGTTTCCCCCATTCGGAAGTTCCTGTTTTGTAGCGATCGTTTGGTGTGTCTTGCTCTATTTGTTTGTTGTTTTGGTTGGTGGGCCATGCTGGGCTCTATAGGTTGATATAGGTAAGCCGCCGAGTCGACAACATAGGATTCGGTACTTACCCCGTTGTATTTGACGTGCGGTGGGTCGGGTAATTGATCATGATATCCTTCTTTCTCAAAGACCTTCCATATTCCACGGTCATCGGGATCTTCGAATTGTTCTATCTTAACCCATTTGCTAGTTCGGATAGGGTGGGATGTAGTTGATTGAGTAAGAGCCAAATAAATGCGAGTAATAAAATGGACGGGCGGTTAATGTGCATTGTCGGAGATATAAAGAGGGAATTGGCTAATATAATGGCCGGTATATGCAGAAGGAATGAATTGCGCGACGGAGAAGGAGGGCATTCAGGTCCTTATATCTTTCTTCAAGGACAGGGGAGAGATCAGCCGTAAGGGCCGTGCCTTTGACACAAGGAAGACGCTGTGTAGGACAAAGGGTTTCCCCCGTTCTCAGATTCGGTGCCCGATATCAAATCTGTTCCTGGATCTAGGCTTGCGCTAGATGATCTGATATTGGCATTGGATTTCTCCAGGGCATTGTGCATGCTGATTGGATGAGATTGATATCTGCTGCGCTTGGGGTATGCACTTTATCCCTTGTTCGACATCAAGGTCGAGGGAAATACGGATTGATCATATTGATCGGCGTGAACTCGGAACGCCACGGTAATAGTTTGCCCCACGATGCAAGGCTGATTGCCAGGGCTTAGCTCTTCACATTATGTGTATAGTGTATAAAATTCATCGCCATGTTAGCCCCACCTGCGATCTACAATTCTTTAGTTCGCTACGCTGTGCCCAGGGATGACTGATTACATCCGTAAGAACTTAGTGATGATTTCCGTAGACTGAGCGCACTAGTAAATATTGGCGTTCGAGACCAATTTCACGTGTGACCTGTGGTTCTATCGCACAAGGGATTATACTGTGAGACTCTTCAAGAATATCAACTGCTACAACAGTCACGCACAACGTGGTCTATGCAGGTGTCACACTGCCTGTGGGGCAGTGCAGTGATTGGGATTTCCATGGGATGTCCATTAAAATTAACCGAAACCTTACTTAGAACCGACAGTCTATGAGGGTGGTTGGTGGTATCTCATTGGAATTCTTGCCTTTTTCGTACACCATTGAAATAACGCCGAGTTGGAACAAAAGAGCAAATAGAAAGATACCCATAGGCCGGACCCCATAAGACATGCACCGTCTAAACAGACGGTATCAGAAACCTGTACAACCAGAGAACCCACTCACAGTGAACAGCGTGGGAACAGCAAATAACAAAAGGTAAAACAGACCAGTCGAGAACATTTTAGACAGTCAGCTTCTTGAGCTCCTTCTGGGTCAAGCCAGCAAGCTCCTCGAACACCTTGGTGAACTCCTCATCATCATCCTTCTTGCCCTTAGCAGCCTTGGGGGTAACCATGACCACACTGGTAGGGCGCTTGGTGGCAGCGGAAGCACCGAGCTCAGCGCGGGAAGTAACGAAGACGTAGGGAATGCCGTGGTCCTCGCACAGGACGGGAATGTGGGAGATGACGTCCATGGGGGAGATATCGGCAGCGAGAACGACAACACCGCTGGGGACACCGATGGGAGCGTTGGCGGCGGGGATAGGAGACTTGCGGAGAGCCTTGACGACTTCCTTGACACCACGCTTGAGAGACTTGTTGACAGCAGCTAGAAGAATAAATGTCAGCATGGACGATCTGGAGATAAGGAAAACCAAAAAAGAAAAAGTTGCGCAAGATGCGATCAGTTGTCATGAGCGATCCGAAGATCCGATAAAAATCGGCCAAGCGCACTGATGGTAAAAGAGCCATGTAAAATTTTGAAAAGACGATCCACGTACCCTTCTTGACACTCTTCAGGACCTTCTTGGCCTGCTTGTCCTCAACCAATGGGTTGGCGAAAGGCACGACGGCGCCGATGGGACGGTCGACAACGGCGTCGACCTCACCCTCGCCCTTGACGGCGACATCGCCGGTCTGCTCGAGACCCTCCATGGCCTCAGAGTCAATCTCCTTCTCTACTGCATCGACAAGAGCAGTCTTATCCTTCTTCTCTTTCTTCTCCTTCTTGACCTTGTGCACACCGTCCTTCTCCGCACGCTTCTCCTTCTTCTCAGCGCGGTCCTTCTTCTCGACCTTGTCCTTGCCCATGGTGACGGTTGTGGGGTATTAAACGGAAGAAATTGAGTGAAATCGAACGAAAGACCGAGGTGAAAGGAACGAGTCACGGGTGAGGGTGGTGAACTGAGAATTCGATGCCGAAATCGAAATAATTTTTAAAACGGCGCTAACCCCTTTTCGGGTGCAGCTCACAGCTGACATAATCCTAAACAAGGCGGCGCCCGGCTTTAACCATCTTCCCTTTGATACAGCTCCAGCACAAGTTGTGCAGTGTTTTCTTGCCTCATGCCCTGTTAGACAGGAATCTACGTGGGGCTTATTATAGCCCGAACCTCACTGTGAGCTTTAATGTGTCTCATTCTATTTTTGCACAACAACTGATCTCTCCTGCCTCTTACTAGATGGACAATAGCCAAAACAACCGACCAGCTTCCCAGCTCATCGCTGGATTCGGTTCACCCTCAACGCCATCTGGTGCACGGAGTACCATGCGCCGATCGACTGCGGCGCGACAATCTGGCCGTTTTACACAATCTCAAGTCCAGTCCCATCAACCAGTTCATGGTAAGACAATCCCTTGCTCAAACTGACTCAAGAGGCCCGCGACGGCAAGGCTGACTGGTTCTTCCAGATGTGGAAAAGGAGGAGTTACGCGTGCAATTGAGTACTCTCAAATACGAGCTCGCCAACATCAAGCAAGAACGAGAATTGGAGGCTCTTCGTCATGAAAAAGAGACCCGCGACTTACAATTGAAAGCGGATGCGGATTTCCGAAAGGCTCAGGTGAGCCGCTCCCAGTTTCTAGCTTTCACACGGCCAAACTAACAATCTTTGCTGCAGACTGCGGAATCTTCGAGTAACCGGGCCACCCATAAGAGCGACGAACTCGCGAAAGAATTGAAAGAAATTCAAGATCAGGTTTTGAATGACAAGCTTGGGTTTGAGCGCAAGATCAGAAGCCTCCAGGATGAGAATCAGAACTTGCAGGAAGAGTTTGACGACACTCAAGCTCGACTTTCCGACCAGGAACGACAATTCAAATACCAGATCAACGAGCTAGAGACAGTCCGCGCTTCTCTACAAAAGACCATCGAGGAATTCCAGAACGACATCCAAAATGCCAGGACATCGCAGGAATCGACGCAGGAGAAATTATCCCAGCGTGAAGCCGAATTCGCTGAACTCGAAGCGGAGAATATTCGACTTAAGGCCGAAGGGAACGATGCCGAGGCTTTGGCTGTATTAAAGAGAGAACTTTCCGAGCAGGTCAATCATATCCGGGACTTGGAGTCGGCAAACCGTGATCAAACAACGGAGCTGCGTCACCTTCGAAAAGTCTCGAAGAACGTTGAAGTCATTGAAGAACAGAAGCGATCAGTGGAGAATCAGCTCCAATTGATGAAGGGCTTTGAAGCTGAACTGAACACAGTTCAGATTCAAAAACAGATCTTAGAAGATGAGCGACAGTCTTGGGTCAGTCTTCTGCAGGAAAACGACCAGCCTGCAGAGTTTGACTCACCGGATGCTGTTGTCAGGGCAGTGGTCCAAGGACGAATTGAGATTGCCACTCTCCTTGATCGTCTCGGGACCGTTGAAGCCCAATTACTTGAGAAAGATGAGGCTATCAAGAGCCTCGAAAGTGATAAAAACAATCTGCAACAGGAGTTGGAGAAACTCCGCGTTGCGACTTCCGCTTCTGCAGGAGGGCCTGGTGCCGCGGAGGGCCGACTTCGAGCTCGTCTGGAGCGCCAGCGTGCGCTTGCAGTGAAAGAAGTCGAATACTTGCGCGCTCAACTCGAGACATTTGATGCGGAAGAGGCCACAATGAACGAAGATCAGTCACAGTTTGATGGACAAAAGTCCCAACAGATAGCCCAGCTGCAACAACTCGTCGATGAATACCGCAGTGAACTCCAGAAAGTTCATGAAGAGCTCTCCAAGCAGGAAGCACCAAAGGCAGACGAAGCAAGAGGCGTCAAGCGACCTCTTTCTCCGACCGATAGCGAAGGCGAAAGTGAGCGTATCGCCGTGCTCACCCGCAAGAACCGCAAGCTCCAGGAACATCTCACAAAATCAGACCAGGCCACGACTCTCGCTCGCCGGGAACTGGATGCGGCCAAGTCACAGATTAAGTCTTTGAAGGCTAAGTCACGAACCCGCGTTCTTGAATTGCGCGATAATCCGACAGCCCAAACCGAGCAAATTAAGATGACCACTCTTGCAACCCTCCAGTCTGCGAACAGGGACCTCATGGCGCAGCTGCGCGGGGGCCATACTGATGTCAAAGTCGTCCCGGTCAGCGCCTTGGAGAGCATAAAGCTCGAAATGCAAGACATGGAGCGAACCGTTGCCGACAAAGAGAAGCGTATGCGGCGACTGAAGGAGATCTGGACAGCTAAGTCCTCCGAGTTCCGAGAAGCCGTTGCCTCTCTCCTCGGCTTCAAGCTTGATTTCTTGCCAAATGGCAGAGTGCGTGTAACTTCCATGTTCCACCTCTCTTCCGCATACCGGCATGGTGACTCCGATGCGCCTTCTGACTCTGGTCCTGGCAGCATGGGCAATGGTGAAGAAAACTCCATCGTGTTCGATGGTGAAAACGGCACCATGAAGATATCGGGCGGACCCAACAGTCTGTTCGCCATGGAAATTAAACCTCTCATCAAATTCTGGGTTGAGGAAAGAAAGGATATTCCATGTTTCCTAGCAGCCATGACCTTGGACTTCTATGACAAGACCACCCGCGCTGCTAGGATGTGATATGTATCAGCATCGTATTTTCTTACCGTTCCCATATCTGTATTTATGTGATTCCCCGGCACATGTTGATCTGTGCTATGTTGTATGTTCTTGCCATTGAGAATCTGCTATTTGTTCATGCAGTTGTTAAAGTAACACTGCATATATCTTTTTTTATTTATATCCATGAGGGCATCGAGTGCAGTTTGCCATAGTACCTGTATCCCCAGATATATAATACCCCCTAGGGAAAAGGGTCCATATTATTTTACGTAGAGAGGAACACCATTCCCGTTCCGTGTTAATACTTGCCTTTTGCCACTTTTCGATCGAGTAAAACTCAACACCAGTGGACGCCCCTGAGCAACGGAGGCAAGCCTATACATCCCCTGCCCAATCGGGGAAAACGAAGCCAAAAATGGATCGCAGATCCTCTATTTGGTTGTTCGAGACTTGGATATCTTGGGATGGGGGATAATAGAGCACGTCAGACCTAAACGGCGATGGTGTGTCAAAGCTTGAAATGATGCTTCCTGGGAGCGCGCCCTTAGAGAGGCGTACTCAAGTTGACTGAAGTATGCCGCAGCCTGATCAAGGAAGGCGATAATACTTTCTGTCTCTCCGTGAGTGGGATTATGAATCACAAAATTGAAAAGGACGAAGACTGCCGATAATGGCATGATACCAGCAACGTTAAGTTAGATCATTAGCCGGATGACCTTCGGCTTGTATCCCGTTGAAGTTGAAGAAGATGGACTTACAAGACAGGCATATGAGGCTCGATTTCAATGAATGAAACAAGCTCAATGACAGTGCGCGCTGCGCTCATCGATTCCCACTTGCTATCCTCGCGATCCAGCTTCTCATCGGGGTCGACGTGAAGACATAGGCGCACCACAGCAAAAATCAGATTGCAGTACAAGCAATGCGTCTGTAAAGCGACCATCTTCGTCCTCGGACATGCAATTTCACTTGGTCGAATTGGCTCCTTCGGCCGGAATACCACAGGTAACGTCGGATAAGCGCCATTCCTCTAACCCGCATCTTACGTGTTTGATACAGCATAAGCAATCCTCTGCGGACTGCAAAGAAGACCTCATCGAGAACAGAGTGGTTTATCCGATCGATGTTAGTCTGCTCAGATGGATGGCGGACAGAAACTAGTTGTAGTCTCCAGACATGGATCCTGGAACGTAAGGGATGTCGCAGCCAATATCTTCATCAGCGAACACCTGGCTGTTGATTAGTAAAATATTCTCCATACCCGTCTCTAGGAACACCAATGACAGCATCCGCAAATTCTCGCATTTCAAGTGTGTCGATGACATGTTCAACGTAGTTGAGCTTCTCAGATCAGGTCATTTCTGCAGATTGACGAAGAATGACACTGAACCGAAGCGCCTCGTGAACCGTCATGATGCTGAGATGGAGATCTTGCTGCTGAACATAGCCAACCTTGTGCTGGAAAGAGGGATCTGTTGGGTTTCCATTGACCATTGTACTGCCAGTTACGTCACCGGTGGTGACGCGAGTCGCCAGAACGTCCAGCAACGTTGTTTTGCCCGCACCAGGCACACCCTGATAGAGTCGTGATTAGTGCGTGCTTGCATTAGACTGGGGAGTGAGCTTACCATGAGAATAGTTGATACGCCGGGTTTGACCCAGCCATCGACATGATCCAAAAGGCGGCGGTTCCCGCCCTTGATTTCAATGTCATAGCAGAGATCCTCCCAGTGGAAGACATCCTTTCCAACTACTCTGTCGTCAGACCCGCTTGGAGACCTTAGCTTCTCCGCTACTACTGGACGACCTTGCACTTGATTCTCGGCATCCAGGGACAGTGCCTTTTCTGGTGTTGGAGAGCCTTTGCTACGGCGGGACACTAAAATTTCGCCTCGTGTGTTGGGTGGCTTCGCAAGCTCGGCAGCAAGGATGTAGGCGGGAAAGAATAAATTCTTTTACTCAAGCCCGTGCGTCAAATGTTGGGGACGAGGGATCAAGCTTGCTGCCCGGCGTGGGATTGAGTACTTGTGACTGCCACTCGACAGAACATGATGATATAGACAGTCTCTCCGCGACCTTTGCAACCCTATCGTGTAGCTCGTTCACTGGGCCGTCCGTGGGAGTATGCTCAGCCGCAGATGATCTGGTTCGGACGCTTGTATTGGCGAGGTCGCAGTCAGCCATGGTGCCTGCTTTCAGAGATATCCGAATCCGAGCAGGAGAAGCTCTAAGAGACACGGAGATGTAGATTGATATAGAAGCTGAAAAATATCTGATTGTATGAATAGAGGAAGACTAGATGACTTGGAAGCAAACAACGAGATCACATGACGTTTCGGACTTCATACAGATGGACAGCTCCTAAGGTCTTTCTTTGAACTGCACCGTGCTTCGGTGCTCGGGGCTTGGCTCTGATCGGATGAATCTATGCCGTCCAATTCCACAATTCGGTGCTCGGTTCTTGGCATCCATGCCAAGGAATCGAGGGAGGACAGGAGTGGAACAAGAAAGGCTAAGCGGCCCGCCCCCGAGGTGGGTCTCTGGAATCCTTGATACGGTGCGCCAGCTAGCTACATTAACTTGTCGACCTCACGCCTGATCCTCCTTGGCAAACGTAGCTAATGGTGGCTTTAAATAAACAATAGGGTGACAACAAGGTTCTTTCATCATCGCAGACACTACCAGACCGAATAAGCCAAGATTAATGTTGGAGGCTCCGTGGGTTGCCGTAATAACTATTCTGGTCGCAGTAATTGTCAAACAAAGTTAGGGGGTCCTAGCCATGGTAATAGTGCATGACCCGAGAAATCTCTGCGATTTGTCCATCCAACTCTGGTTTTCGGGAAATCGTAGGTTTTCTTTTCGATAAGCGGAGGACATAGACCGGTACTGGTGTCTTGCATTCATGGGCGGTTTGGTAGTCATAATCGGTGTTGTTTAGGTCGACCACAAAATAGGAGTGCTTTCTAGGGTAGATCGTGACCGCAAGGAAACAAGTAGTATTATTCCTATCGTACTGACGGAGGCCATCCTGCACCTTCCAGGCAAATGGACGTATAGATTCTAAATAATTGTTCGGATCAAGAATTCAAGAATACTATTAGGAGTATCGCCTAGTATTCGCATCGTTCCTGCAACAACGTCTAGGGGCAACTCGAACAAGATCCCTCGAATTTAGCCTATAACGTGGCTGCGAATCTGTTAAGTAGACTTTGGCAGAACCTATTTTAGGTCGGAGCCACCGTTATTATTCCAGACCCTCGAGAATCGAGGACAAGCTTACGCTCATAATCTTTACTGTCTTCGATAGCCCAACGGGCTTAATACTTATGACAGCTTGAATACTATCCGTCTATTATAACAAAGAATGAATTGACTTTTCGACGATCTAAGTCATTTACACGGGCTCCTCGATCCAGTAGCATCTGCATCACCTCTTCGTGTCCTTCCGAAAATGCAGCGTGTAAGGCATTTCCGAATCTTCCACATTGGGTGTTCATGTCGGCGCCTCGGTCCAGTAAAATCTGCACCACCTTGTCATGGCCTTGACAAGATGCAGCCTGTAGTGGATTTCCAAACTCTCCACCTTGAGCATTGACATCGGCGCCTCGGTTTAGTAGCATCTCTACCACCTTTTCATGGCCTTCCAACGATGCTGCTCGTAGTGCGCTGCCGAGATCTTCGTCAGTATTGAAATTACCGCCTCGGTCTGATAGCACCTGCACCACCCCCATGTGGTCTTCACACGGTAGTTTTTCCAGTTCATTGATATTTTTTCCACCCTGAGCGCTTATATTAGCGCCTCGGTCTTTTAGTATCTGCACCACCTCTTCATGTTCTTCCGATAATGCAGCCTGCAGTGCACTTCCGAACCTTCCACATCGAGCGTTTATGTCGGCACCTCGATCCAGTAAAATCTGCACGATCCTTCCATGCCCTTTCCATGACGCTGTTTGCAGTGCGTTGCCGAAGTATCCGCCTTCAAGATTCACATCAGCACCTCCATCTAGTAGCAACTGTACCACATCTTCGTGGCCCTCCCATGAAGCTGCTCGTAGGGCATTGCCATATTCCCCTCCTTGAACATTAACATCGGCTCCTCGATTCAGTAGTATTTGTGCCACTTTCTTATGGCCTTTCTGTAGCGCAGCATATAGTGCAGTGCCATACCCTCCACCTTGACCATTCACATCCGCTCCATGATCCAATAATATCGGTACCACCTGATGGTGGCCTTCCCGTGACGCTGCTCGAAGCGAATTACCGAACCTTCCACCTTCAAAGTTCACATGAGCGCCTCGATCAACTAGTATCTGAACTACCTGGCTGTGACCAGCCCACGATGCAGCTTGTAGTGTATTACCATATCGTCCACCTAGAGCGTTCGCATCGGCCCCTCGATCCAGTAGCAACTGCACAACCTGTTCGTGGCCTCCCACCTAGAGCATTGACATCGGCACCTCGATCCAGTAGCAACTGTACAATCTGCTCATAGCCCTTCAAAGAGGCAGCCTGCAATGAACTTCCGAGTGCTCCGCCTTGAATGTTCACATCGAATCCGTTGCTCAAAATCCGATCTAAGATCTGAATCAATCCCAACATGGATGCATAGTACAACGGCGAACCCATTTGATCGTTGGGACGAATTGAGGCGTTCCGAGGACGATCAAAATCGTAGAGGTTGGTCCATTTGCTGAAAGTGCTCATATCGCTGAAGAGTCTTAGCACCAGTTCTTCAATATGCATGTTGTCACATCCAGAGTTCTTGTAATGATGGAACCAGTACTCAGCAGCAAACCGACCCAGTGGATACTGCCTGGGCTTCATCTGAAACATATCTTGTGGTTCTATCTTGGAGATTACATGTACCAGATAAGTGAGGCAAATTCGTGTGATCTCTGTATGTGCGGGACCCGACTGCAATGCGAAAGCTGCGGCCTTTTGTTGCCGGATACGGTCTGATACGAGATATTCTCGCACCGAGAAGTGGGAAATGTAAACAACTGGGTCGTCAAGAGCTTGATGGTATTCGTTTGATTCAATTTCAATCAAACCCACACAAATCTCGCGGAGATCATCTATATCCAATAGTCGGTTTCCAGGATCGGTGGACTGCCACTGACCAAGACCTAGTGCATGTGCATGAACTATCTCAGAAAGGGCCAATGGGCGTTTCGAGAAGCAAAGCATCGTCATTATTTGCCGCACATCATCAATGTACATCTCATCAATGCTGCATAAAAGCCTCTCATATGTTTCATCTAGATCTCGAGGCAAAGAGTTCAAACAGTATTGTAAATGCTGTTCGGTCCGGGCCTTTTGGAGGCCATTGAGTTGACATTCGACATATCGAAAACTGCAATCTTGCTATTAGTATACTGCTGAAAAAGTCGTTATCTCACCAGGTCTTACACTGCCTGCGCATGCTTAGTTAATGCATTTTGTATCTCGTTATGGCGCTCTTTCCACCTCTTGAATCTCGGATCGTTCTTCAGGCGATTGTGAACAAAGGATGAAATATCTTTGTCGATCTCTGCATTTTTCATGATAATATTTTCACCTCGTTTGGGATTCACAGATTCCCGTATGTCGAATTCATCGCGACTCGTAACCAAAAGATGGAGACCAGGAAAGCACCACCCTCGTATAATTCTGATGGCTGTCAGAACGCCTTCTCTTTCGTGGTATCGAGGACATTCATCCAAGGCGTCCAGGAAGATATAGCAGTGACAAAATCTTTGGAGGATACGCTGAAGATAGACTAGAAGTGTTGCCACGGAAGGACTGCCAGATTTGTGCAACGCATGCATGTGCCGAATATCCTCTGAGCTACCTTTAAGCTGCCTTGCCAGCTGTAGCAAAAGTGCACGTAGCATACCGGAAGCACTTTGTTTCGATGTATCACTAAAGTCAAAATAGAAAAATGCAATTCCCACCCCGTCTTTGGATTGATTCTCTTGAAATGTATGCTGGATAGCAATTGAGCACAGGACGGATTTGCCACACCCTGCGAAACCATTGACCCATAGAAATGAGCGAGAAGTTTTCGACCAGCTAGTGAAATCATCGCTGTTGATGAACCATGATCCTGTTTCTGCATGACGCTTTACGCAGGCAGCGTTGTGATTCACGGTAGCATCCGGAGCCATGAGCCAATCACATATCGTGGAAGATATTTGATTCTCACTGATACGATCAACAAGAAGCTTCAACCCAGAGATCTCATCTTGTGTTGTTTTGCAATCTTTGACATGCAACACTTCTAATGCGAAAGACAAATTTTCACGTATCTCGGAAATGCTGTCCTCGATATTCAAAAGGGTTCCTCGCTTGAAGGGATAGGCAGCACGGCGTCCTGAGATCTTGATCCTTTCTTTCATATTGCCAGAAGAGGATTCAACAAACTTTCGAAGCTCGTCTTTGAAATCCTGAATAACTGCCGCGCTCCCAAGGATGGCTCGCTCGACCTTTTGGAGCAAGTTACGCTCGTTAGGCTGACTTTGGCGAAATCGAATAGCGGTGTCAAGAGCTTGGAGAATTCCCAACAGAAACTCCAGGCTTTCGGCTGTGCGCGCTAAAGTGACATCTTGGTTCTTCCATGCAGTATAGAAACTGACGAGACCTTGAGTGACCTCTATCCCAAGTGAAAGCAATCCTACAGCCCCCGAAGCAACAGAAAATGGGTCAACCATGGTCAAAGAGAGCAGTTGAGCGTTCTAGCAACTAGGGTATGTGTGAGTGGGTGGGTTTGTGTGCAACAACGAATTGTTGATAGAACGTTTTGGCCATGCGAGAGAAGAGAAAGGCGATAAACAGGATTCCGCTACGAGGAATATAGCCGGTGTCCCGATGTTCAACGTGGCTGGCTTTTTACCGCATCTCTGGCGATTGAAAAGGAGCGCTGACTGTAAGACAGCCAAGGCTGTAAGGGATGCTCGGTGGAAAGTTATCCCGCATGGAATAGATCACAACATTGTCTTGGGGCAAGAAAGAAAACCATGTGGTTCCTGGCGATGTCTACGGACAGATCCCAGCCCCCATGGGGTGGGATGGTGGACAATCTGAACTTTACAAATGAACATGTGTATGCCATTTTGTCTCTACAAAGTGTTTCGACACATGGAGTTTGACGACTGAGAAAGAATTTAGGAGTCGATATGACCCAATAAGCCCCGAACACATTACGTCTATGCTCACCGCTGGTTAAGTTTCCTTGATGATGGCGTGCCGTATCCAAGAGCATAAATCATCTCCTTGCACGAGATCTTTTACATGCTTTCAGGCGAGCTTGTCAGAATGGTTGATCATCTACTCTTGCAATGTAGAGTACAGTGCAGGCCATGCTGCGCTTGACACGTATGCAAATTTCTAGCCTTCTATTTAGGGTCTACCTTTATAGCTCTATCCTATACTTTCTTCTTATCTAGGTATATATCCGGTATACTAGTGTGATCCCACAGCATGTATGGGCATACATGGTGTGGAGACACCTACATATATATACCACTGCAACAAGTCAGTTCTCATGAACTGACTTTGTTATGACCTTTTGGTCTAATGGGTAACTGTCAGAGCAGTGGCTGCCGGATCTCACTAGCCGGTTTATCCTTAGGGAATATAGCCTAGTATCTCTATAGTATATATCTTATCTTACTATATAGATAGAATCGTTTTTTAAACCGGAAAATCAAATGATTTCTTCCTAGCTAATTTAGTAGCAGATCTATTAGTTAAATCTCTAGGCTAAGCTTCCTAGTAGCCTTACTATATTAAAAATATAGCTTTTAATATACCTTTTTAAGCTATTTTGCCCTGTACGCCTTATCCAGCTCATCTCTTTCGCGGCGCAGCTCTGCAGCTTTCGGGGTTTTCCAGAACAGATCAACCTCAAACTGTAGGTCTTGAGGCAGTTTGAGCAGGGCACTGAGTGAAGAAAATGCGTAGATTATTAGATTGTAGCCATCGATACTATAGCAGTCTACAACCGCTAGTGCACCATATAGTATTTTCTAGCTAGTTTACTATCATCTCCTTCGTACAAGTTATTGTAATTAATTCCTATAATATCATCATTTGAGCTTCTATAGGGTCAATTTCTACAATATCCCAATTCCTATAACAAGAATAGTAGTCTTCTTAGGTAGTCTCCTTAGATATCTGGTTATATAGACATTTTCTCCCCCTTTCTAGTTTGTTAGGTATGTACCATTTGAACGCCTAATAAGCATATTTAGTACCTAGTCACTGTCATTAATTATCCTGTGCTTGGACAAGGTACATAGAACTACATACATATGTACGCGAAGCAAATGTCTACCTACACAAAACAACAACCAAAAGAAACAGACAACGCAAAAATTCATAACAGAACCGCTATTTGCAAAAGGGAATACTCGAAAAACAAGAGACGGGGAGGGGATGGCAGAAAGAAAACGAAGGGGGAAAAAGCAATGGGATCAACCTAAGCTTCTGATGCTCCGATTTGGGCCCTACCTGTAGGGATGCCTATGTTGAGACACATAATCCAAACAGTGGAAAAATGACAGAAGAACAATTGCATGGGTTGGAATATATACGACCAGGCATGGGTAGCTCCAACCCGCCTTGCTCAACATTGAAGACATATCTAGGAAGAGACATACTTCCCACCGATCAGCTTGCGTGTAGTGGGGACACCCAGCCATGAAGCCGCGGACAGCGGGGATTCACGACCCTCGTCGGCGAAGGGATCGGCTTCCTTCTGCTCTACATCTGAGGTAGCACGGCTGATGCCCAGCTGAGAAGCGGATTCGGCACCGCGGAGCTCGAACTTCGCTTCGACTGTACCCTTGCGAGGTCCGGGGGTGGACGTCACAAAGCGGACGAGGAACTTGCTGTCTGCGCCTGGGGTAGTGGGGGCCTTGACTTCCAGCTCGGGAATTCTCCATGTGACGGTGGAGGTTTTGCGACGGAAGGTGGCGCCGGTATTGGGATACATGGCGGCGCTGATGGCATGGGCGACGGACTCGCGCGGCTGCTTGGTAATTTTGTCATGGGTGGCGGTGTCCAAATTGATAGTCAACACGAGGTTCTTGAGGGTAATTGACTCCGCTGTGTGGGAGACGAATGATGGGTTGAGGGTATAGTAGATGATGGCGCTAGCCTGTGTTTCTTCCAAGTTCCAAACTGGCTTGAATATCACGGGGCAGTAGGCAGAGGGGTTGCTTGGGTCGATATGCAGTTGATATTTGAATGCGACTGTCGGCATGGGGCGAGAGATGCTGCCCAACTGGATATCGTATTCGCCTCTCTTGTCATCACCAGCGTCTTTGGCAATCTCCTGGACGAAGTGGGGATTGGCTGCTACCTTTTCCAGCACTTGGAAGTTATCGAGTCGGATGCGTGTCTGGTCCGCCGCAGTACCAGTTGTAGGATTGTTTGCTAGAGCAAGCTCGCCAACGACGAAGGACTTGGTGACATTGCCCTCCGAGAACCATGCATTGACGGTCTCAATGATTGAAGCATTCAAGCCCGATTCATATAGATCAGGATGGACTGCAGCTCCCGCAGCATGCGTAGCATGTCCAGAGCGAACAGAAGTAGTATCTGATACAGTGTGATCATCCGTAGCAGTGCTGGGGGCAATGCTGGGGGAGGTCATATGCCTGATTGGCGAGGTTGGGGGCTGGGACTCCGATCCTGCCGAAGATGGGGGAAGCTCATTGCCAGGGGAAGGAATAAACACTGTATTGCGAACATCACGGCGTCCGCGAATGGTGCCTGCATTGCGTCTGATACCTGGAGGTGGGGCTCGCTGTGTGACAAAGTAAGTATTATACACCATGCCTGAAGGGTGGCGAGACCTGTCACTAACCATTCGGAGTGTATTTGCCATGTCATCCATGGCCTGCTTCGCCTGGCTCTCGTCCTCGAAGATGGGCTGGTCTCGAATTGTCAGATTCATACCAGACTCATCCAGGCTGTAGTGATACTTGTCAGCATTCGTCTATCACCATTGGCACAAGGTCACCTACCCCGCTGCCTCATTCTGGGCACGCGTGATCTCGTCAATTGTTGCAGGGCGCTGGGTGAACCCTTCTGAATCCACCTGTGGCTAAATAAGAGATTAGTCAGTGATTGTTGCACTTTTGATTTGTAAATCGCTGGTTGGTAATTTACCTGACTAACGTGGTTATTGGCGAGCCCAGGGGCTTCTGGGGCAGCCCCATTTCTAGGCGTCTCTGGATGTTCTTCAGGCATAGTCGCGGCAGCAGCTAATCCAGACCGATCTTGTGACACACTAGGATTCCGCAAGGATGACTGGTCGGTAAAGGATGTCCCCGGACGGTCAGAGGCGGTCGGGGGCGGAGATTCCGGTATTTGCATCTCGCGAGAGGAATCGGCTCTCTTGAAAGCAGCAAATGGACTACGCTTCTTTTCTGATTTTCGGTCAAAAGATCCAGTTGAGGGTACGACAACGCTCTTTCTCCTGTTCATGACGGTTCCAAGACGTCTCAATCCCCCCAGGGGAGTATGCCGTGGCTGTGCTTCCGGTACTGGATAAAGCGTCAGAACTTGCGTCTGCGACGGAGTCATAATCTGGTTCCAAAACTTACCTGGTGGTGTCTGAGCGACGGCGTGTCTCTCAGACGCCTCTGATAGTTGGGTTACCTCATCATCCTGGATGCGTGGAGGGGCCGGAAGGGGTGCTTCTGTTGGTGGCGTGGATAACTGAGGCTGGATTGGAGCAGTTGCTGTCCGGTCAGATACGGGTTCAATTGTGGAAGGTGTCTCTGCCGGTTCAGTTTGTCTTCTGGGGATGGGCTGTGTCGCAGGGACCCGTGTGCCCGCCATCCTAGCCGCAAAGGTCTTGATTTCATCTGCCGTTTCCACATTGAGCAAAACGTTCAAGCAACTTTCAGCGGCCTGGCGACCACGCTCGACTTGATCCACTTCGTGGGTCTCCAATTGTGTTAGCACATCCCGAAGGTGGTTGAGCCGAGTCTCATCGACGGCCTGGAGTTGCTCGTAAACAAAGGGAGCCCGCGAATCCCATTGCTGATGGACTTCCTCCGCATTGGCGATCTCGCTAGCAAGTTTGTCTGCACCTTTGGCACCCTTCGCCCTGGCCTTATCCACCTTCTTCTGCGCAGTCTCCACATTCTTCGCCAACCCCGCCAGATCACTCTGGATACCGGGCATCGACTTCATCTCTGTATTCTTGGTGCTAAATTCCCGTAGAGGTCGCTCGACATCCTCCTCGATCTTGTTTGCAAGGGTCTCGTGCGACACGGCGAGCGTTTCGGTCGCACTGATGATGCGTTGCCAGGGGATTTGGAAAATGCTAGTTTCGCAAGTCAGCATCATCATCGGACGCACCAGAACTTCAATCTTCTAGCGAAAGGCCAATTTACCCAAGAGCAGCTCCATTGTCCGCCTGTGGCCGATGCGCCAGCTTCCGCAACCCTTGGGCGTATGCTTCTTCAACCCGACGTCGTTCCTATCGCCAATTTGTCAACACCGATATCGCTTCCCATCGAAAATCCCATTCCAGGAATGTGATTGTATCAGGTCACGGTTGTCATACCTGTAGATAATCCGCGATATCCGCATTGACCTTGTTTATGATTCGAATGCGATCGCTCAGGACGGTTGTAGCTTGGCCGGGATGCAGGGTGGCCTAAATAAAAGAAATACAACCAATGATCAGTAACTGGGTACTTTGTTTGTCAATCACAAAGCTCGCCTTGCTCAATCTTACCAGCAGCGTTGGGTACTCTTGCCGTGAGAGGTCCATGATTCAGATTCCGGGGTATTGAGGTATTGAGCAAGGTAGCGCACGAAGCGCATAACATGAAAGAGAGAACCGAGAGATTCCTGCGGTGCTCCCGGTAAGAACAGCCCAATCAAGTAAGGGAAATGAATGCGGGATCGGGGCTGAATGCCAGTGTCAGTTGGTAGCGTGTCATTCGATGATGGCCGAGGATGGGCAATGGGGATGGAATGACGGAGGTGGTTATGGTAATACAGTACTTGGCGGTGTCAACTCAGCCATAACAGCCTAAATTGCTGTTATTTACGTAACATGGCTGTACCCACTCCTTGATTGGTCACATGACATCATCCCTTCAGTGGATGTTGTCGCCTTGCTGCCTCAGGTTGACATATGATAGCAACTCTCCATGATAGAATAGATCTCCCCTATATTTACTTTGCTTCGAGATTGTTGGCTACACACTGCTGTAGTAATTGCAAGGCAGTATACGGTAGAAGTCATACCATCTGGTTTAGCCTTCGTCCTTGTCCAACATGTCCTGGAAGAACAAATTCGGTTTCTCAGACCGGCTGCAAGCCATACAGTCTCTGTAAGCGTATTTCCCGTTTACAACATGAGCACGAGATTGATGTGTGTGTAGCACAGCGGCTTATCAGCATGCTTCTTCCACGCCTGCCTCCGCATTTGCAGAAGCTATGGCTCAAGCGAAGCAGCTTGAAACCGAGGCGTATGACAAGGCGGTCTCAAAAGTGAGTTGTGCGCCTTCTAAAAACTGGCATTAAAAGAAACACTTCAACTGAGACCGTTTCATCCAGGACGAATATGATTCCATATGCCAAAAGGCAATTGATGAAGCTGAATTGGCAGGGTCCACGAAGATGGTCACTAGCAGCCCACAGCATGTCGAGGATGACTTTGAAGAACCAGAGACCTCAACCGGGGAAGTGGTTGGTCAATATCGGTCATGTTTCCACCACTATGCTGGTCTCCACTCCTCCATCTACAGATCAAAGTTGGAAGATGGGACCGTTCGGGCAGTGAAAGTCACTATTCCACATATGATGACAGCCCCCCATGATGCTCACCGTGAAGCGCGGTTGCTGCGCCAAGCTTCTCACGCACATATAATTCCATTGATTGAGACGTTTAACCTTGATGGTGGCCGGTTTGTCTTGGTCTTTCCTTTTTTGCGATATGACTTCGAGCACTTGCTCCGGCGAGATATGGTAAGTGCTGCTCAAACACGATCGATTTTACGAGACCTCTTCTCTGCCCTCGCCCATCTCCATAGCATGGGTATACTTCATCGGGATATCAAGCCTTCCAATATTCTGATGGACTCTCCCAACGGACCAGCGTACTTGGCAGACTTTGGCATTTCATGGAAAGAAGGCGATGCAGGATCCGAGCCATCCACGCAGAAAATCACCGATGTGGGCACGACGTGCTATCGAGCCCCAGAGATTCTGTTTGGGTTTAAAGAGTATGGAACATCCCTCGACATCTGGGCTGCTGGCTGTGTAGTAGCAGAAGCCATTGCCATCGGCCACCACCAGCTCTTCGACTCCGGGCCTGTGGGCAGCGATCTGTCGCTGATTTTCTCGATCTTCAAATTACTGGGCACTCCGGATGAACAGCGCTGGCCGGTAAGTATATCGCACCTGCCACGAATAGAGAAGTCATTAATAACCATTGCACAGGAAGTCCATGTCTTGCCAGATTGGGGAAAAGTGGAATTCCACTCGTTCCCCACGCAGGCCTGGGAGGACATCCTCCCGGGTGCATCCTCGAATGGCCGTGATTTAGTCAGCCACCTATTGTGCTACGAGAGCAGCGAAAGACTCTCGGCAACAGAGGTATGTGACCTAACCTGATGTCTTACAATAAACTCTGACATTAGCCTTAGGCCCTTGCCCATCCATATTTTGCTCGGACTTAAAACAATGGTATGATGTGGGTGTATGAAGGGGCTACGCCACACTTCCCTGCGCCTCATCGGGTTATACCGCGCGAGTGGATCGGAATCACAAGCGTGGAACCGCGACTGAATTATCAACACACCAAAGCATACTCCGGACTCAAGCAATTATGCACATATGAGGGTACCAAATCTGGATATCTACGGAGTACTCCGTACTACATAAGACATTATTGACTCACATAATTGTATCTTAATGGAGGCACAGAATTAACAGAATATTATACGAATATGATTCCAAGGTTCTAAGGTCCAGCGTTTCCCCTGAGGGACCTGCGTGAGAGGCAGCAACAATTGGAAGGGTGCCATGCATTATTATTGATTAAATTAGAATTGATTAAAATTGAATTTCCGGCACCACCGGAAATTACGGGCTCTGTGAGCGATCAATTAGATGTGGCTGTTGTGCTAGGGTGAAACAATCATGGAGAGTCTGTGCCCGGGGCCCGCGTGCAGGGCTACACTTTAGCGAAATATGCTTGGGGGCAAACGGGGCTAGCAGGTGCCGAGTGATGAGATTTGTCGAGTTCCCGTGTATTTTGCCAAGTGTTCGGTAAATTAGACTATGTATCAGAGATATTTTAAGCTGAATTTCACTATACATAGTACCCCTACGTACGAGTAGAAATAAGTCCATCCCCAACTCATCTTGGAAAGCCCAAAAAAGCCCAAAAAAGGCGACTTAAAAGTAAAGTGGGTCTGCAAGGGTTCTCGGCCGTGGGTCTGGTAACTCCTTCGGGCCAGGTACCGTGTGACAGCCAATAAGATCGATGGAAAGGGAGTCTATCGCTGCCTGTTTGGGTTAGCATGTTATTGTATACACAGGGTCCCAAGATCTCATTTCGGTTCCTCGTGGTACTCCGGGGCTCTCTCGTATTGAGGCTTTTCTCTTTCGCTCTCTGCCTCTTTTATCCTTCCCCATCCTTTCTTTCAATTTGTACGACCTGGAAGTCGACGTCCTTTCTTTTATTCTCGACTTGACAATCGGCGGTGCTCGATCTCAGTCGTCCATTCTTTCTATCCACATTCCACACAGCTGGAATCGACGCAGACACGCGGATTCTCGGCCATCACTCACCTAGGAATCTGGGCTTATCCCTCTCTTTAGGAGCAATACCCGCTCTGGATCTCCCTCCCTCCCCTTCACCATATCCTAGGATAGTGAAGTCGACAACATGCACGGGCATGCGCACCACAACCATGGACGCAATGTGGAGCAACCAGAGGAGCGAGGAAATGTTGAGGAACGAGGAGTCCTCGAGGAGCGAGCCGATGTCGTGATTGTCTACAAGACTATGGATCCGGACTTCGAAGGCGAGGTGGGAGGTTATGTAACCGGCGCCCAACACAAGACTGCGACGGAAGCAAATGCTGGTGTTGGTGATCCTGTCAGCGCGCCAACAAGGACCAAGGAACACACAACCGAGACCAAAAATACGGATGAGGCGACTACAACCAAGACCAAGGAGGAACTCACTACCACCAAAGAGACCGTGGCCCACACCACTCAGGAAACTAAAGCGGAGACCACCGAGACTAAGAAAGCAACCACCACTACTAGTGAGTCGGAAGCTCCTATCACGACAACCTCGTTTGTGACTTCGGCATCGTCCACCTCGGAATCTTCCCAGGATGTCAATGATCTGCTCACGGCAACCTCCACCGGATCGAGCAAAGACTCTGCCGCATCGGCCTCATCCACTGCTCTTGGAACTACTACTTCTGAGGGTATGACCGGTGGCGCGAAGGCTGGTGTGGCCATCGGTGTCATCTTCGGCGTGGGTGTGATCGCTGCGCTGATTTTCTTCTTTATCCGCAAGAAGAAGAGAAGTCAAGAGGGATATCAGCTGGAGAATGAGAAGACCTTCGGTGGTGAAGGCCTGCCAGAGGGTACCGCGGCTGCTTTCCCGCCTCCTCCTCCTTCCAAGCCGCAGACTCCTTCGACGCCCCCGCAGCTTAATGTTCGTCCTGTCACTCAATTCGCGCCTGATCTGAGCGGCAGCGGTGCCTTGAACCCAGCCACTGCTGGTTCTTCCACAGGTTTGACCCCAGCCTCCGCTGCTGCTGCGGGTGCTGCTGCTGGCTCGGCCGCCGTTGCCTCTCGTAATCTCACTGGCGACACGCCGCCTCCTACTCCGCCCAAGTCTGCTGGAAGCAACTCCGACCCCTTCAGCGACCCCGTCAATCCTTTCAGCCCAGCCACCACCCCTGTCACCCAGCCCGCGCCTTCAGTTGCCGAATCAGCTACTGGACCGTCCGAATCGGCCCCTGGACCTTCCGTGCCGACTGTCGCAGCTGCCGCAGTTGGTGCCGGAGCTGTGGGTGTTGCAGCAGGTGCTGCTGCTTCATCACGAGCGTCCAATGATTCCGACCGCTACCATTCCGCCGAATCACGCGGCCATTCCCCCACTGGCTCGACCCAATCTGCGACCGGTCCTACTGATGCTACTGCTGTCTCACCTGTTGCTGCCGGCTTCGGTGCCCCAGGAGCTGCAGGCGCAGCCGGCGCCATGGCTGCTGGCCCACCACCTCCTAACAATGTTTACCGTGTGCAACTGGATTTCAACCCCTCTATGGAGGACGAGCTTGGACTCCGCGCGGGAGCGCTTGTGCGCTTGCTTCATGAGTACGACGATGGGTGGGCTCTTTGTACGCGCCTTAATAGCCCCCAGCAAGGAGTTGCCCCACGCTCTTGCCTCTCGGCTCGTCCTGTGATGCCTCGCGCTCGTCCTCCCCCTGGCGCTCCCGGCTCTCGCGGCCCACCCATCATGGGCCCTGACGGTCGCCCAATGATGCCCGCCGGTCCGCCCGGTCCAAGATTCTATCCTCAGGATGCTCGCCCAAGATCCCCCGGTGGCGCTGGCTTCTCTGGACCTCCGCCTCCTCGCCCTTACCCCGGCCCGGGATCTGCTGTCCAATTCCCTCCAGTTCCCCGCTCAATGTCGCCTGGACCTGGAGGTATGCCCGTTCCCCGCTCAATGTCTCCCGGTCCTCGTTCGATGTCTCCGGGACCAGGAGGGCGACCTGTCCCACGCTCAATGTCTCCTGGACCTGGTGGAATGCCAGTTCCCCGCTCAATGTCTCCCGGTCCTCGTTCGATGTCTCCTGGACCTGGCGGAATGCCCGGCCCTCGCTCAATGTCCCCCGGGCCCGGAGGAATGCCTCGCTCCATGTCTCCTGGCCCCCGACCCGGCCCGCGCTCGATGAGCCCTGGTCCATACGGACCTCCCGGAATGCAGCGGCCTGTGATGCCTGTCAACCAACGCCAACGCAGTAATAGTGCCAGCAACGTCGCTCCACCCATAGCAGCGCCCGCTGCGCCTGCAGTTTCAAGCCCATTAGCTGCTGCCGCACCTGCTCCTGCCCCCGCCCCCGCACCCGATGCGCCACCAGTTTCGAGTCCTCCAGCCGCTCCTGCGTCTGCTCCGGCTGCGCCGCCAATGCCAAGTCCCTTAGCTGCACCTTCACCTGCACCCACCAGCGAGCTTCCAGCTCTCCCGACTTCCCCGCCGACTTCTCCGTCCGGCTCGATCTCGCGAAAGCCAGTCCCCACCCGGGACGCTTAATTGAATGACCCTCACCTCTGCATAGAGCCTCTGTCTTAAGCAGAATATAGGCATTCCCACTGCCGCGTCAGTGGCCCCGCTGGACGGAATTGAGTTTGCCTAATATGACCACACCTCTCGCCTCGATCTTGATATCCCCTTACCCCCCGCGTCCGTGACGAACGAACAATCCTTGAATCTGTGCTTTGCGCTGAGTGCATATCTCCGCATCTGAATCATCTCATCCGTCTTTTCGTTTTCATCTTCTCAGTCTTCCGTCAGTGTCCTGGATGCCATCTTGTCTGTATTTCCACTGGCATCCATGTAATGTAACAAAAGGGCGGAACTACCTACCTTTTTTTTCTTTGGCCTCATTTTTATTTTGTGTTGTGTCACAACCCTTTTCTTTTCTTCGATTCGAAGTTGCAAGCATTTTCCTCGAGTTCGCTGGTTTACATCGATCTCGAATGATATGCGTGTCACGCTGAGATGAGCTGGAATACCCGGATCCTTCAACTTGTTCCACCACAGATAGTTTACATAGCTATGTAGAATTTACTCACGAATATTACCATTTCCATCGAGAGATGTTCTTCTGTCAACGCCTTGCTAGCGTGCATTTATGTATCCAATAGGAGTGAGCACCGAATATTACATGCATGGCTCGTCCGCCTCAGGAGTAACCTTCAATATTTACTTGCCGGCTATGGTAGTGACATCTACAATAACATAATAGGTATATCTCACACGTGACCATTAATCAAAATTCGACGCAAAAAGTCTGCGATTAACCTCCCTTTACATCTAAAAGCCATAAGAAACACAGAAAAGATACAAGAATCAAATCACACCAGCACTACGGGTATAAACGTGATCCACCAACATACACAACCAACCCTGTCTTCTAGCACTCAAGCCTTAACCTCAGTACCACTCTCATCACTCTCGAACTTCCCACCGGCAATGTGCACATCCGTGCTAGCAAGGCGCAGAGCCTCCTCAACGTATTCCGGTTTAAGCTCACCGTGCTTATCATAGCGATAAGGTTCCTTAACGGAGATGGTAACGGCGTTGAAGACATTGGTAGATTTCTTGAAGATGGCATCCATCTCTTCCAGGGAACGGTAGCGAGTCTCAGGGAAGAAGAAGTATACGCAGGGGAACATGAACGCGTTACTGTCGGTTGTTAGTTGAGCTGCTTAGGGTTAATGCGGGTTAGAACTCACATGACAGCGAAGATGACATAGGTCTTGTATCCGATATTCGCGAATGCAACGGGGGTGATCATCACGACCATGAAGTTGAAGATCCAGTTAGCGCTGGTGGAGAGTGCGTTGGTTGGAGCACGGATTCGCAGGGGCACGATCTCGGCTGGGTACAGCCAGGTCATGCCGAGCCAACCGATGGCAAAGAAGGTGTTGAAGACGAAAAGGAATACGGCCTGTGCGATACCGGCGCGGCTGTCACCTAGATGGGTCAAGCGGTAGTTTGAACCGGCTAGGACGGCCATTGAAATCGACATTCCAGCGGCCTGGTTTATTCTTGGTTAGTTGGGATATCAATGGAGGTGGGGGATACATACGCCGAACAACATCAGTGGGCGACGTCCAACTTTCTCAATGATGAAAATAGGGATAAATGCTGCCATCAGATACTCCGTGCCGTTGCAAGCTGCTAGCAACTTTGGAAGGTTGCCTTCTCCGAGACCAATCTGGCCGTACAGTGAAGGCGCCTAATGAATGGATTAGTATAGGGCTAGCATCTCCGCGGGGAAGGGATCTCACGTAGTAGGTGATCAGATTAATTCCGGAGATCTGCTGGAACATTTGGTTGACGTAGGCAAGTGCCACACGATGAAATTCTCGGTACTCGCTCATCTTGAACAGACTCTTGTAAGTTCCCTTGTTCATTTCCTTGACAGTTTCCTCGATAGCGATGAGCTCGTTCTTGATGTAGGGGTCATCCCGAGATTTCTCATTGAGACACTCGAGAATCTCCAAAGCCTCATCGGTGCGGCCTTGCATGACAAGCCAACGTGGAGACTCGGGCAGATTGAGAATGGAGCAGAAAATAACGACGGCGAAGATGATCTGGAAAGCTAGAGGGAACCGCCAGGCGACCTCTTTCTCTCCGATGAATGACATGCCTAATTCCGGATATCAGTAATTGCAGAATTGTATATCGAATATGTGTTCAACTCACCGTAGTTAATCCAGTAGCTAAGAGTGATACCTCCGGTGATCAGCATACCCTCGATCATCACCATCTTACCACGATCGTGGGCTTTTGATGACTCGGACTGCCATGTCGGTACGGTACTTGTATTCATGCCATTGCCGACACCAGTGACAATTCGACCGACAATGAAATGAGGCAGAGAATACGCGGTACATTGCAATAGAGCGCCAGTAGCCATGATCACACAGCCGCAGAAGATAGTTCTTCGTCGACCGAGCGGATTACCGATGAAAATAGTCAGGACAGCGCCCATGAAACATCCCAGATTGTACGATGCGACAGCAATGCCTTGGTTCAAACTGCGCTGCGACCGGATGGGCTGGAACTCATCACCTTGGATAGCTGGATCTAGAGGATTGATAGCGGGGAAGTATTTGATGAAAGAGGGCAGGTCTAGAAGACCACCCGTGACACCTTGATCATAACCGAAAAGCCTAGCTGGGTTAGTTGCAAAGCAAATAATTGAATATATGAATAGTATCGTACAAGAAATCAAGACTACCAAGAGAACTGATAGCCAGGTTGAGAGACCGGCCTCTCCAGCCAAAGAACTTCGGAATGCCGAACATGATGTCCAAACATGCAAAGAAGATCGAAGCGAAACAACATGATGAAAATGCCGATCAGCGGGTTATATACACCTTTCAGCTTCCATCGGATTGACAAAAGCGGTAATCCGAGATGACCGGGGTAATCTCCAGGTGTCTGGGGCTGGCCAAGATACGGGGAAGGCGTCGGGCGACGCGGGGATGGGGGAAGTTCCATGGACACATTTGGGGGCGGATTTGGCGGATTGTGACTGGTCGAGGGGATTCAACGCTAAACCATATTCACCAAGTTCGATGGTAATTTACCGCTTTGTTCGATTCGTTTGAGGAAAAAGGAAATAATTTACGAGTTGAGGTAGTCATCGCTTGGCGGCATTATGGCTTGACATGGCGTAAGCCTCGAAAGGAACGTGCTGATACTGCCATATTGGGTATATCTGGTATATCTGGTACTTGGTATATTTGCCTAGGTTATATCTTTTCCGTCTTTATCCGAGCACTTACTGATTGCATCCCTCGGCACTGCCACTGCCACTGCCGATAGATTATGGAGTGTTGGAAAAGGCCATTCGGTTGGATAGCAAAAGACACGGCCAAGCCAGCCAAGACCGATGCAACCATCCGTCAGCAAATCAGATGGGATGCCCTCAAAGCGAAAGTTCGAGGCCAATGAGAACGGACTCTCGTCTTTGTTACTATGACATGTGCCAACTACGCCAAATAAGCCAAAATCGCCAAATACGCCAAAATAACGCCGCATGGACCCGACTGAATGGGAAATGTTACACGGATGTAAAGGCAATCGCCTATTGAGGCTCAGATGAGAAATATTCCGGTTCGCACGGAGTATATGTACATATAATAGGATAAATAAATAATATGTGTTATGTACTGTCAGGAACAGGGGAGTTCAGCCCTCGGATCCCAGTTAATATACTGAGGACGTCAGCGGCACCCGGCTGACTTCACACGCGGCTTTGCCTAAATAGACGAACTTCCCGCCATGGAATCATGTTTTTATTATTAAAACCTCCATCGGACTATTCACCCGGGCTAAACTGGTGGTCTGACCTGACCGTACCTGTTGATCCTTGTCTCCGACAACTCAGCTTGAATTATATCTCCCACATTATAGCTTTCTTTAACAGTTAACATGTAGACCGGTTCCATATTTACACACCATCATGATACCTTCATGATACCTTCACCATGACACGCACAATAAACTCTGACTCTAGGGATATATTCTTATTAGGGAGTTATTCGTTGATACATGTCTTCGCATGATATTAGACAAAGTCCAAAAGTACGATCAGAATGACCACGGGCACAGATGAGCTTGTCAATGCTGAAATTCTCAGTGCTGGACTCAGTCATCTGAGAGTGAGCGAAGATTCTGGTCATGCAAATGAGGAAAAAGACACAAGTCAGTCCACGTTAGATGAGTTTATAGAAAGTACACTCCAGCCTGCGCTTGCCGCACAACAAACCCTCGAGCGAATTGATTCAGAACATCCCCTTTTCAACCGAGCAAAGAAACTCTGTGAAAAACATGACTGGCCGATTGAAAGATTCGAAAATTTCCGAAGACTACTATGCGGGACTCGCACTTTCCCCTGTATCTTGCTTTTGAATCCAAAGAATGACCTCCTTCCATTCGATGAGATGGTCGATCAAACTCCAACCCTAACGTGGCTGGAAGATGTCCTAGATGAGATCGGTCTTGGCCTTGACGACGTAATCATCATGGATTTATTCCCCATGCTGACCGACGACTGGTTGGATGAACACCCTGCTGAGCGCGATAAAGTTATTCCCGAAATGTTTAAACTGACCCTTGACTTTATTCGAGAGTTCAAGCTACATACTATCCTCTCTTGTCAATGCTTTGTCCCTTTCTGGAATGAGCGCTGGGGTTCATTCCACCATGGTATGCTTCAGAAACTGTGCTCAAACATGGACCGCGCCGAGCGCCGAATAGTGTCCGGCTTCAGTTTCGAGAACCATTACACACATAGCGTCGCAGCGTTCCACCCTGCCAAATTTCTGCGCAGGGATGAAGACAAGAAACAGGAACTGGGAGAGATTTTGTGCTCAACATTTTATTGTTTGTTTGAGCCATGCGCAGCTTGGCTAGACGAGTACGATATGAAGTTGGATAAAAGCCTGGATGAGAAGACACAGTCTATCAAAACTTTGATCGAAAAACTCCGGCAAAGTGAGGCTGAATATGATGAAATACTCATGAGACGACGTCTCCTGTGTATGTCTCGGATTCGTGGTCTCTCAATCACAGCTGAGCCTCCGGATAATCGAAAGAAAGGTGGGGAGCTAATTGCTGAACTGTGGTCTTACAAAACACCAGAGAAGTCGCTTCGTGATTTGGAGGACTTGGTCAAACGAGAGTATCCGTGGATATCTTGAAGATCTACGGATAGAGTGCTCTTTGACCATCTAATTTGCTGGTTATCTACACCTGGGCATTGTTGATTCGCTCTTTGGGGAGCGACTTAACATTAGCTTTTGCTTGTCCTTGAACAATGCACTGTCTTCATTGCTTAGATATTCGAGAATAGCAGCTACATTGTTGTTTTGGAGGAACTAGCTGGACATGGTCGGCGTTTCAGCCCTATTCTTTGATAAGACCTTTATTACTTCAGACTCGCAAGTGTAATTGGACGAACATTGTTAGAACTTCTCTTTGTCCGTTCCTTGTTCTATCCTTGCATGCCCAAATTAGTCGTCCTTATTGTCAACTCAAGTTCGAGTCTTTCTATCCCGGCCTTTGAAACGCTTCTCTATGCACTTGTCTCCATTGTTCGGATCCTCGCCTCCTTTGTTATACTTGGTCTTATTTTAGCCGACCCTATTTTCGTGATGTTTCATCTTTCCAAGAACTAGGAGTCGGACCCAAGTTAAGCAAAAACAGAGACATTGGCATAAGGTATATAACTTCGCCTGGATCTGTCTGTTGCTCTTCATTCCAACATCATTCAGCAACCACAATACAACAGATCATACCAACGGTATATTTTATTCCAACTTTTCCCATCAATCCAATTGTTTATATACTTTACCCCAACCATAACAATGAAGCGTTTCGCCCGCAAAATCAGAAAGTGCTTGGGAGGACGCCGCCGCCGCAGCCGCCGCAACCGCAACGTTGACTCGGATTCACCAGCACTCCCCCTAGCTGAAGTGGCCCCGAGGCCAGCCCAATCCCCGAAGCCAAGTCAATCGAAGCCAGGTCAATCCCCAAAGCCTGGTCAAGCTCCAAAGCCTGCTAAACCTACGAAGCCTGCTAAACCCACAAAGCCAGTTAAACCCACAAAGCCTGCTAAGCCTACAAAGCCTGCTAAACCTCAGCAAGAGGCCGTCAGCGACAATGAAGGTAGCATCAGCGACAATCAAGGTAACATCAGTGATGAGGAATACCCCCCACTCCCACCGTCAAGAGATGATTCTCACACGGGCATCACGCCTGAAATGAGTGATGTCGATATTAACGAGATCAGGGACGATGAAATGGAAGACGTCGATATGGATGATAGCAACGATAATGAAAGAAGCGAGCATACCTCTGCCCCCGGATTTTACGACGATATTGACATTCCAGATGCCGGTGCTGGCGATGAATTATTGAACTACCCCCTCGAAGATTTATTGTCCTACGCTTCAAGTTATCCGCTCCTACAAGCTGGGCGTTCCGATGAAAGTGCAAGTGAGTCATCCAGTGATATCTTGTGGATCGGTCAGTTGTCATCCTCGGCTGCCCGGTCTCGGGGTCAAATTGAACAAGCATCCTCGCCTGCGGCCCAATCTCAGGATCCAATTGAACAAGCATCCTCATCTGCGTCCCTGTATCAGGATACAATCGAACAATCGTCCTCGCCTGCGGCCCAGTATGAGGCTCAACTTCTACAAGGGAGCCTCTGGCAGGACCCGCCTGCGAGCTCATCTGGGACGCCAGCGTTCCAGCACGTTGAGGACCTAGATCAGCTGTCGAGTCTACCTCCATCTTCTAAGCCGCATCGTGGGTGGGACCAGAGTGAGCAGGATGAGGAAGTAGAACTACCTACCGGTCCTGAACTAGTCTTTCCGGGACCATCAAGTGTTGCACTAGTTGGCGGTTCCAGTTCCCCCTTCAACACGACGGATGACTTGTATGACACGCCTTCGGCAGCGAGACTCAACCAATACAGAGCAACAGGAGCTCAACTACAAGCTTGGTTAGAAGACCCAAACGCGCCAGGCTGCAATATTGCCCCGGCAAACCTGACTATAGAGTACTTGATGAACGAAGCCCCAGCCGGAGATCGCTTCCTATGCCCAGAAGCTTATCACGAAGACCTGGGTGATCTTATGTTTGGGGGCGAACCCGAGACGACGGGACTCCCTACCGGCCCTATGTACCGTGTCTCAACCTTCCGGAACATAGTCAGGGACGCAGATATCCTGGCTGAACATAACACTAGGTATCTTGACAATGCGTACCAACACATGGTCGGACCGGGTCTTCTTGTTGCCAACTCCATTTTCCGGTACGATAACATTCAGTGGAATGAAATCGCCAGGGCTGTGTACACAATGGACCATCCCATGGACACTTTGAGGTATATTATGTTTACCCACGTCGTCAATGAGCGGACTGCAGCGTATATCAGGCGTGTGCTCTACCCCAGACGTGGACGCTACATAGATTCTTCGGAAGGCGAGCCATGCGAAAAGCTCGAACGTGGAACTGCTGAGTATTACGAATTCCTCGGCACAACGTTGGGCAAAGCAGCTGCTATCCTTCTCATCTCAGCTCTCCCTAGAGGTACGAGAAGTATCTCTCGAATAGTCATTTGGTATAAGTCCTACAAAATCATGATAAGAGTTGAGATTGAGTCATTGAATGCTAACACAGTTGATCAACCAGTAACTGGACAGTTTTGGTAGTGTCGATTGAATTATAAGGATCGTTTTGTCTCATGTTGGAAGATCTTTTGGTTATATTTTATTTTTGGCATTTTTGAAGAAAGCAAACACATACATATATATATAGAGCATGCGATAATCGATTTTTGGATATTATCTTGAAGATGGTACAAAAGAGTAGAAGTACATTCGGAGTCAATAGCGTAAACTATCTATGATTGGACTAGTGAAACTGGTTATAGGGATTACGATAGGAATAACAGTTGAATCCTATATATTTTCAGTTGACTTCAAATGGTACACCAAAACTCTTCCTGGAGATGAATATATGGATGAGGGAGCTATCTTAGGAATCCTCAGGCGCAAGCTTTGATAGTCCCCGCAGCTTTGGGCCATACTTCATAAACAAGAAGGGTACTGGCAATAGCAGCGCAGCCACAGCTCCAACAATGGAAACAGCAGGCCCAATTCCCAACGCTCTGATCATCGGTTTCGCCGTCAAGGGAAGCCCGGCAGCGAGCAAACTTCGAAGAAACGTAACAGCCGCCGTTGAGCTAGCCGCATAGATCTTATATACATCAATCAAAAAGTTCAAACACTGTTGGAAAATGCAGTTGAACCCAATTCCTATAAAGACAGCAGCTAGACACGGCAGGATCCAGTGATGAGGTGGTTCAGCAGTCCAAGCAAACCAGAAGAGCCCTACAACGAAGAACACCGCCCCGAATGCCATGGGCGGAAGTCGTGCTTCGGGCACTGCTTTTCCATTCGCCTCACTGGATATTCGGTTATAGCGATGTTGGTTCCAGATATTGAGACCCACGGAGGATATGACACCAATCAATAATCCCAGGAACGGCAAAGAGCCGACAAGATGATTCCAACCTCGAGATTGCTGGAATGCAATTGGAAATACCTCAAGAGTTAGGTACATAACACCATAAACAAAGGAAGCATAGAAGGCAATACAAGTGACAATCGGCTCAGTGAGCAGCATTCTCAATGGGCGGGCAAGCTGCTTCGTAAGAACGGATTTGACGTCGAGTTTCAAATGCTCATGAGGATGATAAAACCTCGAATCATTAGTGTCTTTCCGAAGTTGCTGTGCTTTGCGCTTGAGTAGTACCAGCGGGTATACCTCTGGCAAACAGAAGAAGGTCAATGTGAAAATAACAAAGACCCAGATTGCGTGGATGTATGCAGTCCAGCGCCAGCCCATATGAGGATTCAACAAGAGCGCTGCGCCGATCACTGGACCTAGCGCCGGGCCGCCGTTCACTGCTACTGCATACAGGCTGATCGCAGTCCCGCGCGTCTCTTTACTCCAGATATCACCTAGTGCCGCGGTGACATTGCTAATCGGGGCAGATCCGAAGAACCCTGCGAAAAAGCGTGTCACAAACACCGAGGTTGCATTTGTGCTTACGCCAGTGCTGATGGAGAATAATGCTAGACAAAAGACGGCGGGGAGCATGCTGATTCTTCTGCCCCAGATTTCTGACAGAGGAGCCCAGATGATAGGTCCGAAGACGAAACCAAGGCTGGTATTATTATTAGCATTACTTCTAGTGTATCACTTGCGCCTTCACTTACAGATACAGGGACACGTCCAATACGGCAACATCGCTGCTCACGCCGGTATACTTCGCGATGGTGTCATCGGCCGGCGTGGTGATGCTTGACCCGAGACTACCCGCTAACGCGAGCATGCCCAATTGGAATGTCACCCACCATTTGTACCTGGGATTCCAGTTTTGGGGATTCGATACATCGTCCTGATCCCACTTGACGAGATATGCCGGATCAAGAGATGTAGGATCCTTCTCGGCCTTGGCTTGTACATTCATAAGACTGCCCTTGGGCCACATGCGGGCCATAAATGGAATCAATGCCGTAGAGTGCGGATTGTTAACTCTCATGGACAAAGATTCATATGTAGCAGGATGGCTCTTCGGCAAATCGATGTTGATACCGATGCCGATGTCGGGGCAAGCCTCGGGTCGCTTCAGAATACGATCGACAATATTGTCGATGGCGATAGGGATCCATTTGAAATTTAGTGTCCATCTACGTCTCGGAGATAGTGATTTCTGCTTGTTAATCCCGAATAATAGATGTTTCTCGGATTTTTCGGATTATCGGGCTCGGTTTGTCGGCCGGGGCCGGCCTGGGGCGTGCGGGCACTTACTTACCAGGGCACTTTTGGTTTACTATAGAACTGAAAGATGATGGGCTCGACTTGAGTATAAACGTAAAGGATGTTAAGCCCTTAGACCAAGGTTGTTGTTTCGTCAAATTCATGACATGGTTTGCGCTACCACGGACCTTTCCTATATTTCTCAATTGCACCTGTAGGGTATAACCTTCTGAGAAAGCTCTGGATATGTTGGAATAGGATCAATCTGAAGCCAGCGAAAACATAACACAGGCAATGATAAGTAAGTGGCAGTAGATTGTAAATCATAAACACCCCGAAAAATGACCCGAAATTCAATTAAAATCGCCCAAAAATATCATCTCTAAATCCAATACGTCTTTCAATCATGAGAAATGCAAAGTTTATACGGCAACGAGAACATTTTATCATACTCCTCCTGATCAGAGATGTGGAACGCGTCCACTTGCAAGAAGAAGATTCACAATGCTCATGATACCTTCGCCCAAAATGAGGCCGGAGGCAAGGACGACGACAGTCGAGGAGGCGGAATCTTCTTTTTCAGATGCTTGCTCGGTTGACGTTGGTGATCTCTGACCATCCTGCAACTCAGTCTCTATAGAAGATCCCATGATAGTGGCATTGCCGTCGGCCACTTGTTGGCCGGTCCTTGATTCAGCGTGCTTGCGCGACCACCACCATGCAATGATACCACCGATAGCTCTCGCCAGGGTAAATGAAGGCTCGTTGAAGATACCAACGGCAACAGCAATACCGCCGGGGATCCAAGATCGCCAAGGGGGTGGTTTCCCGTTTCGTGCAAAGGCTGGGGAGGCAGCTGCGATCCTCAGTGTGGTAAGGAATGCCCACACGATACCAGCAATGATAGAGACTTGTCCAGCCATTTCGGGCAGCCCTTGGCCAGTCACAAGGCGAGCAGTGAAAATCCACACATATGCGGTAGGTGTCTGGAACATTTCGCCTGGGATCTCATAGACGTTCACGTACAATTTGTATACGGCAGTTGATAGAACTGCGCCCACAAGACTGCCGATTATCTGGCCATAGAATTGGGCCTTGGGGCTTGCGCCGAGTAGATGACCGGTCTTTAAATCTTGCATCATATCACCGGCTTGCAGAGCTCCTGACTCGGAGACCGCACCCGCAAGCAGATTGGTCACGAGTGCGGTGCGTCTGGAGAAATGGGATGCTGGCGTGGCGAGTGAAAAGAGAAGCTGTGTCAGCTTGCTGATACCCGAAACTGGGTTGAGGTCGGTCTCTCCAAGAGCCCGGACACCCATAATGGACAGGAGCACTGCTAGGAGAGTTGCTAATGTCGATAGAAAAGGGGAAATGATTTCACCGAAGACAAAGTGCATGCACACGACATTCAGGAGGAGAGTCAGGGGAAGGAGAATCACAACCGTGCGAGTTGAGATGAGTTGAGATGGTGGTGCATCTTCCTCTTCCTCTTCCTCTTTGCTTGTAGTTATTAGTCTGTGGTGTGCGTCATCGTCTTCGTGGGACGAAGTATGAGGCTCTGACTCCAAAGCGGAGTAGTTGATATATGAGTACTGAGAAGATTGCAGTCGAAGTGCAATCCACTGACCAGCGCGAGTAGATCGGAACCAGGCTATCCATCTTGGAGAGCGATTCACGATGGGCCTTAACACCAGCCATCCAAGACTAACGAGTGAGTCGGCAAGCATGATGGCTAGTGATATCCAGACAATCCATGCTTTGCTGCCACTTTCCCAGTTTTCAACCGGGCCGGGGGCCCAGCCGCGGGTCTTAGCCAGCGGTGATAGAACGCCCCACCCCAAGACTGCCCCGAAAAGCATATGCATGCACGTTGACGGGCCCATAATGATACCTTGACCAATATATGCGGGTGACGGGTTAAGCGTCCACAGCCATTTGTTCGCCATGCCCACGCCAAACAGAGGGATAGTACGGACTAGAGGGACGAAGTAGGAGAAAAGAGTCTAACTTTGTTAGCATAGATACCTCAACGTCCAATTTGGGGGTATTCACATATACACCCGACACTGTAAATGATCCAATTAAGATGCGCATCTTTGAGCGCCATTCTTGCTCCTTGGAAGCTTGGTCTTCAGCATCGCCATCCTTCAAGAGGCCTGTGTCTTCTTGCGATTGTCCAGCTGCTTCGGACTCTGTACTCAGAAGCCCTGCAGGTGAACTGTCTGGCGCTATAACCTTCTCGTTTTTCCCAGAACCATGCAAAACCTTGAGCATCAACGCCGAGGCGGTACCACTGGGGAACCGCAACTTCTCTCGAACAATGACCTCTTTTCGTAGTGGGACCGCAAATACAACACCGAAGAGACAGACTCCCAGACTCCAAATAACCAACTTCCAGAAGCCAAGTTTCAAAGGACCTCCTTCGCCTTCTCCACCATCGCTTTTCGGCCCATCTTCGCCAGGCTTCATCAGGAACTCCAGAGCAGGGATGACGCCAACAAACCCACATCCAAGGGGCATCGTTCCCACTGCACCAGCAACCGTTTGTATCAAGACATTCTCAACTGGTGTGAAGGGGAAGGACAAGTATTTGGATAGAACCTTAAAGACCGAAAAGCCAATCAAGGCCGAAGGCATGGCCATTGTGCTGATCCATCCTGTCTGCAGACCGAAGTAGGTATTGGAGAATGTAACGAGGGCACCGATAATAAGACCGACGAGAAGTGAGCGCGGAGTGAAGCTCTGAGGGGATGTGGCGGGAGCTTGGTGGTTTGGCGTCGGATCATCGATGGGATCTGTACGCGGCTGATCTAGGGATGACCTTTCCACAGACCGGTGGCGCTGCTTTGAGGCATTTCCGTCCATACTGATGGTCTGGTAATTCATGAGACCGACCGATCAGTCATAGTGAGGTGAACGTTTGGGAAGGCCAACCTCGGGGGAATGCCGGATTGATAAGCGACGCTGATTAATGCGATCTCTCGATAAGATCACCTGACGTCACATCATTTCCAAGGTTATCCTCTTGGTATTTCCGTCATTCTACCCATGGATCCGTTGGACGAGGTTTACATAATGGGAGGCTAGGAGCAGAACGCTGTCTCTGCATCCATTATTATGATCCAAATAATGCCAAAAATTATCTAAATCTACATGGGGACAAAGGAACAAAGGATCTCAAAGGGGCAGAGAGATGTCTGACATGCTGCATGTAAGCAATGCCTCAATGCGTAAACGTATCATTATATGTTAAGGAAATGGAATCTGAGGAACTCGAGAACGGAGAAGTCGGGTTGTCGTGGTTTACTCCTTCAGTATGCAAGGTTAATCTACAAAGCAAAAAGCTGGGCGAACTTTTCTATACTCAACAACCAAGGAAGAACATCATCGAGGTCTGATAATGCTATATTCTATACGGAGTACATGTAGGTCAATTTCGAATGTTTTTCGTCATCGAATTATCTGAGCTACCTACATGTAGGCATGAGATAAATAAGACCAAATGTAAGAATCAGTTTCAAGGTTAATTACAGGCAACGCTAGTAGCGGGATCTAAACCTAATTGGAATAAGGTCAGCGGGGTCTAAACCCAAATGGGAACTGTATCATTGCGTCGGCCTGATCCTTCCCAAGGTTATAATCCGAAGGCCCTCCGCTCCTTCCTCTTCCCTTCCTCTTTCCTATTTCCTCGTTTCCTCCCTCTTCCTCCTCTTCTTACCTTTCCCTTTCATCCTTCTTCTTTCCTTTCCTCTTTCTCCTTTGTCCTGTATCAGCTTGTGCTATTCTTTGACTGTGAGTGTACTTTGTTGGCGTCCGTTCCTCGGTTCCCATCAATTCAATTAATATCATATTTCAAGTTCCCAAGATGGATGATCAAGTCAAATTTCGCCGAAAGCATGGCAATGACCCGGTTGTCGACAAACCGAATTCTCGTGATGACTTCAAGCAAGCGCAGATCGCTGGGGGATGGATCCCCGGCATGGACCCCAAAGTGGACTATGCAGGGGAATTCGAATTCGGCGGTTCACTCGGAACCTTGGCACTCATGATTGGTTTCCCGTTGCTGATGTGGTACATGTGGATCGGCGCGACCTACTATGATGGGAAGCTACCTCTGCCACAAAACGGAGAGTCCTGGATGGACTTCGGAAAGCATCTGTGTCACCTTGTTTACACCGGTGCGTTCCCACACTTCAGGGCGTGGCGCATCTACTGGACATTCTACATCTTCGAGGCAGCATGCTACATCCTCATGCCCGGATTCACCTGCTACGGGAAGCCTCTTCGTCATCTGCAAGGCAACCGGCTGAAGTATTATTGCTCGGCCTACAGTAGCTTGTACTTCACAATCTTTAACATGGTCTCTCTACACTACACCGGTCTGTTCCCCATTTACACTATCCTGGATGAGTTCGGTCCTCTGATGTCTGTGGCGATCCTTTCCGGGTTTCTCGTCAGCTTTTTCGCCTATTTCTCTGCATTTGCTCGTGGTGCCCAGCACCGCATCACTGGTTACCCAATCTATGATTTCTTCATGGGAGCCGAGCTGAACCCACGTTTGTTTGGGATTTTGGACTTTAAGATGTTCTATGAAGTCCGTATCCCATGGTTCATGCTATTGGGTTTGAGCTGCGCGGCTGCCACTCGCCAATATGAACAGTACGGTTACGTATCTGGTGAGGTTTTGTTCCTTGTCATGGCACATTTCCTTTACGCCAACGCCTGCGCCAAGGCAGAACACCTCATCACCACAACATGGGACATGTACCAGGAGAAACTGGGCTTCTTGTTGATCTTCTGGAACATGGCTGGTGTTCCCATGTCTTACTGCCACTGCGTTCTATACCTGGATGGTCGCCACCCGTCGACGTATGCGTGGAACAAAAATATATTGATTGTATGGTCCGCGGCCTATCTTTTCGTCTACTGGGTCTGGGACACTGCAAACAGCCAGAAGAACGCCTTCCGCATGATGGAGCGAGGCAAAATGGTTGAGCGCAGCACCTTCCCCCAGCTTCCTTGGCGACATGTTCACAACCCAAAGACACTCGTGACGGAGGACGGCGATATCCTTTTTGTTGATGGGTGGTACGGATTGGCTCGCAAGGTCCATTACAGTTGCGATATGTTTTTCGCTTTGTCATGGGCACTGATCACCGGGTTCGACAGTCCACTTCCCTGGTTCTACCCTGTGTTCTTCGCGGTCATGATTGGCCACCGTGCCATGAGGGATATCAACAAGTGTAAAACCAAGTATGGGGCCACATGGGCTGAGTACGAGAAGCAGGTTCCGAGCCTCTTCATTCCGGTGAGTTCTTACTGCAAATTTTTCTTTTCTTTTTTGAAACCATATACTCACTCATAACAGTATGTGCTCTAAGTTGCTCTGACTTGCAGGCCACCGTGATTGTGGTTGGGCCATTTATGTCTATTGAGGGCCTTCTTTGCCTTCTGCAACAGCAAATTCTGTAGCACTACTCCGTACCTACAGATCGAAATGCCGAAGAAATCATCTATTGTTCCAGATTTCCTAGTTCAAAGAGACTTGTAAATCGCATTGTCACCTCACCTAGAATAGAGATGGTTAGGGCTATTGTATAACCTCGGGAATGGTCCCGGGGTTTCTGTGACTCATTAGCTCCGTCCATGCGGGTGTTCAACCCCACATTGGAAACTGCATACATAGCAATTGATTTCGCTTGGCCAATTTCAACTACCTCGAATCAGCTCCAAACATGGACCCCAAGATGGCCTTCCATATCAAGGTCTATGGATCATCAAGTCTTCTCAATCAACCCTGGATTTCAGATCTCACACACATGGTGAACGCCAGCTATCGCGTCAGCCACACGGTCAAAATAAAATTCACCACAACCAAGACACGACTACACGCCGACTCCGACCTATCCAAGGAGCTCGGTGTAGATGGATTCACCGCGGTGGCACTTGTCGGAGATGAAAAAGATCGAAAGATCGAGGTGATCGGGACCGCAAGTATGAAGAAATGGAAAGACGACGGCCTTTGGATGCCTACCACCAAAGATGGACATGATGCAAATTCGGTCGAGAATGAAGACACAGCCAATAATGGATCTTTCGATCAGATGCTTGGCCGACATGCCTGTCCGGGAGACTATGAGCTAGCCGTTGTTGCTCTCCCGCCAGATCCAAAATACCGCGGCAGGGGTATTGCGGGACATCTTGTGAAGGCGTGTGAAGAGGAGATCTTGCGTCGGCATCAGGTCAATGGAAAGGATGGGTCGTCTCCGTTACGGATTATGATTCGGGTTGCTAAAGAAGATACTGGTGCATACTGGTTGAAACAGGGGTTCACTGTTGTTGGTAGCCAAAAGTGTCCTGCTGGCTTCTGGGGTTCGTTGGAGGAGTTTACTATGTGGGCTATGATGCGAGAGTTATCGACCGTATAGATGGTGGCTGAATGTCACATAATTCAGAAAGATGCTATCTATTTCTATGTATATTTATGTGTCTTTCTCTCCATGTTGTTTTCAATATTCTCTACGGTTTGTGGGCACAGTTGTGATCACTGGACATCGTATTGCAAAGTATCTTGTCTAATCTTACAGCTTTCAGATCCGAAAGGTCTTTCCTTTACTATCCCATTACCACGACAATCAATCTTGCTTGAGGTGATACTTTTTCAAGGTAAAAGGGCTCGGGGGCGGGCCATAGATCTCAGCAAGAAGACACGGGCTTTGACTTGGATCTTTGGGGTTGATAATGAACTCCACAATGTGCAGTCCTATCCCGGATTGAATCATCTCATCATGGATGATGATATCAAAGTCGCCCCATGTTCTAGCTATGGTGACGGAGACTGGGTAAGATGTGTTTTGGGGGGCTCCAAAGAAAGAAACAGACTCTGAATATTGCCAGGGATCAGAATCTTGTCGTTGGTATTCCATTTTGTGCATTATACTTTCAATGGTGGGTGCTCCTTCATTAATGACGAACATGATGAGATTGAGCTGCTTATCGATAATGGCTCTCAAATCATTTTGAGCCTTTTGCAGACCCTCAGCTCCTGTAAAGAGAACTGTTCGTCCGTGTGAAAGCAGGTAGTTTGTCTTGGCAAGATCTTGTTGAGCCAAAGCAACACCCAAGGTGGTAGCAAGCATGTGTCCGGGTAACTTCCGGGCACCGGGGTTGATCAAGATTGTATCCCGCGGCAAAATAAAACAGCGTGCTCCATCCTGGGCTTTGGGGGTTTCGGTCAAGACAATGTCACCTGGACGGAAGAAAAGAGACATCCGTCGCCAAAATGTGCAATAAATGTCATGTTGAAGGAGTGACTGCTGTTTCTGAGTTGGAAGCATATCAATGCTGTCGCGGAAATTGGGTAAAGTTGGGTAGGGCGAGAGGTCACGGGCTTTCCTCTCACTCAGGCAGTTTAGAATCTGCTGAAGCACAGGTCTAGAAAAGAGCTCGTATTTCTGGTCTCCGATGACAACGGAATTCCTGTTGAACGTGACGGTTTGTGCTGTCTTCGCCTCGAACATGGCAGTCGCAGCCCACTCAGTGGTATTCAGTGGTCCAATCAGGAGGATCAGGTCGGAAGATCTGAAATATGAACCGTACATATCGAAATCCGAGATATCCCCATGGAAGTTTTTGAGTGTCTCATCTACAACACCTCTGCTGAACTGGGTCGCAGCGGTTGGAAATCTAGTCATCTTCGCCAGCTGGTTCGCTTCCTTAATAAGACCACAAGATGGAACACCCGCATCCACGAGGATCAAGGGTCGTTGTGCATGTCTGATCTTGTTCATGATGCTGGCCACTAGCGTGTTTTCCATCTCAGTATCGTGAGGCGGAGTGGTGAAGTCCAAGCGCTGAGCAAGTCCTGTAGCCGGTACCATACATTTGACCAAGTCTTCTGGCAATTCGATGTAAACAGGCAGAGATTGCATGATACATCCTCGAATGGCAGTATCAATCTGGGCAGTTGCCTCACTAGCGTCAACAAGAAACTCCTGCGTGATGGTGATTTTCTCGAAGCAGTCAGCGAGTATTTGGAAATTATCAGGCAGTCGCGGGATATCAGGCTGCGCGTCGAAAAATGAATGGTGGAATTTGGAAGCCTGAGCTTGTGCCTTGCGTTGAGGCGTCCCAATGACAAGTACAACTGGAATCCTATTTTGGTACGAGGCAGCGATTGCCGTTGAGAGTGATGATAGCATAATATTCTCGAACGAAGATATCAGGGCGGCGATACCCTTGACTCGTGCATATCCATCTGCGACAAGCCCAGCACTATGATCGCTATGGTGTGCGACCCATTCAAGTCCTGCATCAGTGGCTTCTCTCAGTATTTCGAGGTTTTGATTTCCAGGGACACCATGCACGGCGTGCAAGCCAACTTGATGAAGGCGCATGAAAAGATAGCCTGCGAGCGTGATATCGTCGGACATGATGAATATCCTCGAGGTTTTGGGCCGTTGAAAGGGGTGGGTTGTCGGAGACGAGCAGAAGCGAGGACGGTAAACGAAGAAGTTGCTCTCCGGGACCTAGGAGGGAGGTTTGACGATAAAACTGCCTGATACACGAGGTGTTGGTCAAATATGCTAGTGACCAATACCAGAGGTATGGAGTGACGATAACAAACGATTGGGGTTGCCTGGGAAGCAATGGGCAAGTGGGAAAAGGACTTACTGAGGCCGGCAAGTAGGATAGATTGATGCAGAGACCAGCTTTGAGATTAGAAAACTCGATCATGTTCTATTCTGACTTGATGGGAGGATAAGTGTAGGCAATCAGCCAAACAAACTTGAGAGTAGCAACAGACTGCCGATGCTTCGTCCTCATCTATTGTGTATGGTCGTTTTGCTTTCGATTATACTTTTATCGGACTATGCCATTTTTCTTGATGTTGTGATTTATCCTTTGGAGTTGCTTTCCTCTACACAATTTGGATGTTTCGTTTCCCACCATCGTAATGAACCCCAAATGGTATATGACAGGTACCATTTCATGTTCGAGTGTTCCTTTTGATTGAGGGATTATTTTCATGCGGGAAAGTATAAAATATTGGAGATTCAACAAGCTCAGCAAGTTTCTCATGAATCTCGGATCACAGATCTACAGTTATAGTGTGGTGAATGCCAAGATATACAGACATGTACATGTTTGGATGAATGCATTAAATATAGGCTCCTATCTACTCCATCTGCGAACTGCGTTCCAATTCAGGTAACGCCCATTTAACCATCCAGTCTGACTGTAGGACCTCCTGGATTATTGGCCGTTCTTCAGGCCGGAATGCAAACATTCGCCGCATTAAATCAATAATAGCAGCTGCTTCCTCCCTGTCAGACTCACATCCACGCTTTCATCGATACTTCTGCACACCTTCTTCAAATGCCTCTTCGATTCCGGGCCATACATAGCGGCCCTCTTTTGGACGTCCATCATCGTCAAAAAATTGGCCTCGCTCCCGCCAGTGCATCCACCAACTCGGTGGCATAGGACCCGGCACATCGATATGTTGGGATACCAGCTCATCTGCGGAGGCAAATTCGGTGCTGAAAATTGCCTTCATGCCAAGAATCTCCTAGATTGTTGTTGCCAAGCTTCATATATCTGCTGAATATGAGAGAGGGCCCTGGAGTTCAAATCGAGCTTCTGGCGCTCACATTGCTAACGGTTTGTGGCAGTCTTCCCCACGGCGAGGTTCCAGGTCCGGGGCAAATGTCTCACCAAAGTCACTCATAAGTAGGTGTGTGTCAGACAGTAAGAATTCTTCTGCATCTTTCCTAAGGCAAAGTGGTATCACTGCCTTCGCTGGGACATTTGGTGGAAGCGGCTTCCCATCACGTTCCGTAATGGAGACAGTCTCAGGCTCGCCATACTCTTCATATAGCTGCTCAACCGAAAGATGATCAAAATTTAATGGAAGTTTGACTAGGACATTGCGAAGGTGGGTGTCTGTTAAAAAATCAGCTAAGTAAGATGAACCATTTCACCAAGAAGCTCAACTATCCATCACTCACCTCCATGAACATAGCCCCGTGAATGCATATAAGCAATAGCCAGCGCGAGGCCGCCTGATAGCCCCCGCGTAACTTCAAGGGGGAAGAGACGACTAAAAGACACTTCGCGAAGATTGCATCGCGCGGGTGTCAAGGCGTAGCATAGATGTGTTCCATTGGGGCCATTCAGCTCGAATTCATCTAGTGGGGTGGGGATAGAATCATGTCTTGGATCTGCGAGAGCTCGGAGAATATTGGTCTCGTGCAGAGGGGAATCCGCTATACCGACTTTAACAGCGACATAGCGATGCAGGCAAGTATCTAGGTCTAGCCAAACAGTCGAATAACCTCCAAATCCAAGCTTGTCAACGATACGGTATCGCCCGTGAAGCACGTCGTCTATCATAATAGGATGATAGCCTCCTGGTTTATACTTTTAAAGTGACTCTGCGCCGTCAACCCAGTTGTATTCAAGACGATGGGCTCGCGTATGTCCTTCGCCATGCAACGTGACTGTTGAATAAGGGGCAGCGCTCGATTGCGCGAAACAAAATTCAGGCTTCCAAGGGGAGTATATGGGCCGCAGGCGCCATAACGAAGTAGATAATTGGAAGGCACTCGGCCATGGAAATAACGCATTATTCAGAGGGAGTCTCTTGGGGCAGCGCGTCATGATAAGTAGTGGTTGATGTCAACGAAACTTGAGTGTAGAAAAGTCGAAGTGAAATCGCTATGCTAACAATGGTCTACCATTAGAATTAATCAAATGCCAACTACTCCATATCACCGAAGAAAGACTCTTAGACCAGAACATGTCCTTGAGTGCCACTGACATCCCTATATCGGCCTTCAAGGGCGCCGGGGCGCACCCCAGACACCATGAGTAATCACGGTATCACGTGGGTCCACTAGTTGTTGGCCTCGGCTCCCAACAAAAGGGGAATTCACGATGGTCGTCATCTGTGATCGGCAGGCTCGGCTTTGGGGAACTCATCAATTCAGGTGAACTTGGGTCCACATTCATTCCTTGTGATACATTCTGTCTCTCTTTAAATGTGTTTTGCTCAAGTCTCCCTGATTCCAACAGTCCTTATCTCCCGAGACATCTATAGATGAGCCGGAGTATATCCTAGACAAGCCTTGTCCAGTGTACCTGTATCAAACCGTCGGATCTTCTCTTCTCCGTTGACTTACCTGTGACTCCATACCTGGGGTTTAATTATGGAGAATACACGCGAAATACTAGCAGGCGTAACGTCGCTCGCCTCATGGAGGAACCTGGCCTTGCTTCTGGCAGTGATTAACTTAAAAAACCTCCCATTTGTCTGGCATGTAAGCTTTCCTTGGCCCCCTTCTCGACCGTCAGACTTCCTCTCCACGACGCGTTACACTACTGACCGAGTCAACAGTTCCGCCTGCTGTATCACTTCGTAGGAAATCTGCGTTTGAAACCCAGTGCGCCACTTCTCCCAAAGGGGAGACTTATCGTGGACTCCCGAGGCAAACCAACACATCCCATCTTTGTGCCATGCATGGTCACATCTCGCACCCCATTGCTAGAGACCGATTACAATCTGCACAAATCCAACAGCACTTACTTTACGGATCTGGATGTTTCGCGTACAGCGCTCGTGAGCCGAATTTACAGTCCTGGAGTCGGCAATGTGAGCAAGGAGCTAGACCAGGAGTTCCTAGCCGCAAGCAAGAAAGAGGGAAAGCCGGTGCCAAGGCGCAAGCCTGTCTCGATCGTGCTCGGATCTGTCTACTGCACATTCAAGCGCGAAATCAAACCATTCGAACTATATGAGATGCACTCTAAGGTGATCTCTTGGGATGCAAAGTGGATGTACATCCTGACCTGCTTCATGCGACCTGCACGCCGCAGTGGCGGCGAAAAGGTGGTCCTTGCTGTGGCCGTTAGCAAGTACGTGGTTAAAAAGGGTCGGCTTACTGTTCCCCCGGAGCGGCTTCTGCGCGCTAGCGGGTTCGTCCCCACGCCGCCCCCAGAGAGTGAAGCCAAGACCGCAATAGCCGATGCAGAGTTCTCAGCCGAGACTTCCGACGTTGGCACTCCTGGTAATGGTGAAGGTATCACGGCCATGGGGGGCGTGGGTGAAACACTGGTTCGCGAGGTATTGAAGATAAACGATGACCAGATTCCTAGCCAGGAGACACTGGATAAGCAGCAGAAGGAGAATACTGATTCGTGGGATGTTGAAGAGTGGACCTGGGAGCGCATCGAACAGGAACGCCTGCGGGGACTAGAGGTTGTCGATGGATATACTAATTTGGATACCAAGCTGTTCGATGAATGGGTGCAATAGATATGGATTATACAGGTGATCCAAGCGCCTTGATGATCTCAATGTTCTAACTAATATTAGATTTTGGAAATCCAAAACAACGGGCCCTTCATACATCCACAGATCTGCAATTTAATTTCCAAAGAAAGATCGACATGGTCCACTCTGATCTAATTTCCATTACATGTACAACAACGTGCAAACAATGTATGTTCAGGTTGTATATTGCATACTTCTAAATATAAGCTATATCTCACCTGGCTGTAGGCAGACAATGCACCCTTACTTATCTACACACGCACGATGTACATATCCCAACCCCAAAGCGCAGAGCCTCATCGGACCCGGACCTTCATTTACCCGGGGTAATATACTTATATTGATGATCCAAAGAGCGTAAGACGAATGATAATGCCAGAAGATATCACGGAGAGACTAATGAAAGTTTATACCAGCCCTGGAGGTCTAGCTTCATTAATATGGAGAGAAGTGTTCTCGAGACCAAGTATGGATAGGTATATAGAAATCGCTTGATTAGAGTCCAATTCAAGGTTTATAGCTTGGAATTAATAGATACAACATTAACCAGAAGAACGTATCTTGCACTTGTGTTGTAGGATGCGAATCCTGGGTTTAATTGAAAACACATGCAGTTAGTCTGAATGTTGATCACTGATCTCATCAAGGGAGAAAACAGAGGTCGGCTCCGATGGTATCCGAGATTGGCTGATGTCCTGTGACAATACCTGACCAATATTAGTGTGGTTGAGTGCGCAATTGAGTAAATAACGGAAGAGTAACATGTAACTAAGTGACGGGAAGATTACATAATTTTAAAATTACAAACTTATCATGTGACCCAGCCCAAAAGCTTCAAGGTGCTTTGACCAAGCTCTATCTTGACCATCGGGATACCACCTTTGCTCCTTTTCATTTCCTTGGATTCGCAGGCGTCGACTGCCATTCCAGTGATTTGGTGAGTTTGAATTTGCTTGCAATCAACTTCCCCCCTGAGACCTGGCAATCCTTTTACCCGTCCGAGACCGGATACGGTACAAATCATTTCGCGGCTCCTTAGGCGCCCAGGCCAAAGCCCTCCACTTTACTCTCTGATCGGACGATTCCCACCCTTCCCATCTTAGCACTCTGATTTGTCCAATTTCAAGCCCATCATTCCTCACCCTGTGCCCACCTGCCCCTGCCTCTCCTTTCAGTATCAGCCCATCGTGCACTCCACCTTCGAGCGTCACCGGCACCTGCATGATTGGTCTATTTCTGGTCCTGCTGCACTCCTACCTTTTCCATGGAGAACCTAGCGCTGCTTTTGCTCTAAGGGTTTCCTCTGACTACACCTGCACCTACCAGTCTCTGCCATCTTTTGCCTCATAAATTCTTGTTTTCCACAGGCGACTTGACTAAGACATCTCGCGTTTCCGTTCAGTTTAGGCAAAAACAATCATCCGAAAAGCTTATCGCAATCGTTTGAACTACCTCCGCTGTACTCCGTACACTCCTTAAGTGTACCAACAACCTTCATACACCAATACTGGTGCCCTCTGACCTCAACCTTATCGCACATCCTTTCGCTCGGTCGCAGCGCTTGCTCCCAATTTCCCCGACCGCTGGGAAATACTCCCTTCTCGCCGTCGATCAGCGGTCGCACTATCCGACGACGGCAACTACCATCCGATCAACCGTTTTCCCCAACCTCCCTCTTGCCCTCGATGATGGCGACAGCACTCGATCAGTCGCAGCGCGACTCTCTCGGAGGCGAACCTGTCGTCGAATCCGTCTCTATCACTCCGCCGCACAGTGCCAACGGCAAGAAGGAAGCGCCCGAAGGCGTGCCCTCCGAATTATCTGACCTCGAGCTTGACCACCAATCTGCCCCGGCACCCGATACAATCAAGATCAAGCAGGAGGAAGTGGAGGAGAAGGCCGAGGAAGTTGAAGAGATTGAACCCGATCATTACTATGGCGGCGGCAAGATTCCTGTCTTCAAGCCGGTGAGTACAATGCAAATTCACCGGTTGCCCGATGGCCCGGCATTCGAGATTTCGCCTGCTACGGCAGATTGGGCAGTAAAGCCTACACCTTTTAGAGTCAGGCTGACTGGTATGGTTTTAGACAATGGATCAATTCCGAGACTTCCAGGGCTTCATCAACAAAATCGATAAATATGGAATGCAGGCAGGCATCGTGAAAGTTGTTCCTCCGAAAGAATGGTGAGTTGATCAATTTCTGACCAATCCGGATGGCTGTGCTCATGACGTTCTTTCAGGTCCGAGTCTCTTCCACCGCTGGACGAGGCAGTAAAGAAAATTCGGGTGAAGAACCCCATCATGCAAGAGTTCCACGGATCCCACGGTACATACACTCAAGCCAACATCGAACGTCAACGCTCGTACAATCTTCCTCAGTGGAAGGGTCTATGTGAAGAAAGCAGCCACCAACCCCCCGCTCGCCGAGGAGAGAGACGCCGAAACCAAGAACGCGTTAACCGTGCCGCCCCGACACCACGACCCCCGTCTGCCCGCCCCGAGGGTCAGAAGCGCCGGCCTGGCCGTCCACCTAAGCGGGCAAATCAGGTCAAGGTCAAAGAGGAGCCCCCTGCAGATGACGCTGAAAAGACCAGACTGGAGGGTCCTCCGACGCCTGTATCACCCGAGACCAACCCCGTGCAGCCCAAGACCGAGGACTTGAGTGAAGGCGAGTCCCTACCTACCACAAAGCCAAAGGGACGACAGGCCAAGTCCGTGACCTCACGCCGAAAGAACAATCGAGGCGATGCTATGGATCAAGTCGACGAGGAGGCATACACAGGATTTGATTACCGGATCCATGATCACGAAGAATACACTGCAGAAAGATGCGAGGAGCTTGAGACTAATTACTGGAAGTCGCTCATGTACAACAACCCGATGTACGGAGCCGACATGCCCGGTTCACTCTTCGAAGATTCTACGGAAACCTGGAATGTCGCCAAATTGCCTAATCTGCTCGACGTTCTAGGACAGAAAGTTCCCGGAGTCAACACCGCTTATCTCTACATGGGCATGTGGAAGGCTACCTTTGCTTGGCATCTTGAGGATGTAGACCTGTACAGCATCAACTACATCCACTTCGGTGCCCCCAAGCAGTGGTACAGCATCTCCCAAGAAGATGCACCTCGCTTTGAACAGGCCATGCGCAGCATCTGGTCGAGTGATGCGAAGAACTGCGATCAATTCCTTCGGCACAAAACCTACCTCGTCTCGCCTAGCCTTCTCAAATCGCAATACGGGATCACCGTTAACCGATTGGTTCATTACGAAGGGGAGTTTGTCATTACATTCCCTTATGGATACCACTCTGGATATAACATCGGATACAATTGCGCCGAGTCAGTCAACTTCGCGACCGAGCAATGGTTAGACTATGCTCGTATCGCTAAAAAGTGCAACTGCGAAGCAGACAGTGTCTGGATCGATGTGGACGAGATTGAACGCAAGCTACGTGGCGAGAGCACACCTGAGTACTATGGTGGATTCGAAAGCGAATTGGATGGATTCGAAGGTGCTTCAGATCTTCTTACACCACCACGTAGTGTGCCTGAGAAGACATCCACTCGTGGCCGAAAGCGGAAGAATCCGGATGACGGGCCGAACACCAAACGACCCAAACTCCACCCCGAAGGACCACGGAAGCTCCCGTGTTTGCTGTGCCCTAACAATCTGGACTATGAGGATCTTCTTCCGACCGAAGATGGTAAAGGGCATGCGCATAGACGGTGTGCCGCATTCATTGAAGAGACCACAATTCTCCGTGACGCGTCTGGTACGGAAGTTGTGTGTGACATTGACAAGATCCCCAAGGCTCGCCTGGGCCTCAAATGTCTCTTTTGCCGCGAAGTCCGCGGTGCCTGCTTCCAGTGTAACTTCGGAAAATGCACGCGCGCTTATCATGCAACCTGTGCCCTTTTGGCAGGTGTTCAAGTTGAACACGGTGCGATTGCTGTGATTGCCGATGATCGTACTCAATACTCAGTTCCGAGTGTGGATTTGAAATGCAAATTCCATCGTCAGAAGCGGCCCAATGGAGTCCTGGGTGAATCGTCCGATGTGGATCGTCGGGTAATCGAATCGGCTCGACGTTTGGTGCAAGGGAATTTGATTCAATTCCAAGCCGACAAAGAAATTAATGGCGCCATTGTTCTTGAAAATCGGCCCTCGGAGCGGAGTCTTTTGCTGAAGGTGCTCCCAAGAGGGTAAGTTGTTTTTTTTTTTTNAAAAAAAGGCCCCCTCTATTTTTTTCCCTCCCACTAACAAATCTACAGAGATGTGATTGAAATGCCTTATCGCTGGATGCTCGTTGTTCGCAAGAGCAATTTCACACCCCTCGCACTAGGAATCCAACCCCTCCCAGCCCACCTAGCGCGAAAACCCGAACAGCGAAAAGAGTTAGAATCAGCGGTACCGGCGGCAGGAAGTGCATTCGGTGATTCACGATCTCCCTATCAGTGGGCCGAATTCGAAACAGTGGATGGAACTAGGAACCAATTCGCCCCACTCAGTACGGTCAACCTTCAGGGTGAGCAGATGTGGTATTATTTGGGCATGCAGTCCACCGAAAGTAGGGCACAGTATACGCACAACCCTAGCGTGTCCATCCACAACCCTCGGGCCAATTTCCTGGACAGCGTCAAGTCGCTTGGCATGGGTGTCAGCGCTCGTGCATCGAAGATCTCACCCCACCACTTTCATTATGCTGCCACCGCCCCTGCCCCTCCCTACCAGCGAAACCTGAACCAGCCAAATCAGCAGAACCAGCAAAATATTTACTCTCACCCGAATGTCAACACCCCTCACCTACAATCCCGACCGCCCTCTTCTGCCTTGCACCTCGCCCCTCCCCCTCCTTCTGTCCCTGTTGCCGGTGCTGCTGCTGGTGCTCCTGCGATGCCGTCGGCCTTTCGAACTCTACCCAATCAGTCTGCCCGTCATGCCCCCTACCCTTCGGTCGTCAAGTCGCACGCTCAGCAGCAGCATCACCTCCCATCCACCAATACTTTTGCCAATGTCCGAGAACTCATTGCTCGCCGCCGGCTAGCACAGATTACCGACCACGCCAATGTTTTTGCCGGATACACTATCGTCAGCCCCGAATTGGTGGTAGAGACCCTGTTGGGTCCGATGGGCTCAATACCACCCGCCAATGGCCTCGAGAAGCTGGAGCTGGCCATGGCTCAGCAACGGGTTCAGCCTCGGGCTGCGGATGGGACCTTGCTGCCGCCTCAGACTCTGAACATGCGGTCGGAGGAGGTCACTCGGCTCCTTCAAATGCTCCGGTTCTCGCTGGTCAGCCACCGGGAGCGACTGGATGTAATTCAGAAGAAGGAGTCGGAGGGTATCAAGCAGGAGACGGTTGATCGAGGTAGCGTGGCCGCTGCTAAGATGCCTGGAAAATATGCCTACCTTGATCAGCAGCGGTCGCTGGCACCCAATGTCTATCAGTCTCCTTACAACATGCCGTCAGGTCTCTCTGAATATGCCAAGACTACCTACGGTTTGGTTCCTGCGGCAGATGACCCGCCCAAGCCATCACTGGCGAACGATTACTTCAACAGTCTTTCACAGGAGCATCAAGAAAAAATACTGAAGACCTGTGGTAGCTTCGTGCAGCGTGCAATTGAGCGGTCGGCTAGTCACAGCCGGCAAAGTTCATCCTCGAATCTCCGGCTGTCGGCGGCTCTGGCAAAGCAAACGGAAAATCCGACAATTGACATCACCCCGGTGGAGGATCCTCCCCTTCTCTCGGGTCTAGATATGCCGCTCCACGCAGATTCTCCATGCTCCAGTTTCGGTCGGTCGCATCTACGATTCCAGTCGCCAAATGAGTTCCCCATCCATGGCCCAGACCCTCATCCCGACCATCACGATTTGTTCGGAGATCAGCAAGCGAATACCCGCTTCTGGCAGAACGGGCCGTGGGTTGGCGGGGATGGCAACACTCCTAATGACGAGAACCGACCATTCTTCGGACCACATCTCTTCGGACCACACGACCGGCTCAAACATGACTATGCATCCTCCGACATCTCCCTGGGCAAGGGGCCTGGATCCTTGCACTCCGTCGATATGGCAGGCTTTGGGCCCGACATGAATGATGACCTTGGACTAAGTCCATAGATGTTGCTCTCGTCACTGGCCTCGTCACCTTTCTGACCTTTTTAACTCGCGTTTGCCTCTGCGACTGTACTTGCATCTCATGTAACGACTTCACCGGACTGACGACACTGCATGAATGGGCGTTTTCTTGATTTTTCATCCGACCTCGATTGACGATCGTTCCATCACCACGGTCATGTTTCTTTTACGATTTGGAGTTGGCACTAGCTGGCTGGTCACGACTCGACGCATTTTCATTTCTTTCGATCATTATTTTCCTTTCAAGGCGCGACTTCTCGGAAAAGGCGGCCCGACTGACCTACTTGACTACTTGCATGGTCATATAGACGGAGTTCAACTTGCACGGTTCCTTTGCGGCCGAAAAAAATCCAGCCTTTTCCCGTCACCATCTTTCTCTCTCGCCCCTTTCAACACTTAGGGCCTACTTTCGCCCATACTCTTCCCCCTCCCCCACCCCACTGATCTCTCCCTTTGTTCTATTAGATATCTCATCAAACAAGAAAAAAATTCCTTTTCTTCACCCCAGCGAGATCACTGGATGACATTTGTGCTTTACCCCTTTGATACCCCCCTTTACCCTGCCCTACAAATTCCGAAGGAAGGGTGTGGATCTGGATTTCACCTTTGATCTAATCCCCCCCTTCCCTGTTGATATATCCATCCTGGCGCTCATCGATTGCTCAGTCTCCCTGGATCATCGGTGGAGTCTTCGCAGCATGTTCCTGATGTGGCAGCCGTCACCTCGCGTGACCTTGATGTATGTGTGCAATGAATCATTCAAATATTATTTTCGAGTGTAGACTGTATTTGAGTACTCCGTAGCCTAAGTAGGTTTCTCGTATTTGTAAGTATTCTCCTTGAGACCCAGCCACCACTTCCCTCTTCAGCCAAATTATCTGTTGGATTTCAAGTGTCCACTCACCCCACAGGACCAACCCGTATCCTCATCCCAGCCCCCGCATTGTAAACTTAGCTTTCCTCGTAGATTGGTAGGCCATATACGGAGTAAGGTGTAGTCAATTCCTTATCGAGCTGTGTACAGAGGACATGTAGGGAGTATTGGCTGTCCTGTAAATTTGTTCTCTTCCCATTAGGTTCTTGATCTTGCCGCGCTCATGGCTACAGTGCTCACTATGTAATATATAGTTTTGCACGGAACCCCGCTGCAGATCTTATGATGTCAAACGTGTTCGGTTCCTACTGGGGATCTCCGCCTTATGCCTTGTACGGTGTCTCTCGGTTGGAAGGCCCAGGGTTGACGGGATGGTTATAATGAGATTAGATTGCTCAGGTGTATGTAGTCCGTTGTTAGAGGCATTTAATTAGGTACTATGTCTTCGGCTAAGTATTCCGTATGTTAGATATGCCACTCCTTACTTCATAGTGTACTCCGTCCGCATGTTTCCGTCAAGGGATCTGATGCAGGCTGATCTTGAACTCAATGGCAGGGAATACCAGGCATTCCCACGTGATATAGTCCGAATACTATTTTAATGTCTTCCTTGATATCTGAGATAATGGTCAAGTGAATAGGGGAATATTAAGTGGGTCAAAATGCCGTGTCTTATCGTATTATACTATTAGGTCACAAGACCTTTCGCCCAGTGAGTAGTAGAGATATAAACAATGATAAGCCTACTCCGTAGAAGAATGTCATTCGTTCAATTCAGATAATCCCTTTTCGCCTCATCAAAACCTTGTTAGTGCGCGGTCCCGGACCGCGCCATGTCTTCCATGCGGGGTTAAACCTGTCTTAGATATAATATATCACTTACCCAGGTAACATCTGGACTCTCCAAACACATTCACCATGCGAAATTCCCAGGATGCCTCCGCCGATGAGGCATTGGCCCGTATGGGCTACAAGAGTGAATTACCACGAAACCTGAGTATGCTGAGCATCCTCGGCTTATCCTTTGCTATCATGGCAGCCCCCTTCGGACTGAGCACAACTCTCTACATCACCCTCGCCGACGGTCTATCCGTCACCATAATCTGGGGTTGGGTTTTCGTCTCCTTGATCTCAATCGCTATCGCCGCCTCTCTCGCTGAGATCTGCGCGGTATACCCAACAGCAGGAGGCGTGTACTACTGGAGCGCGATGCTCTCAACGCGCCGCTGGGCACCATTGATGTCCTTCATCGACGGATGGCTAACCCTCGTCGGCAATTGGACCGTCACACTGAGCATCATCTTCTCCGGTGGCCAGCTGATCCTCAGCGCCATCTCCATCTTCGACGAGTCATTCGTTGCCAATGCGTGGCAGACCGTACTGATGTTCTGGGCAGTCATGCTCTTCTGTGCGCTAGTCAACATCTTCTTATCGCGCTATCTGGATCTCATCAACAAAGTCTGCATCTTCTGGACAGCAGGCAGCGTCATCGTAATTCTCGTCACGCTTTTGACAATGGCTGACGACCGCCGAGACGCTGAATTTGTCTTCGCTCACTATGACGCCTCCACCAGCGGCTGGCCCGATGGATGGGCCTTCTTCGTGGGTTTGCTGCAGGCAGCATACACCCTGACAGGCTACGGAATGGTCGCTGCCATGTGCGAAGAGGTGCAGAACCCACACCGCGAGGTACCCAAGGCAATCGTGTTATCTGTGGTGGCTGCTGGCATCACTGGTCTGTTCTACCTGATTCCGATTTTGTTCGTGATGCCCAATGTTCAGATGCTGCGCGAAGTAGCCAGCGGCCAGCCGATCGGCCTGCTCTTTAAGACGGTGACTGGTTCAGCGGGCGGTGGCTTCGGCTTGCTCTTCTTAGTTCTGGGCATCATGCTGTTTGCCGGCATCGGGTCCCTCACAGCTGCCAGTCGCTGCACGTATGCATTCGCGCGTGACGGCGCCATTCCGGGCTTCAAGCTCTGGCGTCGGGTGAACAAGAAATTGGATGTACCTGTGTGGGCTGTAGTGCTCTCGGCCGTCGTGGATGGCTTGCTGGGACTGATCTATTTCGGTTCCACGGCTGCGTTCAACTCCTTCACTGGCGTGGCTACTATCTGTCTGTCGACCTCGTACGGTCTCCCGATTTTGATCTCTTTGGTCCGGGGCCGTCGCGATGTGAAAGGTTCCACGTTCTCCCTCGGTCGCTTTGGATTTGCCATCAACTGCGTTACTATTGCCTGGATCGTTCTGGCTGTCGCTCTCTTCTGTATGCCTGTTACCTTGCCTGTTACCCCGGAGTCTATGAACTATGCCAGTGTTGTTTTTGCTGGATTTGCTGGTATTAGTATCTTTTGGTACTTCATTTATGCGCGTAAGCACTTTACTGGACCTCCTGTCAGTGGTGACGAGGCTCGCGCAGCCACGGAGCTTATGACGGGGACGCCCGTGGATGCGGAGAAACCGTTGGAGACGATGAAGAAGTTGCCGAGCGAGTAGGGAGTTTTATATTCTTATATATTCTATTGCTATTTATATGTTTAAGAAATAATAACAAAAAACAATTCAACTTATATTACAATTATCCTCCTTATTCTCCAGGGCTTAAATGTAATTTCGCCGACAATCACAGGTGCCCTGACGATCGCCGAGAGCCGCGGTCCAGCACACGCCATCTCCAGATAATCTCCTGGCTTTCTTCCCACATTTTGATTGGAGTAAATCTTTTCAATCTGGGGAAAATAAAGAAGACAGCATTCCGGGGAAGATCACAATCAGACCACAGGGGACCTCGGGAATCTCCAATCTCCTATCGGAACAACCTTCAATCCCAATTCCCCAAAACACCACCCTTCCAACATCTCTCTACCAAAAACAATCATCGCTATATCCCCAAATTTCTATCTCCAGCCTTATACGCTCCCCATGAGGACCCGCGCAAGCCGATGCCCAACCCCGCTCCCATGAAGACAGGGCAAACCGGACGGCTTATCGCGTCATGTCGGACTCTGTAGGTGCGTGTGCAGATTGCGCCCTGCGTCATGCATTTGGATTTCACTGACACCCGCCATCGCAGATCGAGTCTTTGTTCATGCCCTCAATACCGTTAAGAGGATTCCCCGGACCGGCACCGCGCGACCTCCCGCAACCGAGCGGTTGGCCCTATATGGCTTGTATAAACAGAGTATGGGTGAGTGCCCACAACACCGGAAACACAATGGGAAACCGGAATCAGAGTGACTAATATTCGGTCAGAGGGGGACGTGGAGGGAGTAATGGATCGACCGATTGGAAACACGCCGGAGGTGCACGCGGAGTGCGAGAAATGGTATGTCTGAAACGCGCGGGGAAGGAGCTCTTGATGTGGATCTTGCCCGGTCTATGAAACACAGCTTCTTCTCCCTCTCTTCATCTGGCCACCACGCTTACAATGTCTTGGCTAGGGATGCATGGTACGCGCAGCGCGACTTGTCGCGCACCGAAGCCAAACGGCGATACATCTCGACGCTCATCAACACGATGCACGAATACGCCTCCCAAACACCCGAAGCATGCGAGCTAGTCGCGGAGCTCGAGTTCGTCTGGGACCAGATCAAGTTCAACACCGCCTCGTCGTCCGGTTCCAGCCCGCTGAATGCAGTCGGTGTCCCGCCCTTATCGCGCAGTGCGTACGGGAGTATTGGGAGTCGATTGGCGCAGGAGGACTATGACCGTCCTGCTCGACGGGATGATACCAGTCGACGGGATCGGGATTCGAGATTACGGGTTCTTAGTCCTGTGAGCCAGCCTGAGGAAGAAGAATATTATCGGCGACGGAGAGGGTATGTGGAAAATAGCGAGGATGGGGGAAGACATAATGAGGATGAGGATGAGGATTCTGAGGAGTTTGAGGAAGCTCGTGATAGCTTATACGAAGAACGAGATCAAGACGACCACGACGATGATGACCCCGATCATACTAGCTCGAACTCCATCTCCAACACACATACACATACCGACGTCTCCTCACATCACCGTCCCAAACATCGACGCAATCCTGCTTCTGGTATTAGTATAGACAGCAGTGGGAACGGTCTGCCGCATCGAGATTCCCATTCAGATCAACCCCGGAAAGACAGTCGCTGGCGCCGCCGTGTCGAGCAGGCCTTGACGAAAATGACGGCTGAGATTGCTGCTGTGCGTGAGCAGATGGAAGCTCGGTCTGTTGCGCAGCGTCGTCGGTCTGGTCTGTTCGCTTGGCTGAAGTGGATGATTTGGGTTGCTGTGCGGCAGATCGTGGTTGATATTGCTATGCTGGGCATGCTGCTTATCTGGATGCGGTTGAGGGGGGATCGTCGTGTTGAGCATCGACTTAAGACGGGCTGGGCAGCGGTTAAGGTGAGGCTTGGAAAGTTGAAGCTCCTGAAGATCGTGGATATGCCTATCTTGCCTTAGGAGGGGCTTTACGGCTGTGGTTGTGGTTGTGGTTGTGGTCTATTTCTCTTCTCTTCTCTTTCTTTTCTTTTCTTTTACCTCATTTTGCTGCATTTTCCTGGCATTGCTTGCACTTGTCTATTCCCACATCACTTGGTCTATTCCCACATCACTTGGTTTACTTTCTTGTGTCTATTTCTATTTTCTTTTGTCCAGTATATATGGGTTTCAATTTCAGGTTTCGGGGTTCCCTCCTCTTTTTCTTCTGTTGTCTTATTCTTTTCTTAGGTCTATGGTACATGTTGTGTCTTAAGGTGGCAGGCTAGTTATATCGAGTTATTGATAGATGCAGGCACCAGTCTAGATGATGTGCTGCTATGGTTCTGTGGAGGCATAGATTTCAAGCTTAGATGATGATGTATACCATGTCTGCTGTTTTTGTTTTGATATAGTTTAGCATGCCTATATGCCCTATTAGAAGTCATGGGAGTTTGGCCCAGTTATTCATGATATTGCTCTTCTCTTTCATTTAGGGATTATATAGATTCGATGACAATTCAAAGCCTTAGGAAATAACTAACGGTCACCTTCGATATATCTATCGATGCGGTTCTCCGTATCTTATAACGCCAGTATTACTCGACATATATCATGTAGTGATAATCAAGACGCCCATCGCACATACCTACCATCATAAGTCCAATGCTATCGCTGCTTTCAAGACCAGTCCAAGTTCCAAGATGCGTCATATGCGAAAGCCATGGCACCGGTTGAGATGAAAGGCGTAACTGGAGCATCCGCTGTCTTTGTGCAGGTATAGCCGTTGATTGGATATAACCCATGGGTAGTCGCATAGCTATATAGGCTTCCAAGATCGCCATTGTCGGTACCTGCACTATAGACCGATGGGGAAACTTCCGAGATCGGGACAGTTAAAAGTGATTTCTCATGCCGAACAGGCGTCGCCGTCGCAGCCACCATATTTGCAAGTAAGGCCAAAAAGATAATGGTAAACGGAATCCTCCCCAGCGCCAAAAGAGCCGAAGCCGCAGAAACAGCAGTCGGAGCCGGCGAAGACGGCGGACGACGTGAAGTTGTCTTGTTAGCGAAGTCGGTGCCAACCCAGGCATTCCAGTTCTGGATATCATCCAGACACGAGTCCGAGATCGATGCACCCCGCATCTCAGCGATGGTCTTTCCCCGACGAGACACCGTCACGACAACTTGACCAGTATTACCGTCGAACGGCACACTGCCATGATAAAGACCCACTGGACCATGTGGTTTATTCTTCCATTTCCCGTCTTGCACAACACCACCAATATCAACCGACACATCCACATCCACAACAGACCGCAGGAGCGCAGAGTAAAACACCTCATCCTTCAAGACCTCCGTAGGCGGGAACACCTCCTGCCCGTGCGTCTCTGTATTACCCGTAGTGCCACCATTGTTACAAGCCGCCCCAGGCGCCTGACGGAACCAAGCAGTAACGCCCTCGGTAGTAACATTCGCCCGGGCACCCTTATAGACATCGATGATGAAAGGCAAGAAATCGCGCCAGCCATCATGGGGATGTCCAGAGGCGTAGTTGTAGCTAGCCTTTCCGATCTCGAAAGTCGCATACGCACCCTCATGCAGCGGGCCAATGTAGTGCGATTCGCCGTAGTCGTTCCACGAGATGATCTCCACAAAATCCGGCTTGAGCGCTATCACTTGCTGCCACCGATCGTACCACAGGTTATCGCCGTTCCAGATCCAGTTCTTGCCGTAGCCGGGCAGGTTCGTGTAGAACCACGGCGAGACGGGCATCATGTACGGCAGCTCCCCGGTGTCTTTGAGCCACTGCATGTACGTTGAGTCGATGTAGGTTTCCATCGGAGCTGGGCCTTCGGGCCATGCGGCCCAGGAGAATAGTCCGTCTGGAACGCCTGGGGCGACGGCGAGTGCTTCCTTTGCGCCTAGGGCGGACCAGCCCGGTACGAAGAAGCAGTCTACGTACTTTTTGATTGTGGCCCAGTCTGTGGCGTTGGAGGAGCCTTCGAAGGTTGAGACGAAGGGTTTGCCGTTGTGTTGGTAGTAGGCTGGGTTGTTTGCGTATTTTCGGAGTAGGCCGATCACTTCGCCTTCTGGCCAGGCGCCGTTGCCTACGTAGTCGAATGAGAAGAGGAGTTGGAAGTTTAGGGCGTTTGCGGCGGTGAAAGCGTTTGCTAGAGAGCGGTTGTTGGTTGGGAAGTTGTATGCGATGTTTAGGGCAAAGGCGTCGATGTGCGCCTTTTGCGCTTCTGCAATGTTGACTTCCCAGTCATACACTGTGAAGTTTTCCGAGTTGTATACCTGGAGTTGGAGGTTAGCAGAGATATAGATTGTAGTTGGAGGGCTTTACCATGAAGTGGGCGAACACGGCCGCTGCTTGGACGTGATGGACGCTTCTCCATAATAATAGAATCAAGAATATTGTCGACTTCATGTCAACCTGCGTTTGTGGCTCAGACTATAGAGGTAAGTAGCACTTCAATAGGGAGGGTCGTTAGAGAGATAAGTGCGGCTTTTGTATAAATTATCTATGTACTAGTCTTCCTGTTGCACACGCACAGAATCTGGTGAAGAGTTTGATACCTGCATCTATCCCTCTCGAGATGTCTATAGATAGATGCCGGAGGTCCGTTATTTGTACATCGGGATGTAAGCGTACTCTTGGCCTTTCTCTTTGTACTTTCCCCTTGCCTTGGGTCTTCATACTCGGGGTTTATACTGGCTTTCTATATTCTGAAATACCCCAGATATACTTCAATAGCTAATGCCGCTAATCCATGCTGTGACAAGTGGACTCTTCAATCTCGATAAAAAGTACGTAGATATGTTTCGGATTATCTCGAAGGCATAGTTACACCAGGTAGTATATCGGAAGGCCGGAATTAGGGCTCAATTACACACATTGACCAGCAAGCCAAACCCCTGCAATCGAGTCAGGTGAAGGATGATGATAATTATGGACTTCTTCGGATTATAGAATGTAACAATTTGTCATTTTACTTCAGACTGCAGAACGGTTGATGCTAAGCCTTTGTATCAGGCCGGAAAATTGCTCAGTCCAGATCGGTATTTTGAGAGAGACGGTATCATTAGACCAGATCTTCCCAAAGTTATGTTATTAGGATCATAGAGCTTGACATGCTCAGCAATATTATCCACAGATTTGTTAGGGGTGGTAGATGCATTGGCAGCCAGTAAAACCGCTAGTATATATACCCAACCCAAACTTAATATTCCACACAGCACTACCTCCATGTATACTATCACGAACTCCCTAAAGTGGTATAAATACTTGGTGCCAGCTGGGGAGGGTCGCTAGATCCACAGGCCCCATAACTATAACCATCAGACACGGTGGTTATGAGTTGGACAGAGTCAAAGATCGGAAGGAGAACATAGCTGGACATGTTATATACACGGTGAGACTCTGCGGTGCATGGGTAAGCCTGAGCGATAACTAATGTATACAATATACCCCGCGGAGGAATGTCAGTGTGTAATATGCCTAGCTTATTCACTGCAATGGTTACCTACATATGCACGAAGCCGAGGAGGTATTCAAGCCAGTGGACAGCATTTGAGTCCGTACTACTACCAACTCGAGAACATGCCATCGCAACTATTATGGGTTAGAAAGCATATCGCCCCATACAGTGAGGCAGGGAGATTTAGAGATTGAGCAGAAAACCATGTAACCATTCATGATGCCAAGAGATATTTACACAAACATAGACCGGATTTACGGTCGAGCATCCAAATAAAACAGTGATATAGAAAAAAGACGATGCCCAGATTATGAGAGGGAAGGGTGAGGGTGTAATCAAGGCGAGTCTAGAGAGGACAAAGTGAACCGGGTCAGTGTTTACCACTGGGGACCGGGGTACTGTGCGTATTTTTGCTTGGGGCGCAAGTGAACAGGAACCTGGCCCTCGGGGGTTCCAGGGATGGTCTTCTTCAAGCCCTAAAAGAAACGAGAAAAGTGCACGTTAGCTTGAGTCCGGGGTGATAGCGGATGCCATGGATGCGAGGTGATTAAGATGATCGAAAGCAAGAGGGCATATATCATACCAATTTATCAAAGACACAGTTGTTAAGCTGCATCTCGGCCCGGCGGCACTCCCAAAGCTGGTGGTTGTTGTTCTCGAGACACTCCCAGTGGGCCTTGAACTGGTCGAGGCAGTGGGTGTTGATATCCTTGATGCTGCGAGGGGTCAATATCTTCGTCTCAACTCAAAGGTAAACCACAGAAATAACGTACACGCTAGCGGCACAGCGCGTCACCTTCCGGCCCTCCTTCAAGCAGTCGATCTCCCCGCGGCCATTGCCCTCGTCCTTGCACTTCATGAAGTCATCATTGAAGGCCTTGCAGCGGTCTCCAATGAAATAGGCTGCACTCATCAGGGGCGCAGATGTGGCACCGACCTCCTCCACCTTGGGAATGTGATCGGGCATGGGCGTGGTGTCCACCAGGACAGTCTGGTTGAAGCTGTGCGCGGAGGGATAGAGGTTAGCGTTTCCCATTGAGCTTGACAAAGAGAAAGCGATTGGAACCAAGGTACATACCGAGCATCTCTTTGGGCCATGGCGACGGGTGGCTTGTCAGAAGGACTGTGAGGGGAAAGAGGTGCAATTGAGACGAGACTTGGAGATCGATAGTCGAGAGCTGCGGGTTGCGGTGGAATGAAATTTGGCTCGTCGGTGATTGGCTGGTTGGTTTGTGCTTAGGTCAGCGTAACATGTTGCCCAGGCGCAGTATTGGGAGCCAGCATGTGTGAATTGTCGCCTTTGTTCATTGGGGGATATCAATGGTAAAAAGCTATCAGGACAATAAAATTGAACAATATATCAATATCAATTCAATACTTATTCACATCTTTCTTTCAATATGTATTCAAGCTGTTTGCGAACAATGTCCCATCACGTGACACAAACAAATCGAGCTCCGGCTCTCATCTTTCTCGGCCTTCGAGCTCCATCGAAGAACCCCTCAGCTTTCTCTCCTTCGACTGCCAACACCCGGTCCCTGGATTATGTGCCTTGGACTTGTTTCTATTTCCCTTCAGCGCTCTTAATCTGGCTGCGCCAGTGCTTTATTGACCCATTGACACGCTCTATCTTTATCGTGGTTTTTTTTGTGCCTTTTTTGATCGCCCATCATGTCTCTCTTTGGTGGAACCCAGCCCCAGGCCAACACCTCGCTGTTCGGCAACACAGCATCGAAACCGTCTCCCTTTGGCGCCCCGGCAACAACCCAGCCCAGCACTGGCACACTGTTCGGCGGGCAGACCCAACAGCCAGCAGCGGCAGGAACGGGAGCAACCGGTGCATTTGGCGGAAGTGCGTTCGGCGCAAGTGCCGCACCCCAGAAGCCGTCAGGATCGTTATTCGGAAATCCACAAGACCCCAAGAATACCGTCGGCTCAAGTGCTTTTGGGCAGCCGCAGCAGCAACAGCAAGGAAGCGCATTCGGCTCCTCGCTACAGAAACCGCAAGGCAGCCTCTTCGGAGGCCAGCAGCAAACACAACAACCAGGCACTGCGTTAGGAGGACTTGGTGGTCTCGGTTCCAACACTCAACAACAAACAAATGCCTTGGGCCAGCAGCAACCGCAGCAATCGCAATTCGGCCAGAACACGATGACAACGCCACAGCCCCAGCAGCAGCAGCCTTCTCTGTCGTCAAGCCTCTGGTCCCCCGGCCGTGCTATTACTGGGGGTGAGTCTATTGTGTAATCTTTCACTACGGAGTTTTACTGACAAGACCGCTTTCTAGTGCACCGAACTGTCCCTATGCAAGTGGCCATCATCAAGGATAAGTGGGATCCTCCCAGCCAAACCTCCCCCTTCCGAGCCTACCTGTACAACAATGTCGGCGAGGAGGCCGCACCTTTCTACCAACCGGGCCCCGAGGACGACGAGTCAAAATGGGAGGAGGCTTTGCGCAAGCGACCAGGTCCAGGATACGTCCCAGTGCTTGTAAAGGGGTTCTGGGACCTCGGTAAGCGCGCGCAGCGGCAAAGGGACTTCCTCACTATGATGCAGTCGCGCCTGCACGAGATCAACAATTGCTTGACCGGGCTTCTCTCGAAGCATGATCTCAACCTTTCCGTCAAGATCGCTGACTGCCGGCGGAAGCACATTATCCTGAGCAAACGATGCCTCTCCCTTGCTGCTAAGACGCAGATCCTTCGCAACAGAGGGTATGCCATGGATGAAGCGGAGGAACAGTTGAAGAAGAAGCTTGTTGAGTTGGAACGTGCCGTTTTCGACCCGTCTCTCAATGGCCGCGCTGAAGAAATTTGGGCCCGCATGTTGGCCATCCACGAGCACTCCAAGCGACTGCAAGTGGAGATGGATCGTGCTGGAGTAAATGTGATACAAGCGGAGGATGACATTGATGAACAGACATTGAAGACAGCAAAGAAGGTTCGTTGCTTGGCACTGATAAAGTCTCAGTACCGGAAGAGATCGCTAACCATATATTCTAGATTCTGGATGATTACCACTCTCAGATTCAGCACCTCCAGAAGGAGATGGAGTCCATCAAGAACGACTTCAACGAGGTGGAGAAAGCAATTGGGAATTGAGGGCATTGCTCTATAACTTTCTGTGTGCTATTTCGTATCTCAATCTCCTCACATTTCCTCATATGTTTGGACTTAATGTCTACGGTCACGGGGTACTGGCGTTCTTGGGGATCAGGCCATTGTAATGCATATCTGAATACAAATTTCTTTGCTGAACATTCCACTTTGTGTCGTTTAGTGAGTGGATTTGCTCGCCAAGTCGTAGTAACTACATGTACTATCCATCGATGCCATAAGTTCCAAGGTTATCTCGCAATATATCACAAACTACTCTGCTCTGCCATGTTGACCCATTACTTTATCACAACCTGGCAAGACCCTGATACTGACTGATATATTGCAATTTCTTATTTTGATTTGCTCCATATCTCACAAAACACCAATGACAACAAGCATATGCACAATAATAATACATCACCCTACCGACACTACCCAGCAGACCCAAAAGGTATAATAGATGAGCTTCAAGAGCTTTCCATAGATTAGGCGCCCATGCTCAATCTTGTCCAATTTTGGCTGGGAAAAAAAGGTATGCCAGGGGGAAAAAATCAATTATCCAGTTCTCCTGCATGTCATCGCGAAATCATAACCAGCGATTCATCGATTACAGTCCGGGAAGGGCAAGAAAGAAGAGCGGAAGACGGGTCAACCGGCTTAAAGGAACTTGCGGACGAAGTCAACGGCGAAGGGGGCTATGTGTTGGATGGCAACATTAGCTTTCAATCCATGGGCTCTTCTCTGACTCGTCTTGAGTTGTCTGCTCTTTCGAGGCTTCGTGGACCAGATACTCGACTTACACAGGTAGAGGAGGAAACCGCCGGCAATAGCCATCTGGACGGTCTGGCTGGCCTCAATCTCACCAGCCTATAAAATATGTTAGTATCAGATATTACTTGGCGCAGAGGTCATGGCGTGAGGCTGACCTTGATCTCTTCCTTGGAGATCTGTTCTTGGCCTTGACAGAATTATATTGTCAGCTCGAGTTTGAAGGCGCAAAGAGGCATGGGATTGGAATCATACCTGGGGCAAACATTTTGAATGTGATGAAGAATTAAGGAAGGAAAGAGAGTTCAGATAGTAGATGTTGTGAGAGTTGAACGAAGATGTTCCCAACCTTGGAAGTCGGACTGGAGAAATAAATCACGGGAGCACAGACCACCGCTCTCCTTCACTTGAGGTTTTGCCTTCACTTACCTCCCCTCTCTCTATCCGCTCGCATTCTATCGACCTAATTTTATGAGAAGCTTGTGCTGAGCTTCTCTTTTTAACCTCTACCTTGACATCTTACCCACCTTGCTCGTATCCGCAGAGCATCGATTGAGTTTGCGGAGAGGCGTCGGGATCACTTGGGCAGATAACGTACCGTGACTTGTTCGCGATACTTCCCCTAACTGATCTCTACACCATTGAATCTTTGCTCTTAATCTATCCATTTGCATTTGCTGTCATCTGAGCCATCATGTCTGCTTCACCGGACCGCAAGGCTGCTTCGCCCGCCGCCTCTCCCGAACCCGAAGTCCCCGAGCAAGTCGCAACCCCGGTTGCTGGTGACGACAACGAGGGCGAGAACTCGACTGAACCTACTGCTGAGGCCAAAGAAGTTACGGAGAATGTTGATGATGAGCTACACGGCGAAGACGACGAAGTTGATGACGACAAGATCTCAGACGATGAGTCTATTCTGTCCGAGGTTGACGAGGCACAATTCGACAACTTCGACCCAGAGAATGTTGACGTCGAGGACCGCCCACAACTTGCTATTGATGAAGATAACCTGAAACTCATTGGTCGTCACAAACGCAAGCGCACTGAGGATGGCGAAAGTCGTCCGCGCCGAAAGGAAGGTCGTCGCGGGAAGAAGAGCCGTCGAGCTGATGAGGGAGGCGATGAAGAAGGCTCTGGCCGACGCGATCGCAAGAAGCGCGAGGATAAGCCCGATACAGATGAGGAGACTCTTGACCCGGAGACCCGTATGTTCTGCTCTTACTGGCAGCTGGTTTTCCGTCTCACAAAATTTGTACTAACTGGGTTCAATTATCAGGACGACGCCGCGCCCTCGACCGTGCTATGGACGAGGCGATGAAGAAGCCGGCGAAGAGACGTTTCCGCAAGCAGGATGGCATTGTACGTGTTGTGTCTAGTGACACGCACTCACCTATGTTTACTGACTATACTATTAGGATTTGGAATCTATGGCAGATGCTGAAATCGAGGATATGCGCAAGCGCATGACCCACGCCGCGCAAATGGATGCGATCAACCGCCAAGAAGGAAAACCAGCTATGCACAAGCTCAAGCTCCTCCCCGAAGTCATCATGCTCCTCAATCGCAACCAGTACACCAGCGCCTTGGTCGACCCAGAGATTAACTTATTGGAAGCTGTTCGGTTCTTCCTCGAGCCTCTGGACGATGGGTCGATGCCCGCTTACAATATTCAGCGCGACTTACTGACCGCCATTACCAAGCTTCCTATCAACAAGGATGCTTTGATTGCCAGTGGTATTGGAAAGGTGGTTGTCTTCTACACCAAGAGCAAGCGCACCGAGCGTCGCATCAAGGAAATGGCAGAGAAGTTGCTGGCAGAGTGGACACGACCAATTCTCCAGCGCAGCGACGATTATTCGAAGCGGGTCTACCAAGAGGCTGATTATGATCCTACGTATGTTCACTGTTGCACAACCGCCCTATCACCCACTAACACCCCTATAGGAAAGTTGTCAGGCGCGCTCCTCCCACCGCCGAGGAGATCGAAGCCGAAGCCCGCGCCCGCGAGATGCTCCCTCCCCGTCTTCTCAACCGTGCTCGTGTCGATCGTACCAACGTCAGCTATACTGTGGTCCCGCGCCAGACAGCTGTGCGCGAGGCTCAGTTTGCGCGCCCCTTGGGTTCCAGTGGCGAGGACCGTTTCCGCAAGATGCAAGCCCGCCAAGCTGCGGCACGCAAGGCGTCTCGTCGGTAGATTCGGCTGTACATTCTTTTCCAAAATGGCATGGGCCAGTTCTGTTATGTGAGATAATTTTCGCGGTGTTTGGGCGTTTCGGGATCAATCGGGGATTGAATAGGGATTTGGGAGTGTGTCAACCTTCGCATTCCGAGTGGAACAAGCAAGAAACTTCATCCATTGAAATTCGTATGGAAACGAATCAAAGTAAATCCAATTAAATTTCAAACATGCCAGTGATCTATAGAGAAAAAGCCCAAAATCAAGTCGGCAAGCCAGTTCCGTGCAAGACCGAGTAATGGCCGGAGCGCAACGCCGGAAAAAGAGCAGATCCCGCGGCTCCCACGTCATGCGATCCGGCCTTTGCTTTTTTGGTTTTATATTGGACATTCCACCCTCTTCTTCATTCTAATTTAAAGAATACACTACTTTACACAATGAAGTTACTCACTAAAGAACAAGAAGAAGCCCACTACAGGTACGAAACCCCTACACCCTCCAAATCCCGTTGATCAGCCCATACTGACGAAACAAACCTCAACAGGTCCGTCGTCAAAGGCGGCACAGTCGGCGGCCTCCTCGGTCTCGCCGGCGGCGTAGCAGGTGTCCTTCTTGCCTCACGTCGCTACCACACAATCCGCAACCTAACCGTGCCCATGAAATCCTTCCTGGTGACATCCTCCGGTACCTTCACGGGTATCATCGCAGCCGACCACGCCTCACGCGAGTACGAGAACGAGCAAAACGCCGCATACCAATGGTACGAGAACCGCGAAGAGCGCCTCCGAGCCGAGGAGATGCGCGGTCTCAGCTTCACCGACCGCGCCGCTGCCTTCGCCCGCCGCGAGAAATACAAGATCATCACCGCCACCTGGGTTGCCTCGATGGTTGGCTCATTCGCGCTGGTCAGTCGCATTCCCGGCCTTACTGGCCAACAGAAGCTCGTCCAGGCTCGTGTCTACGCGCAGGGTCTGACGCTGGGTGTTTTGTGTGCTTCGGCTGCTTTTGAGATCTCGGACCAGCGTCGTGGTCGTGGATTGCTGGACTCGAAGAAGAAGGCCCAGGCTGCGGCTAAGGCTAAGGTTGAGGATGTTTCTGATGAGCAGCCTGTTCACCAGAGTGGTAAGCCTAATGAGGGCGATCTCTGGAAGGATATGGTTGCTGCTGAGGAGGAGCGCTTGAGCTCCAAGCATCAGTCTCTCTATGATAATCAGAAGCAGCAGGCTGCTGGTGCTGAAGGGAAGGAGGATAAGTCTGAGGAGAGTGATAACGAGAAGGAATCCAAGACGGAGAAGAACGACACCGAGTCCAAGACCAAGAAGAGCTCCTAGATATAGCTCTCTTGCTTCTTGTTCATCCCCCATAACCGCCATTGATCAAGGTCCAGTGCAGACATCGCTGCTCAGTTTCGTTCTACTTCCTCTCGAGAGCCTGGAATCTCTGTTGGATAACAATGATAGATGGGAGGGGCGATGAGATTACTTGGCTTTCATCGCCCGTACATATCCTACGATTTCTTAAGCGTTTGTCTTCATGTTCATGTCTCAAGGGTTCTCCCAGTCCCGAAAAGTGACATTTGTTTTACAGTGTCCACGTGTATGATAGTTCTATAAGCAGTGTTATCTATCTCTCCTTCTCTACTCTCTAATGGAAATGAATATACCAAAAAAAAAGTTGGCATTCGCCGGTAATGACGTCATATTAATATTCACGGGTATTTGCGGTCTAATGTAGCAGAACATGATGAACATGAAAATGAAACGCCAAATCAATGATAAGAACCTATAATCAGCCTTATTTCTTTGGTTGTCGACTTAGAAGGTTTCATCTTCCAGGTGCTCCATTCGGCGGATCACACTTGGACTGTGGTCGTCGCCAAAGTCATCTGTAATGTCCCCAGCCCCAGCCGTAGCCAGTAAGTCAGTCACGATGCGCTTAGAAGCTTCTCTTGCTACAGGCAAAGGAAGTTAGTATGAGTATACTATTAAAAGAGAGCCAAGAGAACAAATATTACCGGGCGTCCTCATCAACCGGCTCTGCGGAATGTGGAACTGCATTGTCTTAGGGGGACTCGGCCCAAGATCCTCATCGTCGTAATCCAGATCGTCGTCGCTATCCCACATAGCCGAATTACCCGCAGACTTCTTAGCAGGTGTCAAAACACTCATGCCAGGCCTGGGAATACCGCGCATACGATTGCTGCTAGTCCGTCGCTTGCGGTTCGTGCCGGGGGTGTCATTGATGCCTTTGATAGGCGACGAGAAGATCTCCGAGTGCAGCTGTGGTGCCTCCGGCTCCGGGCTGGAAATCGGCGAGTCGTCATATCCATACTTGGAGGTAGACTCGGCTGGCTTTGGCGTGACATTGAACTTTGATCGGGTGTTCGCGCCGCCGCCCACATTGCGGAATCCCTTCCCGAGCGGCGTGGCTTGCACCCGGTATGTCTTGTCGAGCATTTGGTGCAGTACTGGGTCCGAGGTCTTCTGGTATCGACGGTCTTGGGTGGATGGCTGCGATGCGGGTGGGAGGAATGGTGAGGACATCGGGGTTGTGGCGGAGACGCCGCGTGGGAAGAAGGATTGACGGCCTGGAGTGGATGGGAGGGTCGAGGATTCTGGGAGGTCGAATGGTGGTTGAGATTCATTGACTTGTCTTCTTAGGTTCTCGTAAGAGGACGAGTACTCCATTGAGGAGGTTGTCATGTCGTCCTCGGCGTGGTGGTGGTGGTGGCCTGGAGCACGCGGAGTGCTGTGGGAAGAGATTGCGAGATCTGTTAGATCGAGGTCGTCTGCCTGGTCGCGGCGGGGTGTTTCATGGCGCTGGGAAGAGGGCGTCTCGTGGGACATGGTCTCGTCGAGGTTGGTGCTCTGGGTTATTTCGGTGGACAGCTCTTCCTCCGTGGCTGTCGGGTCTTGCATCGTTTCTTCATCTGTGTTTCGTTCTTCATAGCCAGATAGAGATACGTTGGCGCTCGCTTCGAAGAATTGCTTCCAAAACTAAAGGGAGTCAACAAAGCTGTCTATAGCTGTATCTGCTGGTGGCGCTGACCTTGGAACCTTCCCAGACATCTCGGGAATGCTCGGTATATTGCTCTACCAGAGGCAATATACTCGTAGTAACTATCCGATGAGCTTGACTGAAATTGTGGTCGATCTCTGTACGAACATATGACGATGAGCGGTCTGCCGGACTGTTTTGTTTACTTTTTTACCCTACCTTGCATTGTCAGGGTGATGGACTGCTCCAATTTCTCAAGCTCCTCGGTGAGGGACAACGGCCGTTGGGCCTGCGAAGGTTGGCGAGACATGATGATATCACTCAAGTTCAATTGTATAACAATCGAGTCAAGAGATGGGAGCTTGCAATCACGTCCATCACTTGGACGCGCGGGGAACTTTGCCCAAAGCGGTGTGTATTTAGGGCCGGTGATAAGGGCTTATCTGGTCACATGTGGTAATGTAAGGATAAGGTGCAGGCATCACCGTATCATCTTGTTCCGCTCCACGGATGATGGAGGTGAGTCTCGAAAACTTTTGAAAGGAAAGATACAATTACAATATTCCGGTTCATTATGCCAGCACCACTTGCAAAAGGTATGGCCCTCTACTTCCCTGAACTTCTACGACTTCATCCCGGATCATCCGGGCGGTGTACTCGGCTTATCAGTTCCCCACTACGTACAGGATGAGGCTAACCTCTCATGCAGGACTCATAATTACTGTTTCTGTGCTTGTAGCAGCCGGAATTGCCGTGTACGAGTCACCGCAGTTTCAACAATGGGTGACCACCTCGCGGCGCAAGATTGCCGTGGCCCTGCACAACCTCGGCGATGAGATCCAACCTCAAGACATAGCGTTGAGGGAAGACATTTCTATGACTGAGGAGACTGGTGAAGTTGCCGAAGAACGCAGGCGGATTGCTCGTGCGGAGATAATGCGACGTGGAACGATCCTTGAATCACGACGGAAGGCCAGCCAGTCCGGCCAGCCTCATAATAGCTTTGATACCCTGGTCGACAATGAGGGCAACCTACTTCAGCAAAAAGACCAAAAAGACCAAAAAGACCACGAATACGGCGTTCAGTCCAACGAAGAATTTACTGCTAACTCAACGGGAGTTGACCTGGGCACTTCGAAGCCCCTCCGCCGAGGCGGCAAGCAAATCGAGGCCGACTCTACGGCTACGCTGGGTCGGAATCAGCTGCATGTTGACATTCCCTCGCCCGCTCCCTCGATTCATCCTTCGGAATCTATTATTCAGTTCACGTCTGGGTCTGAAGCACCCGATGGGGATAGCCTATTTGATCCATTCTCTCCCAAGTCTCCTTTGTCTGCCTCTGGCTCCAGCCACACAGAAGACCACCAGCAGGTATATTATGCGCACCCTGATGTTCCAAGCAACAGAACCTATGAGCGTGATCATCTTGTTGAGCTAGATGGTTTCGGCCACGAGAGTGTTCAGTCTCACAATGATGTTTCAGCCGCCCCTTCTACCAGTGGAAGTTTTAGCCATGTCGGAGGATTCGAGGATGAAACGTCCGACGGCACTCTTAGTGACCTTGGTGGGCGTTCTGTTGGTGGTGTGGCTACTCCGGCATGGTCTGATGTGGGTAGCGTAATTAGCAACGAGGATGCTGGACATCATCAGTTGCTCTGATGCACTCGGAACTTTATGGATAATGGATAAGGATGAATGGATGGGCTTTACTGGCTCGGGGATCTCCCGGGTATGGTGTTCGGTGTTTGGCTTTAGGTTTCAGCTTGGTCACAATTTACATTGGTGCGATACGAGGTACAAGGACTCTTTGTTTACTCGAAATAATAAGGGGTCCATTAAACCTGCAATACTCCTAGAAGCACCGCCATAATGTACTAACTACTCTAGACGAATGCTTTACATATGATATGGCATTGTCAATTTGCACTGACCAGTGTTAAAGGAGTCAAAGCAAGGATCGGATGTTGCCTCTCATATTCAATCACCTGCGACATGATTGACGCAATCGCGAAAGAGGGCCTACATTCGTAGTAGCCAAGCTAAGTGACGTCCACTACTTTGTATATATACCTCGGCCTACTTTCTACATATGTACATGTATGTATCGAGTTCTGCTGATAAGGGTCTACTGGGGTAATACCCCGCGTGACTGGTAAACATCCATGGATACGTGGAGAGTTAACCTGGAAATACGAGGCAATTAAGATATAAAACGATCAAACGGCCAACCACATGGGCGGACCGCATGAGAACATCCATGTTGTGACGTAACCACCCGGGCTAGGCCTGAGGAGAACAACCTTAAGTATACGAGGTAGTTAATAGTATTATAGTATTATAGTATAGCGGACTCCTCCATTCTGGTAATTCATTCCATCTTCAAATTTGCATTGGAATCATGGCTACATTCATCACACATAAAATCATGGGCACCACCCTTCAAACTACCGAGAGGTATAGAGACTTGCAAGCACGAGATGTGGGTGCCTTTGGAGTAATATGGTAAATCCCTTCGTATATTCTATTCGTACTGTAAGATCACTGACAGCCAGTATCAGCTCGGCGCGTGATTCAATGGCAAACCGAATGGTTGTCATAAAGAAGATAGGGAATCCCTTTGATAGCCCTGCCCGGGTCAAGCGCACATATCGTGAGATTCATTTGATGAAACATCTAAAACATGATAATGTATGTGTGGGAGAAGAGACCAAGTATGGACGTGAACACTAACCGCCAATAGTTGATCAACATGACAGATATCTTCATTTCACCAGCGGAAGATCTGTATGTGAATCACTCCTAGCTCCTCTGTTTTACCGAATTGATACTGAACGTTTTGAAACAGTTATCTTGTAATGGACTGTTGCATGACAGACCTTCATCATTTGATCCAATCAAGGCCGGAGCCATTGGAGGGCGAGTTCATCCAGTTCTTCACATACCAACTGCTGGTAAATCTGCCCTAGTCATCTGGAAATGTCAGTCTAACTGACAATTTCAGCGAGGGCTAAAATTCATTCACTCTGCTGGTGTGATCCATCGTGATCTCAAACCTAGCAACATTTTGATAAAAGAAAACTGCGACTTGAAGATTTGTGACTTTGGTCTAGCCCGAGCACAAGATCATCAGATGACTGGCTATGTCTCCACACGATACTACCGAGCTCCAGAGATCATGTTGACTTGGCAGAGATACAGCTTCGCGGTGGATATATGGAGCACTGGTTGCATCCTGGCAGAGATGCTCCTACGGAAAGTTCTCTTACCAGGCAAAGACAATGTGCATCACTTCAAACTGATCACTGAGATCTTTGGGAAGCCACCTAAAGAGATTATGGAAACAGTTTACAGCGACATTGTATGAATCCTAAACGGCCGGGTTGGATATCGAAGATAATATGCTGACTTCAAGTTATAGACGATGGAGTTTATAAACTCTCTACCTGAAATAGAACCCAGATCACTTGGAGCTACGCTGGGAGATATTGACCCTGAAGGTATGCATGCCTATTGGAATCTTCATTGATATCAAGTGCTTCCTGATCTATCTACCTCCAATGACTACTGACTTTGCTAGCCGTTCATCTCTTGGAGAGAATGCTTGATATAGACCCACAAAAGAGAATCGCAGCGGCAGATGCCCTAACCCATACATACGTTTCGACCTATTCGGACTCTGACGATGAACCCGAGTGTGAGAAGCAAATTGATTGGTCTTCCTTAGATTCAGAAATGACTACGGAACAATGGAAGACCAAAATGTATGTATCTTTCCAATCTGCGGTGTATTGGTTTGGACTTATCGTTCCCAGGTATTTCGAGATTTTGGACTATCACACTGGTTCCTACAACTGGGAAGACACTAACCCTAAAGCCCAGGGAAGATTTGAGGATTGGATGCGCAAGGAGATAACGGTGGGTACGTATTAGTTATAATTAGGAAGCTATTTCTTATTCGTCTGTATAATAACGCATGAATTTATCATCTGCGCATAACCGTACAGCTATCGCTCCGAGTGTATACGTACAGATCCGCACATCAGTAGACTAACAGACGCGAGCACCGACGCCTCGATCGAACAAGCAGCAGAATATATCACATCCAAGTATGGGAATTCCCAGATACTAACGACCAACCCAGATCCTCCTGCAACAGCGAAAGCAGCAAGAAAACTAACATGACCAAGAGCAAAAAGCTGAGTATGCCCATGCCCAGCTGCAGAACTAAAAACACAATGGAAAGGTCTAGTCATATCTATATACTAAGAAATGGATGATTTATTCCTTTAACAAAACTGACAATTCGACAAACCGAGTTGCCTAGGCATCTCCACAAGCCAAGTCTATAGAACTAACAATAAACCTCGTTGAGGTACTAGATACTTTTTACAATGAGGGAGTGTGGGGAAGCAGTAAGTACCTGGTACTTGTTGACCGGATAACCTGACCGACGAAATGAACCTCGGCAGTTTCGGGCTAAGCGGAGATCTTCCCTTCTCTTCATACTTCTTTTAAGCCCTTGACTCCTCTTCATTTTGTTATTCATATTTTCCATTTCTCTTTTAATTCTGTACAATTCGTAAGTTATTCTCTTTCCCCAGAATGTGCTTTTGGTTTTTACTCCCCTCGCCCAAAATCTCCGCGCGAAGCTTCCCCGCATTAACAAAATCTTCCATGCCAATAGCTGTCATCTTGAATAAAAACAAGCTGCAGGAAGCAAGAAGAATCTAAAACTGACTATATACTTTGTCCAGTCTCTCCACATTCATACATCATGGCCGCAGATCGTTTAAGCTCGCTCCTGAGCCACCTCAAGCCCGGCGCCACCAACGGCCTCGCTGCTATGTAAGTCCTCAGATGAGGTCATCTGTGTCTTATGAGTCTAACAAGCAAATGCAGTACACAGAAGAACCCCGACGATGTGGTCATCACCCTAGCAATCCGCACACCACTGACCAAGGCGCGTAAGGGCGGATTCAAGGACACAGAATTGGACTACATGGTCTACGCCCTGCTGAAGGAGACTCTGGCCAAGTCACAGATTGACCCTGCTCTGATCGAGGATGTCTGTCTCGGAAATGTACGTTCGATCTTTTTTCGTCACACCACAAATCTATAGATTCCATATTCTAACCCCGGCGGCAGGTCAACGAAGTCAAAGCCGCCTACATGGTCCGCGCCGCAGCTCTTGCCGCCGGCATCCCCCACACAGCCGGCGCCTCATCAGTGAACCGCTTCTGCTCATCCGGGCTGAAGGCTGTGCAGGATATCGCGAATCAGATCCAGCTGGGCGCCATCGACGTTGGTGTCGCTCTTGGCGCGGAGCTGATGTCCGCCTCTGGCGACCGGTTGGACAGGCCGTTCAACGAGGAGGTCCTGCGCAACCAGGAGGCCGCCGACTGCATGCAGCCCATGGGACAAACTTCCGAGAATGTCGGAAAGGACTTCGATATTCCCCGCGAGCTGCAGGACCGATATGCCGCTGAGTCCTTCCGCCGTGCTGAGGCTGCTCAGAACAACGGCTGGCTCGATGACGAGATTGCTCCTATCGCCGTCAAGGTTAAGGACCCCAAGACTGGCGAGGTTAAGGAAGTTACTCTGTCCCGTGATGATGGTATCCGTCCCGGTACTACTTTCGAGTCGCTTTCCAAGATTCGCCCTGCTTTCCCTCAGTTCGGTGATAAGTCCACTGGTGGAAACTCCAGCCAGGTTACCGATGGTGCCGCGTCTGTTCTTCTCATGCGCCGCTCCAAGGCTATCGAGCTGAACCAGCCTATCCTTGCTAAGTTCTGTGGCGCTACCGTTGCCGGTGTGCCCCCTCGCGTGATGGGTATCGGCCCAACTGCTGCTATCCCTAAGCTGCTGAGCAAGTTCCAGCTTGACAAGAATGATATCGATATCTACGAGATCAACGAGGCTTTCGCCTCTATGGCTGTTTACTGTGTTAAGAACCTTGGTCTTGACCACGCTAAGGTCAACCCTCGCGGCGGTGCTATTGCCCTTGGTCACCCGCTCGGCGCAACAGGTGCGCGCCAGATCGCGACCATTCTGAGTGAGGCTCGCCGGACAAAGAGTAAGATTCTGGTCACTTCTATGTGTATTGGAACTGGACAGGGTATGGCTGGTCTCTTCGTCAACGAGCAGCTGTAGATATACAGAGATTAGTTTAATTACGCGACAAAATATACGATCTCCAAAGCATAGGAATGAGTTAAATTCAAACGAAGAATATATATGTATGGTATCAAGTGCTATGTAGTTTAAAGCAGAACTCGTAAATCATGAAGGAAGATAGTGCACCAAATGAGTAGCCATGATATCACTTAGCATCATCTTGCTTCCCGGCCTGAGACTCTCTCTTCATCCTCTCCTCCGCAGCCCGCGCCATGATCTCCCTACGAGACAGCGTCCCATCAGGAGCATCATTTCCACCCCGGCCACCATTCGAGTCGCCCTGCAATCCACCAGGGACAAACTCCCCACCAGTCCACCCACACTCATCAACAAACTCCTCTCCCTGAGCGCTATCCCAATCACCAGGATTATAAAACTCCTGATTAGACAACTGATTCCCACCAGACTTCCAATCAGCACGGTCAACCTCCTTCTCGATCTGCGACGTCAAATCCCAAAAGTCACGGTCATGAGGCCCGAACACGCAATGCGCAAGCTCATGACACAGCGTCTTCCGAATAGTACGGTAATCACGGTATCCATCATAGGCGTCCGTTCGCAGACGCAACTCAATCACCTCGCCTTTATTCCGGTTCAGACCTAGCGTCCGCGACTCGCTCGTCGTGTGTTCCGCGGGATTCATTTCTGTCAAGAGTGGCACGGAGAACTTGTGTTTTGCCATTGCGGCGCGGATGCCTGGGTCGTCGCGGAGGCGTTTGAGGAAGTCCAGGGAGCGGTCTGGGTTTGGGAGGTAGGATAGTGGGAGGAGACGGTGGAAGGTGTAGTTGTTGCTTGAGGATGAGAGGGTGTGGATCCCACCGCTGCGGGTGGAGGAGGGTGTTTGTTTGTTGCGTCTTGCGGCGTTTAGAGCGGCAGCTCGTGCCTCTTGTCGTCGCTTTTCGCTGGCGGATTGTTCGTGCAGATCGGCGATTGCTTTGGCGGGTGTGCCGAGGAGGGTGATTTTGAATTTCGGGGAAGAAGGTTGGAGAATCACGTCAAGGAGAGTTGGTGGGAACGGTGCTTTCTGCATTCCTGGCTTTGGGGCTATGAGGAGCTTTTGGTTCTCGATGGGGATGTTTAGGACGCGCTCTAGCTCGGAGGAGAGGTCTTGTAATGTTGCCGAGGCGGGGACTTGAATGATATGCGCGGTCCCATGGTGGTGGACGGTTAGCTCCTTGGGAGAGTCCATAGCGTGTGATTAGATAGGCAGTAGGGAAAGAGCTGTGAGGAAAGAGCTCGTGAGGAAAGAGCTCTTGAGTGAACTACTCGCGACAAGAAGAAACTGCTTATATGGCCCGAATAGGCAGGCGCTGGCGAATTCGACCCGGTTCCACGGAGATAGGTTTGTCAGCACGGAGATAAGCCGGAGTCAGCACGTGATTCATATAAAATTCATGTGAATTTCTGCCTCAGGCAGCAAGAGAACTGCACTAGTAACCTTGGAATCTATCGTAACTTATTAGAAATGAGAAAATTACACTGATGTTTCACGAAAGATCATCATGGGTCAGCACCAACCGTCCATTTTCGACATACCCGGTTCCTGCCAAGTAACCTAACCCCAACCCCCATTCATGTCGAGAAGCTCGAAGCTCGAATATACCGTGAGATCTTTAGTGGATGTCTATAGAAAAAATGAGAGCTGCTACACTAGTAGTTAATACAGCTGGCTAGTGGCAGCACTTTCTAGATATGATATAAAGATGTTTCTAGCGTCTTGATTTTCGACTCTACGCAGACAACAACAATGCTAATACTTAACTAGTTTACTTAACTGGCCTACGACTGACGATCGATATTTGCCTCAGTGGCCGGGGACAGTCACAACCTTTTCTACTGAAGGGGGTAGACACTCGGTTTCATACTAGCGCATAAGGCAAACATCAGCGAGTAACGGTGACTGACAGATTGAACGGGAACATCTATGGAAGGCTACATCGTCCGCCCACTTCACGTGGGAGATGAGACCAGGCAAACCGTCTACAGCAGAAAGAGGAAATTTACGTATATATCTCAAATAGTGGCCTTATCACATCATGATCTTGTTTGCTGACTAGCTTGTGCGAACAACATCAGCAGCACAGCAGCTTCACCCGCCAAGGGCTGGTCCCAGAAACGATGCGACTGAATCTGCTCCACAGCCACCCGATAGCAGGTCTCCAGCAATTCCAATTCTCGTGGTCGACAGTTCTCTTTCATCCGTAATCCCACCGCCATTGCCATGAACACATGAAACTTGGCCATGGAGACCGGGTATCCATCTCCGTGAGTGTCAGGTCGGTGCGAGGGACCATCGATGATATCGAGGAAGATCTGGAACATGTCATGGCCAAGGGGATATCCCATTCCGGGGGTCTTTTGAAGGAAAATATCTAGAAGGGGCTGCATTTCCACGCTAGTCGGCATGCCACTGAGATTGTCTGTCTCGGGTGGCGGGAAGAAGCTGAAGCTCGGTGGTCTGATGTCTTCTCCCATATCCGCCATTGGGAAGTTGAGATTGGAGTGGTCCAGATCCAGATTGTACTCTGAGATTGACATTGATGACCGTCGCGAGCGGGGCGATTCTACAAAGTTCCCTGGTGATAGATGGGGGATAGGATCATGTCCGGGCGACGGACACATCGACATCGGGGGTGATAACGTCATCCCCATGTTCGGCGGCATTAAGCGTCCGTCAAACATGGGGGAGAGGGGACTCGGAGCTGCAGACATTGTCGACGACATGTAGGATGAGGACAACGGAGACATGTTATCGACAAAGTCCATCACTTCGATCCGAGGGATGTCCAGCGTAGAGGGACTGCTATCGGGGAACAAGTGCCCAAATGACTCGGATCCAGAGTCGGCATACTTCGGCGGTGCCAGGTCAGTGAGCAGGTGAAGAGACGGCGGCGAGGGATGATGTGCTGAATGATTATCTCCTGGGTATGATACCGGCGGGTTTGGTACCCCGGTGCTCAGCTCAACAATGCGCGCTTCCAGCTGTTGTACGCGCTGCTCCAGTGCCGCCTGGCCCTCGCTGCTCTTCTGGGGTCGTACGCAATGCAGTGAGAAACGGCGACAAGTCGCACACGGCGTCTCCCCATCGCATCGAATCTTCCTTCTCCGACAACGCTCACAAGCGATGATGACGGGCTTCACCCGCGAGGTCCACGACCCAGCCGGGTTATCCCCCATGGTGCGACGGCGTTCAATCCTGGGGGGTATCCAGGTCCGGGACGTGTGAGACAGGTCTTCCATCATGGGTGAGCCAGCCACTCGTGTTCATGATTGACAGACGGCGAAAGGAACAATCAAATGCCGTCAGAGACAAGGTAGAGAGGTATGTTCGAGGGCAGAACATCAGCGATGACAGGTCCCTATCGGCGATGGCGATGGCGATGGCAAAAGTAGCTTGGGCGAGAGACTGACTGACTGCGGGTGGGAAAAAGAATTGCGCAGGCGTTCCCAGCCGACCGCGAGGGTGATTCTGCTTGGCTTAGACGTCAAAAGTCAAAATTATTTAACTTTTTTCCCGATGGGGTACCCCCGCAGTAGTGAGTGAGTCCCAAGAGCACTGCCACGCTCTATCTTTTACCGCTCTGGACATGGGTACAGAGAACGGGGACCGACTCCGCTCGCAGGGCGATCTGTGCCGGGTTCCAGCTTGTCATGCGTATCTCTCATGATGCCTGCAGAGAGGAAGAGAGAGACCGTAGAGGTGCATCATATCCTGGTTGGGAATCTAGTCTGTTACCAAGTAGGGCGGGGAAGCGGGGAGAAGGAATGTAACGCGGGAAGGAAATGCCACGCCGAGTCGAGGGCGCGGGGGGTGGCAACTTGTAAAGGAGAGGAGCATTGGATAACAAAGAAAGAGATAAGAAGACGAGGGAAGAGACGATGGAGATTCAATCGTAAAGTATGGATGTAGTACAGTAAGATAGGAAGATGAATTAGGGCTTAGGGCTAGGGCTACTCTCACTAGATAACTCTAGGCCCTCAAGGCATCCACGTTTGGACGCCTCGACTATTTACCAGCGATCCTCCCTAGATCCTCTCCACATGAGCTGTCGTCATTCCCCCCTTTGCAGCCTCTGTCTCTTCCTTCGCTGCCCATTCCGCATCTCTGGGCACGGGCTGAGCCCCGAACAACTCCTCCATCTCCTCCAGCGACTTCCCCTTGGTCTCAGGGATAAACCACCACGCCCAAAAGCCCATGCACACCATCAACGCGGCAAAGAAGAAATATGTCCCGTATCCCAGCGAGGTGATCATATATGGTGTAGTTCGGCTGATAATAAACGACCACAGCCACTGATTCGCCGTAGTCAACGCCACACAGAGCATGCGGATGTCAATTGGGAAAACTTCGGAGCAGATCACCCAGGTGATGCCCTGCCAGGTGGCACAATAGATCAACCCGTACAGATAGACACAGACCATGGCGATGTAACTCCATGCATTGCGTGCCGTGTCGCCACGGGCTGCTGCGCCTTCGGGGTCCGCCCGGAAGACATAGCCCCCGATATACCACATGGGCAGACTGCCGACGAAGGCGCCCCAGATCAGCCCGCTGCGGCGTCCCACTTTCTCGACCAGCCAGACGCTGAAGATGATCATTCCTAAGGTTTTGGCCACCCCATAAAACCCTGTCGCAAATAGTTTCGTATCTGTACCTGTTATTCCCAGGGTTTCAAAGATCCGCGGCGAGTAGCTGTGGCAGGGTTAGCGGTGCATGCGTGGCCTAAAAGCAAGGGAAGCGGCTCTTACTATGTGATGATATTGACACCGGTCAGGTTCTGGAACGCCATCAGCAGAAGGCCAATGCCGATCCGGTTGCGGGTGCCTTTCTGCGACAGTCGATGGACGTAATTCCAGAAACCATGCTTGGTTCCTGGGGCAGGGGCTCCCATCTGGATTTGCTCGCGGATTTGCTGCATCTCATCCTGAATCATGGGATGATCGGCAGGAAGCTTTCGGATCCAGATGAGGCTGCGCTCGGCTTCCTCCCACCGGTCTTGCTTTGCATACCACCGGGGGGTCTCCGGACACCAGAAGATCCCCAGGAGCAGCAAACCACCCGGCAGCAGCTGTAGACCAAGAGGAACCTGCCACTGCGCCATCTTCTCTTGGGGGATGGTGCGATTGACGATATAGTTGATCCAGAAACCCCACATACCGCCCCCCTGGGAACAGATCTCAAAGATACCGACCAGACGACCGCGAATTGAGGGAGGTGACTAGATGAGCTTTATTAGATCCGTGACTATCCCATCTGGCGCACAGTTAACATACTGTTTCTGCGATGTATACGGGAACCTGTAGGGACACGGAGCCGATGCCAAACCCAGCGATGGCCCGGCCGGCATAGATCATGCCCAGATGGCCTGAAGCAGCAGTCTTGTTCGTCCCTTATGTATTAGCTATTGACAACAATTTTCTAGCGACTAGTGGTTCAAAGGGGGCTCACCATCAAACTTCCTCCCACGCAGAAGATGGAAATGGCCAACACAATGGCCATCTTGCGCCCAAACCGCTCTGCCAAGGGGAAAGTGAGCAGAGACCCGAAGAAACAACCAGCCTGGAAGGTTGACACGATATTCCCTTCCAGCGTGTCAGTCTCCAGGTCGGAGACACGCTCCATGCCAAAGTCACGGCGGAAGGGCTCCAAGGCCATAGTGCCTCCGATGACACTAGTATCGTAACCCACTACCCAACCCATCGCATTAACCATTCGCCCTCAAAGAAATGCTCGGAGTGAAGTGGACATACTGGCAATGGCCCCCATACTCACGACTAGGGCGATGAGATGCACGCGCCAGTTGCGCACCTCAGGTGGATCGTTGCTATTGTCGGCATGCAGATTGAACCCCATGGTGGGCTATGCTGATCACGATTCAGACAGGGAAAAAGGACAAGACAAGGCTTGCATTGTTTGGCAAGGGGAAATGTGGAGACGCTGGGGCTTTTCTATCGGATGCACCCCGCGATTTCACCCCAGAGCACGGCCGTTATCGCGGACAAGATGCCTCACGACGGAGTCTCCCCCGCGTTTGTAAGTAGATTCCCCGCAAGCCACATATCCTTCGTGCTGGTTCTAGCCAGCGCTGGTGAAACCCCTCTGGACTAGCTCACGGCTAGACATCGCGATCATCAATGACCCTTCCTGCATGAGCGGGCTTGGCCCGTCTGGGCCTTCTTGACAATATCTTGGCATGCCAATGCTAGACCCCATAACGCGGTCGCCGAGCCCGAGAGACTGAGGCTGTGCAATGGTGATCGTTCACCTTCAGAGTTTTATCTAAACCGCAAATGGCTGTGGATGCACGACCAGTAGCTCTCTCATACCAGCGCCAGGAACCGTCTGATCTTCTTCACGATGGAAGCTCGAGGAATGCAGGAGCGAGGCGACCTAGGCGCGAACTCGATTCCTGAGATTATTGTCCAGGTGCCCGAAAATAACAGTGCCTCGGGCCTCACCCCGGGGAATGACGATACCCTCTCCCGAGATCGATCGAACAGCAACCTGACCGCCATCGAAGGCCAAACTGGCCGGGATCGAGCCATGAGCGGCAGTACGATGGCCCCCAGCAGTCCGCAGGACGACCTATGGAAGGAGAAGCGGGCCTCATCGTGTGGGACGTCGGGCATCTACTCCGTCAGCGAGCTGGAGGAGGCGCTTCGACCCGACCCGGGCTCCGAGGGCGACTTCGAGGTCAAGGACAACCCATTCGACTTCTCCCCGGGACAGCTTAACAAGCTACTCAACCCTAAGTCCCTCGCCGCCTTCGTTGCGTTGGGTGGATTGCCCTCTTTGGTTCGGGGACTGCACACGGATGTCTCGGCCGGCCTCAGCGTGGACGAGTCTGTCCTCAGCGGAGGGAATACAGAGGATGCTGGTGGCGTCGCATCGAAATCAGCTGGAAAGAAGCCGGCCGAAGTATTTGAGGATCGAATCCGAGTGTTCAAGCCCAATACCCTGCCGGAGAAGAAAGCCACGCCGCTGTGGAAGCTCATGTGGATTGCATACAACGACAAGGTCCTGATCCTGCTAACCGTGGCCGCCGCCATTTCCCTCGCTCTGGGCCTGTACGAAACATTTGATCCGAACCACTCCAGCGGAGGAGGGTCTCATGCCAAACGAAGCTCCGGGATGGGACTCGATTGGGTGGAAGGATGTGCCATCTGCGTGGCCATTTGCATTGTGGTGTTGGTGGGGTCACTGAACGACTACCAAAAGGAACGCGCCTTTGTCCGACTCAACAAGAAGAAGGAGGATCGGGAGGTGACTGTCACTCGCTCGGGAAGAGCGGTGCGGATTTCCGTTCACGATGTCCTAGTGGGTGATATCTTGAACCTAGAGCCCGGAGACTTGGTCCCGGTCGATGGCATCTTCATCAATGGCCACAACCTGAAATGCGACGAGTCCTCTGCCACCGGTGAATCCGACCAGCTGAGGAAGACCGGCGGCGAGCAGGTGATGCGTCTCCTGGACGAAGGCCACACCCGGGCCCAAGACTTGGACCCGTTTATCATCTCCGGAAGCAAGGTCCTCGAGGGAGTCGGCACCTGTTTGGTGACATCTGTCGGCGTCAACTCCAGCTTTGGAAAGATCCTTATGGCCATGCGTCAGGATATGGAACAGACACCGTTGCAGAAGAAGCTAAACTATCTCGCTGGTGCTATCGCTAAGCTAGGTAGCAGCGCTGCCCTGCTGTTGTTCTTCGTTCTGCTCTTCCGGTTTCTGGGTGACCTGTCGAGCAATACCGGTACCAGCTCTGAGAAGGCCTCGCAGTTCACGGATATCCTCATCGTGGCGATCACGGTGATTGTCGTCGCCGTGCCCGAGGGCCTCCCCTTAGCTGTCACTCTCGCCCTCGCCTTCGCAACCACCCGGATGGTAAAGTCGAACAACCTGGTGCGCGTGCTCAAGTCCTGCGAGACGATGGGTAACGCTACAACCGTATGTTCCGATAAGACCGGTACTCTCACACAGAACCGCATGACGGTGGTGACAGGAACCTTCGGCGATGCCGCCTTCGACGACAAGGGTCAGACAGGCAACGAAACAAGATCAGCAGACTTCGCCAAAGACCTCCTAGCCGAGCACAAGCAGATGATGATCGAATCGGTAGCGATCAATTCAACCGCGTTCGAGGGCGAAGAAAACGGGGTGCCGGGCTTCGTCGGCTCCAAGACTGAAACGGCACTGCTGGGCTTCGCTCGGGATGTACTGGGAATGACTTCGCTGGTGGAGGAGCGTGCTAACGCCCCAACCATCCAGCTGATGCCCTTCGACTCTGGCCGCAAATGTATGGGCGCCGTCTTGCGCTTGCCATCGGGTCACTATCGCTTTCTGGTCAAGGGTGCCGCTGAGATTCTTCTCGGTTGCAGTTCAACCTCCTGGACCTCCGCTGGACTACGACCTATTGATGGCACCGAGCGGGAGCGATTCGAAGACGTTATCCTGTCCTACGCAAAGCAGTCTCTCCGGACGATCTCCTTGGCCTATCGTGACTTCGCCGCCTGGCCTCCAGCGGAGGCTGTCGACTCCAGCGATCCCTCGTCCGCCGACCTCAGCCTGCTGCTGAAGGACATGTCTCTACTCGGCGTGGTTGGTATCCAGGATCCCATCCGTCCTGGTGTGCCTGAAGCAGTAGCGAAATGTCATCATGCCGGCGTGGTCGTGCGCATGGTGACGGGCGACAATATGGTCACGGCCAAGGCAATCGCCACCGACTGTGGGATCTACACGGATGGCATGGTGATGGAAGGCCCAGATTTCCGCCGTCTCACAGATGAGCAGTTCAATGAAGTGCTACCCAAGCTGCAAGTTCTGGCTCGATCCTCACCCGAAGACAAGCGCATTCTCGTCACTCGGCTGCGGGCGATGGGCGAGATAGTAGCGGTCACTGGCGACGGTACCAACGACGGACCGGCTCTTAAGGCCGCCAATATCGGTTTCTCTATGGGCATTGCAGGCACGGAGGTCGCCAAAGAAGCCTCCGCTATTGTCCTGATGGATGACAACTTCGCTTCTATCCTGACGGCGTTGATGTGGGGACGCGCCGTTAACGACGCGGTGCGCAAGTTCCTCCAGTTCCAAATCACCGTCAACATCACCGCCGTCTTGTTGACCTTCATTTCCTCCGTGGCGGATTCACAGATGCGGTCGGTGCTGACCGCGGTGCAGCTCCTATGGATCAACCTGATCATGTAGGTTACCCATTTTCCACCCCTCAAGCCAATACTAACCAATATATAGGGACTCACTAGCTGCCCTAGCACTAGCAACAGATCCCCCAACCGAACAAATCCTCGACCGCAAACCCATCAAAGGCGGCGCCCCGCTCTTCTCAACAACGATGTGGAAGATGATCATCGGTCAAGCCATCTTCCAACTAACAGTAACCCTTATCATGCACTTCGTCAAGGCCCCAGGCTTCCTAGACTACGAAGACGACGTCCGACGCTCCGTCGTCTTCAACACCTTCGTCTGGATGCAAATCTTCAACGAATTCAACAACCGACGCCTCGACAACAAATTCAACGTGCTAACCGGTCTCCACCGCAACTGGTTCTTCATCGGCATCAACATCATCATGGTCGGCTGTCAAGCCCTAATCGCCAACTACGGCGGCGTCGCCTTCAGCATTGTCCCCATCAACGGGGTCCAATGGGCCATTTGTATCGTGGTGGCTGCATTTTCACTCCCCTGGGCCATGGTCATCCGCACATTCCCCGACCCCTGGTTTGCGGCCATCGCCCATGTTGTCGGCAAGCCGTTCATCATGGTATATCATCCGCTTAGTCGGGGGATACACTGGATCTGGCGGCCGTTTGGGAGCGGATTCCGTCGTCTGGGGCAGATGATGAAGTTCAAACGGAAGGATGAGTCCGAGAATGAGTCTGATGCTAGTGATGTGGAGAAGGGGACTTCGACAAGGCACACGAAGGATTGATTGATTGATTGAATATATATCTCAGGATGATCTGCCCCCACGGGCAACGGTTTATCTTTATGGATGGCTAGCTCGCAGTGTCTGGATGTCATGTCAGAGAAAACCCCGATACAGGAGGAGGCATTTGGCTGAGGTTAGGTTGGTTAGAAGATGACGTTGGCGGAACTAATGTATGAGCTAATATTATTGCGTTTGGTATACTTCATGTCTTTCGGTTGTGCTTGTTTCAATGGGCTGCTCTCTGATAGCGTGGAAGAGGAGTTGGAATATCAAGGATACCAGGTATCGATATGGCCCTCTACCGGATTTGAACGTGTAGGTACGGTAGTGTATATATAACCCGCCAGTGCGCCATATCGTATTGTGCCAGCAGAACATTTCACAAAGCTAGTATATGTGTATTTTATTGACTATAGAAGTTGAGATTATAAAAAGTGCTAGACAAACTATTTCTTTACACGGATATTACCTCCGCTGGTCGAATAAGGCAGAAATATATTTTCTTGACTTCCGGTAACAATTGCACCCGAACTGCAAGGAGACTGTGCTAAAAGTAACATACGATCAGATGCCGATTAGCGAAACCCCAAGGCTCGAAGTGGAACCTGACAAATTGGCAGTTGAGAATGACGCCCTTCGTTCCACTTTTGCCATACAGACCGCGTCCGAATGATTAGGGATTCAGTCACAAGAAACCACAAACTGTCTCCCAGCTGTCCTTCAGTTCTTCAGCCTCTACCTGCAACATAACAAACCCGCAAACCAGAAGCAACAACAAAGAACTACCTCAATCTGTGTCTTCGACAACGGTTGCAAGCCCGCATCCGGCAACCTGTGCACATGAAAATGTACTCAGGCAGGTAATGGTTGCCGACCTCACACTGCAAACTCCCATTGTTGCGCCAAACCCATTGCGAGTTTCTGTGATGCTCGCACCCGTTGTCCTCGTGGTGCCGCAGGTCCTCGACTATCCGGTGAAACGCGTTTTGGCGGACATGGACATCAGCATTGGCCGGCACCTCCTCATGTACCGCTCGGATTGCCACTTCCTCGAGCCTGTCCTCGTGCCAAAGTGGGCACTGGCATGATTTCCAGACCGAGCCACACACATAGCAAAATTCGCGGCCGCAGCTACCAATCGTTAGACTTTTTTTTCATGTACGATAGTATACTTGTTATAACCACTGCTTACCGACAGGTCATATGGTTGCAGCCGTGGCGGAGCTCTACCATAGTTCTGCAGTTGAAGCACCGCTTCCAGTTCGCAGCATCCGCCATTTCTAGCACAGCATGGAGAGGTTCGTCCATTGGGCAATCGACACGGGGGTGGGCGAGGGAACGACATAGTACATGAGTCTGCCGGTGACATTCGGGGCAGGTGCCGTGCTCGTGCTGGATAGCGAAGGGAGGAATGAATTTCGAACATGTTGGCTCGGCACAATAGAGGCGGTCCTTCGCGGTCCATTCAAGGGCTCTTTCGCTGAAACGTCGAAGCTCCTCATAGTTAAGGATTCTCAAAGCAACTCCAGGTGGTACGGCATTGCCGCAGCAACGTGGCGGATACAACTCCTCGTCTTTGATGGCACCGAGAAACATCTGTCTTGTACAGTCGCGGCAAAATTCGTGGCCACACGGGCCCTTGAACATTATAGTATCGACCTTGGTGAAACAAGAAGCACACTCTCTCATGAGGCTGCTTGCTCGGGATGAATGTACGAATGAGGAGCCTTCCCCGTTGTCGGATGTCTTTTCACTTAAGGACACCCGGCCCATAAGATCGCCCATGATAGTGGAAACGGCATCATCATCGTCATCTGGGGGTGTCGCCTCATTTGCCGTCGGGCGATTAGATATGCGATCAGTGGTTGATCCGTTGTCCAGAGCGAGGGCGAATTGGCGGTCCTGTGTAGCAACTCTTTCCTCGTGTTGAAGAACTGCTAGTATCTTCTGATCAGTTGCGATTGCAGTACTCGTGCTAAGCGCCAATATCTCATCCTCGATGGAAACCTGCAGGGTCCGAATATCGTCCCTCAAGCTCGCGATGGCAATTTCAAAATCTGTTCTCTTTCCAGCAGCCAGTTTTCCCTTCTGTCTGTTTTCTAGGTCCTCAAGATCCTCAAGAAGGAGCTGGAGGATCAGCCGTTTGTCCTGATCTTGCTCCATCTTGGACAGAATTGAATCTTGGTGGTCTGGTACAATGTAAGAAGAAATGGCCGATCAAAGGGATAGAAAAAGAGGGAAGAAGTAAAGAGAAGGGGGGGAGAGAGAGAGAGTTGTCACAAGCAGAAGGAATAAGAAAAACAAGTTTGCTCCTGGTCTTTGACTATCATAAGGGCTTAACAAACGAGCACGTTGTTAGTCTTTGCCCTGTCTCATCCCATATGATTGTTACCTAGGTATGCTTGCTATCATAGCTGGTCCGCAAGCATGTTCACCCACAAATGGCTTTGCGTTTTGCATAAAGTCCACTGGAGAAAGCGAGTTTGATACTTGGCAATGTCGAGAACATGCATGTCGATGTTCAATACAACATGGAACGTATGAGGACGAGTCACTTCGGTAATGAGAGATGTTATTACCTATTCTATAAGGACTCGAGATTTGAAGACAAAGGCATTGAGTGTATTTTCATCTATTCATAACATCAAAGGGAACAGGAACGATCTACATCATAACCGTTTGCCATTATAACAAAAAAAAAAAAAATAGGCCCAACGATTAAAAGCAGATCGAAATATCTAGGTCCATGAAACATCTCTTTAAAAAGGTGCTTTTCGTCATAACGCGATTCACCCAAGTAGGTCAGAGTAAAGCGCAGTTTTGGAATCGGGGTTTCCATCAACCCAAAAGTAAGTAAAACACATCAGGTCATTCCAGTATCATGAAATGGAATGCATCTACTGCTTCTCCTCAGTCTCGCCCTGGGCCTCGCCTTCGGCGGGGGCGTCCTTCATCTCGGCATCACCCTCGGTGCTCTTCTTGGCGGCCTCCTCTTCGGCCTTCTTGGCCTCGAGCTCGGCGCGGCGCTTAGCGGCGGCCTCCTCCTCGGCCTTGCGGACGGCGTCACGCTCGGCCTCGACCTTCTCCTTGTAGCGCTGGATGATAGGGCCGGCGATGAAGCGGATGTCATCCATCTTGGCGACGTAGACGGACTTGATGGTGTCCTCACCTTCCTCGTAGAGCCAGTCCTGAAATGATGCGTTAGTATGGCTGACCATAGAAATTATTGAACAATGCTGGTTCGAAACTCACCTCGGTGTCCATGAGCTTGGCCTTCAACTTCTCCTTCTCCTCCTCGCTGGCGAACTCGGAGTACACGCCATCGATCTTGTCACGGAGCTCGTAGATGGAGGCCTCGAGCTCGTTCTTCTTCTCGTCGGTCTCGGCGACAAGCTTGTCCTCCATGTACATGGCGTTCTCGCGCTCGGTCCAGGCCTCCTTGGTAGCCTGGTCGAAGCCGCCGGTAGCGGAGGCAATGGGGAGATCACCCTTGCGAACCTGCTTCTTAACCTTGCGGGTCTTCTTGGGCTGCTCCTCCTTGGAGTCGGTGTCCATCTCATCCTCCTTCTTCTCCTCCTCGACGGGCTCCTCGACCTCCATATCCTCGACGTAGTAACCAGACTCGACGTTGAGGATACCGTGCAGGTTGAGACGGGCCTTGAGCTTGCAGATCATGAAGTCGTTCTTGTCATCGGCCTGGACGCCCTTAACGGAGAAGCGGCCAATCCAGGGGTTGACCTTGCCGGGCATAGCCTCGACATCGGAGTAGCGAGCCTCGAGATCGAAGGGCTGCTTGCGGTAGAATGTGAGAATCTTGGTGGAAGGCATAACATTGCCACGGCTGAAGACAGTGAGGCTAGTGTCCTCATCAGGGATTTCGGGAGACTGCTCCCAGGTGAAGTCGATGGGGTAGTTGACAATGTCGTGGACGGCGAAGTCACGGACACGGAAAACGGGGGAGAGGGTAGCACAGCTGAAGGCACAACCGCGGGCAATGGCCTCATCCTGGTTCAGGGTGAAGGACAGACCCTTGCCGAAGAACTTGCTAATGGTCTCCTTGATAGCGGGGACACGGGTGCAGCCACCGACCAGCTCGATCTGGTCGATGTCTCCAACCTGGAGCTTGGCCTCGGAGAGTGCCTGCTCCAGAGGAACGGTCAGGCGGTCAAGGAGAGGCTTGACCATGAGCTCGAGCTCCTCACGCTTCAGCATAGCGCGGACATCAACGTCATCCATGAGAGACTCCACGCTCAGAGGTGCCTGGGCGTTAGCGGACAGAACCTTCTTGAGCTTCTCGGCGGCAACCAAGGTGCGGGTCCAGGCCTTGCCGTTAGTGTGGATGTCAACCTTGAACTTCTCCTTGAACTCGACAGCGAGGTGCTCGGTGAGAGCCTTGTCGAAGTTACGGCCACCGAAGTGACGATCGTAGGCGGTAGCCTTCACGTTGAGTTCACCCTTACGGAACTCAACAATGGAGGCAGTGTAGTCGGAGTAACCGATGTCGATGAACATCACACGTTTTGGCTTCTCCTCGGGGGTGGGGAGATCCAGCTTGGTGATACCCCAACCGAGAGCGGTAGCGGTGGTGTCGTTGATGAGACGCAGGACGTTGAGACCGGCAATATCACCAGCGTCGATCATAGCGCGGCGTTGCACATCAGTGAACCAAGCAGGAACGCTGATGGTGACGTCGGAGACGGGAGCGCGCAGTTCCTTGGCGGTGATGTCCTTGATCTTGGAAAGGTAGGAAGCGACCAATTGAGTGGCTGTGAACTTCTCCTTCTTGCCGAGGTAGCTGACCTCGACACCGGCCTGGCCATCGACGTCGACCAGGTTGCATGTGTTGTATTCCTGCTCGATGGCGACATCGGGATCGTTGAAAGAACGGCCGATCAGGCGCTTGAGAGAGCCGACGGTGTTCTTCAGGTTCGAGATTTCTCCACCCTTGGCGGCCTCACCGAGGGCGCGGCTGCGAGGTGTGAATCCAACGACGGAGCTAGAATAATTTCAAATCAGTATTCAGTTATCCAGTGGCCAGCGGGGGGTTATGAGACGTACGGGGTCTGGCGATTAGAAACCTCATTGGCAATCTATAATGTCAACAAGTAGTTAGCGCAATTGCTCATATTTGTGAGGTCATGATCCATCGAAGAAGACTGTAAATCCGAATCAAGACCGTGGGGTAATACGCACAATGTCAATGCCCTTGTTGCGGGCAACACCAATCTTGGTGCTTTGCGCACCCAGATCTATACCGACGACACTCATTATGGAAGAAAGTAGGGGAATATGGGAGGTAGAAAGGGAGTGGGAGATGGAAGATTCAAAGGAAGAAAAGTGAGAGAAGTCGGAGGGGAGAATTTGCACGCCACTCCACTATTATTGGAGGGGCGATGACCAAGTGTCAAGCGGTCTGGCTGATCTTTAGGCGCCGAACTAATGGATTTTCAAATTTGGGGTATAAATGGATAACGTAAAATGTATCAGACTGTGCTTTCTTTCTTTCATTTCCTCTCTCTGACTGGTCTATATACCTTTCTTAGCATCCGGACTGTGCTGGTACCTCATCGAACCTTCTGGCGGCTTCTGGACCACCCACTTTCACCGCCTACTGTTGCCTGGCAGAATTAAAAATCTGATCACCGCCCTATGAGGAATCTACGGTGGGTCATTGGCTACATATGTTCTTTGGACTTGAATGTTGTTTTGGATTCTAAAAGCTATAGAATTGAGAGAAAAGCAAGATCGCCAGGCTAAAAAAAATACGAATAGGATGGTCAAAAAACCCTATGCCGAGCGGCGAAGCAGTCGAACTGGAGAAAAAAAAAAAGAAAAAGAAAAAGAGGGAAAAAAAAGAGAAAAAGGACTAAAACTGACGTCATGCACGGTACATATGTTCCTGTTAGACAATAATATCATGAGGTGGGTCACGGGGTTTGAAAGGAGCTCGGCGCCAAGTTGCTCGGCACCATTTATTCTGACTCTCTGTAGGCCGGAGGGATGTTTTCAGAGCGTCCGGTATGGTATGTGCCTGATGGACGGGTGAGTCCAAGGTCATCGTGCTCGGATGCAGAACCCATAGGCTTCGGAGTGACTCCATCATCAAAGTGGTTCTCCGAATAGTGACCATCGACGCTCACCGAGCCCGTTGATGCCCGGGCTTGGCGGGCATAATAGGGCTTCTTTTGGTCTTCTTCACTCATCAGGAGGTTTTCCACGTTCTGTGGTGTGGCAATCGAGCTAGAACCGCAATCCGATCCACTGAGCACAGAGTCAGTCGAATGGCGAAAGTTAGTAGGTAACTGGTACTGAGAATCTGCAGGATTTTCCATTGCGCTGACCATTCGTGCGAGTGCGGGCCCAGGGCCGGCAGTGTTGACATAAAACCCATCAATCTGCTGCTTGGCAGGTGCAAATCGGCCGTCCACATTCTCCGATGGGCGGATAGGGACAGATTTCCGGCGTATAATACCGGTGCGGAAGGTATCGACATTCACATTGAACTCATCGCCCTGCTCTTTTGCCCGTTCAACTGCTTCTCCTGGCGTGGTATGGTCATCAGCAGTGGCAGCATCGGCCCGCGGTCCACCCCAAGTTCGCTGACCGGCTGTGAAAATGCCATAGACCATGTAGATCCAGTTGAAGAACGGGTTAACAATGAACATGATTGGGTAAAGCCAGGCTTTATAGCGTCCGAGACGTAGTCCAAAGTACAGCATGAGTAAATAATTTAACCCCAAGGAGACCCCCATGAATCCCACAGGAAGGTCCTTTGCCTTCTTTGATGTTGTAAGCAGTGAGACGATCATCATGAAGAAGAGCAGAGCAGTCGTTCGGACCGTGTTTTGCATGAATCGAACCAGACATAGAATGGGATATCGCACCCAGAGCCGGGCATCAGTGATCATGCAAACCTCGTTTGTGATGAAACCTAAAAACCATCGTCGGCGTTGCTTCAAGAGAGTACTAAAGGTCTGGACGGCTTCGGTCTTGCAGAAGGCGCTCATACATAGTTGAATTTGATACCGCTCCGTGGCACCAATCATGAACAAGTGGGTTAGCCATCGGTCTTCTCCAAGATGACATTTTCCGTAGTCGAAGAGATCGTCACATTGCTCAGCCTTGTCCGCAAAGTAATACTTGGCCATCTTACGGAAAGCGGAGAAGCGTAAAATAGTCAAAGCTCCAGGGAGGCAGGTGACTGCGCCGCAGCCAGACTCAACGGATCGTTCAAGAAGCTGACCATGGACGTATTCCATGTCCTGAAGAATCGTCAGCAAGCTGTTTTTCTCCGTCGTCGACGTAATGATGCCCGTCATTGCAAGCATATTGCGTTTGCTGCCTGGCTTAAGTTCCATGTCGTACATGAAGTTCTGCAAGCAAACTCGATCAAGGATGCAGTCGGAATCGATAAAAAGAACGAACAGATTGTCATGTCTCTTCAAGTAATCAGCATACACCTTGTCGATGAGCTTGAAAGTATGCTTTTGGCAGTGCCTTTTACCGCCATGTTTGAAGCGAGATACCGTGATCCGTGCACCCTTGTATATACAGTCAATGCTCTGAGGATAGCTCTCCAGTGTGATCGGAATACCGAGATGGTCGAGGACACGGAGATACGGCTCGTCGACCTTGCCGCCATCGTACGAAAGAAAGACATGGATGCAATTTGCAGGATAGTCGCAGTCGACCACGGAGTTGATGGCTTTAATCAAGACTGTTGGGTCCTCCTTGTATACTGGCATCACAACCACAGTCTTCGGGGCCGTCCGATCATCCAGCACTCGTTTGATCCTCTTTTTTCTCCCAAGTGAATTTGTAGTGAGACCGTAAACACAGAATAGCCATGGGCCGACCAGAAGAACAGAAAAAGCCCAAAATGCAAACACTTGAAACCCATGCACTATTTCGCGGGGTAAGTGAACTGTGATGTGTGGTGGCAACGGCAGTGTCACGAGCATGACTGGAAGGAATGCCAGTCTATCATATGTGTTCGTCAGTTGAGGACTCTAAATGAAGCTGCAAGGTAACGAGTCCCTGATGTTCAAGGAACCTACCGTATCACTGTGAACAAGAAAATCATCACCACGGCCAGAACCCTTACACTCAAATGGTCTGCTTTCACCCACACCTTGATCAGGCAGTAGATGAAGGCGCTTAGCCAGAGAACCCATTCAAATAGGGCTGCAAGCATCAATGGCCCGACAATTGAGAGGTATATTATCTGTTGAGAATGGTCAGGATGGCATCGGAAACCCAGAAGTTGGGGGAGCATACATCCTTGGTCGGCCAGGTCTCGTGGACCGACGAACCCCTTTGTGATAGGATCATTTTGATTTGGCGAAACTCTTTCCTAACCTGTTGGATGTCGAAAGCAGCACCTCAAGTGCAAGTTGAAGGGTCCATAAGTATTGTATATGGAGAATAACGACCTAGACATCATGTATGATTAGCAGAACTGGGAATCTCAAATTCGACAGGCAGCTACTCACAACCCAGGCCTTATAACGTTACTATCCTGGAGGTGAATGAGGTGGTACCCAAGTCACAACCGTCCTGGAAAGAATACTCAATTGAAGATATTCATGGATGTGATATTTGATAAGAGTGAATTCCCTGTGACAAAATGAGTACGAAATGAGGTTTCTCGAGAAAGGGGAAATGAAGTCAGCATATCAATAAGCAGCCTTGGGACCTTCCTTGGAAACTGGTCACGGCCTTTGGGAAGGTGCAATGTGCGTTAGGTGCTTGCACTTTGACGATGTTGACCTCGGGACGTAAAATATGAGTACATAATGTCAGTATCGCGGTCAGACCAATACTTCGGCCTGAGACAATTGCTATTTATACATCTACTCATCTATTGACATTCCAATTCTTCAAATACAATGCCGACAATAGAAGACAATGTATAGACAACGTCAAATTGCCCGAAAGGGAATAGGACGAGTCCACGCTAACCCATTGCAGACTAGCGTGTGCCTCAGGCGCCACTGGAGCTCAAAAAAAATTCCCAGATCCTCCCCGCTGCGATACTGTCACAAGCGCAATAGCATTCTAAATAGCGCATTAATCAATCTATAAAGGTATTGTTCATATGTCCGCAGATTATCCATAAATCTCCTCCGATCCCTTGTTCACCTGCATTTTCTGCTTTCTCTGACATCTCCGTCGCGTCGAATCTTCCTGCTTATCATCTTTTTTTTTCAACCGAAATAGTCTCCGCATACAATCCGCAACAATGGCCGAAGAACAAAAGACCCCAGTTGTCAACGCCGAGGCTGAGAAGGATGTCCAGAATGTCCTCGCCGAGCTGAAGGAGGAAGGTGCCACCGAGCAGCCCGCTCAGGACGCCGACGAGGCCCGCATTGTCGCCGAAGCTGCTAAGCTCGGAGAGAAGTCTGAGAAGGCCGAGGAGAAGACCACAGAGCCCCAGACTGAGAAGCGCGAAACCCGCACCTTCCAGCGCGATGGCCGCGGTAACCGTGGCCCTCGCCAGAACAACGCCAAGTTCGATCCCTCTACCCAGGAAGTAACCGACGACCCTGTGCAGATCCGCAAGCAGGTATGAACTATTGGAAAGGCTCAACCACTAGGTCTTAACTGACGCGCATACCCTAGGTCGAATTCTACTTCTCCGATTCCAACCTCCCTATGGACAAGTTCCTTCTCTCCAAGGTTGGCGGCAGCGCCAACAACGCCGTGCCCCTTGAGCTCCTTCACTCCTTCAAGCGCATGCGCCGCTTCCAACCCTTCAGCGCGATCGTCGAGGCCCTCAAGTCCTCAGAGAACGTCGAGCTGACTGACAACGACACCGCCGTCAAGCGCAAGGTCCCTCTGCCCGAGTCCGTGAACGAGCACGATGCCAAGGCCGTCAAGGTCTTCGAGGATGCCGCCATGGCCCGCTCCATCTACGCCAAGGGCTTCGGCTTTGGTGAGGAGGAGCCCACTACACAACTCGACATCGAGGCTCTCTTCGCCCCCTACGGTCCCACAAACGCCATCCGTCTGCGCCGCACCAACGACAAGACTTTCAAGGGCAGCGTTTTTGTTGAGTTCGAGTCTGAGGAGAAGCAGAAGGCCTTCCTCGCTCTGGAGAAGAAGCCTCAGTGGAAGGAGAATGATCTGATCTTCAAGAGCAAGAAGGAGTACTGCGACGAGAAGGTCGAGGAGATCAAGAATGGCAACGTCTACCCTTCTAACGCCCGCAACACCGGTGGCCGTGGACGTGGCGGTCGTGGTGGTCGCGGCGGTCGTGGTCGTGGTGGTGGCCGTGGCCGTGGCGGCCGTGATGGTCGTGACCGCAACGACCGTAACGACCGCGACTGGCGCGAACGCCGCACCGAGGACCAGAAGAATGGCTTCCAGGCTCCCCGTGAGGCTCAGAAGGACTCTCGGTAAGTCAAACTGATCTGATAGCTATAGTGAGTGAATAAGTACTGACTTTAATTATAGTGGCGTCCCAGTCGTGCAGAGCACCCAGAAGCGCTCCCGCGAGGATGAGGGCACCAACGGTGGCGAACACCCCGCTAAGAAGGTTGATGCCAAGGAATAAGGTATCTAGTTTCGGCGGATTGCAATGACTTGTCTTGTCTTTAATTCTTGTTCTCTGATTTCGGTCGATCGGCGGGATTCAAAAAGTATTGCGGATTGGAGATCCGACCTGCCTGTGTTTTCCGATTATTTCATACAGGTGAACCTTCTCTCGGCGTTATGTCATTTCATTACGAGCATCTACGGGTTGGCTAGGCAGGCCTCGGTGGCTACGATTAACCGGGGCCACGGTTTGATATGTACAAATGAGACATTTGAACGGACTGTTCTCAAAATCCTTCCTATCACGAAAAGTCTAGGAGTAACTTAGGACTAGACTTCCTATATGACTTCAATGGTGGCATATCAGATATCTAGAACTCTAGATCATAGGCCAAAGTATCGTCGCACAGCTCCTCTCGCATTTTATGAACCCTTCAAGGTGTCAGCAAATCAATCCACGGTCCTCCCTGATCCAAGGACGACGCGAACTTACTCCAAATGAGCAGGGTGCACTGCGTAGGTAGCGATATGATCAGCAGTCTCCAAAACAGCAACAAGTCCCATGTCGAAGCCCTGGGCACGCGGAAGCGAAATTGGCAGCGGGGGACCGCTCTGCAGCGACAGCAGTCCTATTGCAAATTTTATATAAGACTATGTCTCGATACGAGCTCCATGGTGCCGCCTACCAGGAATTTTCCCCACCATTCCCTGACATGTCTCCTTCCAGGTGGCGATCTGGGCCGGGGTGACGCCGGGCTTAAGGCGGAAGAGGACTTAGAGCTTTTGTTAGTGATCGACGTTTTTTTCGTATCTTTTGACATTCAGCTGTGTCTAACTAACCGATGTGATAAACTGGCATTTTGGTTGATTCTTCACAAATAAGGATAGATGTATGTTGCCAGGTTAGGCCAGGGATTGTGTCGTTATGATCGGCCGGGTGGGGTTCTCGGGGGATGTCCGATGCCTTCCTTGTATGGAGAGTACGGATATCTTCTGCGCCGATGTTATAACGCTTGATCACCGGCGGACTTTGGATTCCATTGAGGGATTGCCTTGCTAATGATTAGTCTTCCATACTGTAATATATATCCTTAGTATAAATATGTTCGGGCCACTATACAGCTTTCACGAATCATATACCTACCCTACGCCCGTTGGGACCAGAAACATGGATGCGGAAACCCAGCATTCATTATATATTCCTTAGGCCTTGTATAATGGTCCTACCTGCGCTACGATGTTGCTTGTATGCCTCTTATAAATTTCTTTTTTCGTATCGCAACATGGCCCATAGGCTGTGGCTTCTTCAAGTCTGCTGATTTGGCTAAACCCATGCCATTCAAGATATCCACTGCTATTGCAGCCGCAAAGGGCTGGTTTCTTCATCATTTTGACATTATGACTACACTCAGTTATGCAGAGCTGAAGGCGTCTATTGAAATTGAGCTTCCCGAAGGGCAACAGGATCCATATCTGGCTTTATTGGCCTTCTTGAGAAAACAATCTGCGAATTCAGGCAAAATTCCTCGGGAGTGGTACCGTCTATGACACACTGGTTTCAATGGGCATTTGTTCGAACTCAATCTGATCATTCTATCATTAAAAGGCATGGGGTCTACGTTGACGATCTTCTCGTTTTGTCACCATATGAGCAGGACGTTCGGCATTCCAAAACTGCCGTTTCAAAGCATTTTGATATCTCGGATAAAGGCATTCTTGAGCGGTATCTCGCGATCAATGTTTATTACGAAGAAGGTTCAAATCCGTCTCTCTCAGGCTGACTACGTTGACCAAATTCTCGCCCGTTTCGGCCTTGAAAACTGCAGATCTGTCGCTATACCCCTACGGATGGAAGATCGGCTCTCCTACCATTTCAAACGGCATAGCCACCAAGATGCTAACCAAGCAGTATCCGTCCTCTCTGTGTGATGATTGTGAAGAAGATTTTCACAAATGTGTTCTACACAATTTTACATTGAACAGTTCACGCCACGGTGACGGAATTTGACGAAGACAACGGTGGCGAAGCCCGCATCCCGACCCCAGCAAACAATCTCACAGCAGCAAGGTGAAGCTTCTCAAACTGAGCAGCCCCAAATTGCGCGCGAGGAAAGGCAGAACTTAGGGGTCCAATCTTCCCCAAGAGAAGTCAAATTGAACTAATAAGTTCAATAACTATTACAACGAGAAGCTTTCGCATTAAATGCCAATCCCTACAACATAGAGCCTGAAGGTGCTTAAGTGAGACCAATGTCCCGGGTGGAGCCCAGTACGTGTCTTGCGGCTTTGCCAAGCCCATCTCCACAAACGCCTCAAGAAGTTTGAAAGGACAGTTTTATGATAGCATTGATAGTATTTTGCTATGGCTGTATGTATGGAATAGCCCAATAGTGCTTGACACAGCCCCGGCAGTTTTCCAAGTTTCCATGTTCATCCCCTGGAATAGTTCCAGTGTCCTTCGGGGCCATTCCCATCGCGTGCTCACCTGCTATTTTGGGTGTTCTTGGCGGGGGCCGGATATCTCAGATTGGGGATATTCCACTTTATGATGACAGGGTTTGCCGATCGTTACCTGGCATAGACATCGGGATATTATTTGCACACATAATGCATCTCTGGGCACGTGTGTCAAGTGGGGGATGCTGTGTTTTATTTTGGATCCTTCAGGGCTGTGTGGACCTGTGGACCCTGTGTCTTGCTTCGATTCTTCTTTCGAAGTTCAAGTCCCTATTTCTGGTTAGTCCTTATCGCATTCCAAAGTTCTTCTCCCTTTTACGCCTCTTTACATCCATGGGGAAATTTTCATCCCTTTGTCCCAGGTGCAACATTCTTGCATGATTTGACACATTCCAGGTTTGCTTTTTTTCTGTACATATCATGAAACCTGCCTGGGAGCTGCAAGGGGGTCTTTCCCAGCGGCTGCGCGGAAAGCTTGAATCCGCGGCCATAATCGCCCTCGAAGTCGCCAGATCCCCTCAAGCCCATCTCGACCGTGCCTGGGCAGCCTACCGCGCATATTTCTTTTCGGTTATTTTTATCTCCCTCGTCCTCTCCAAAGCCTTCCATATCTACGCCCATCTCAATGCCCTGACGGTCCTATCCCTTCTCGCCTGGGGCCCCACCTTCTTCCTGCTGGATATCCTGCTCATTCTGGGCGCGCGCAGCCTGGCCCGATCATACGAATGGCGAACGACTCGGGATATAGCGGCTGTATTTATTGCGCTGTTCAGGTAGGCAGGCGTTCATCGAATTCACGGACAAATAGCGAATTGCTAATCATCCCCCAGTCTATATGTCTCGTCGATGCTTTCCGCCAACCTCTCCTTTTACATCCACAAGGGCGTGGAGATCCACTGGCGCATATCGAGCGGCTTCCACAAGGACAAGCCCGCCGCCACAACTGTTCTGTCAGCCCTGTTCGTCGCTATCCTTCTTGAGGCGTCGATTTTGGTCGGCGCATTCTACGCCACACCGTATCTATCGTGGGTCACCGCAGCTTTCCTGAGAGTCTGGGGTGCAGTGTTATCCGCGACGTACCGCTACTTCCGTCCGAATAAGCAGGTTCTGCCACACCCGGATACCTATGAGCAAATTGCAATCGATGACTATGAAGTGGGTGATGACGACAACGACTCCATATCGGGGCTGGATGCACCTCAAGACCCGCCTGTACAGAAAAGTCGGGCATTGCTGAAGCCTATCATCGTTGTATCGTGCAGCGCAATCCTCCTTTTTCTCCGGGTCATTCGCCCCCACGATATGACTTACAGTTTTCTCTCCGGATCTCTGCCTCTAGCCCCATTTGGCGGCCTCAAGCTTGGGTCTTCTGAGCAAGGTATCGCATCGTTGCCGGGTGATTTCACCTGGCTAGAAGGCAAAACTGCTCTAGATTCCTTCCCGACATTCGATTGGTTACATACGGGTGATGCGGCAACTGCCTTCCCGAATTGGTCTCCCTTCCACCTAAGTCACTTCAACAACACCGCACTCAAGAACTATACGTATGAACACTACAATCCGACGAAAGATCCTTTGCACATTCCCAACCTCCAGAACGACATTCTGGAGCCCATTCGTGACGTGCTTCACAGCGGAGACGTCAAGATCAAGCATATTATTCTCATCAAATTAGAGAGCAATAGGCAGGACGTGTTTCCATTTCGCTCAGACTCCTACATCATGGAGCACATCAAGAACTCTTGGAACGGAAACATCCCCGACGAGGTTATGGATAAACTCGCGAATCTCACCCCCATCGCCGAAAGGTTCACCGGATTCGAGACTGGGTTCAACGAGAACAAGGATCGTCCAAAGCCATACGGTGGCCTTAGCGCGAAAAATGCTTACACATCCGGTACTTACACCATGAAGAGTATCACAGGCACTATGTGTGGTGTGAGTCCTATGGCCGTCCAAGATAATCTTGAGTACCTGCACGATATTTACCAGCCTTGCCTGCCGCACATATTCCACGCGTTGAGCCAACAATCCAATATCACCAGTGACACTGAGGATTGGACGTCCTGGCCATGGCATTCTAAGTGGATGCAGTCCCACTATGGTACCTGGGACCACCAGGAAGACCTTACTCCTGTTATGGGATTCAAAGATATCACGACAAAAGAATCAATCAATGAAGCCGGTGCTATATACATCCCAGAGGAACCAGAGGACGAGCAGAAATATGGTCATCCGGATCACACATTGAAGAACTATATGCGGGATGCATTCGCCGAGGCTAAGAAGAACAACACTCGCCTCTTTATCGGCCATCTAACTCACAATACCCATACTCCTTGGTTCAAGCCTGGCGACTACGAGGAATACTTTGGGAATGGCGCTGGATGGAACGATAAGGTGAACCGGTACCTAAATACCATCAAGTATCAGGACGACTGGCTGGCCTCGATCCTTGAGGTTCTCGACGAGGCTGGAGTCGCTGATGAAACCCTGCTTGTCATGGCAGGTGACCAGTAAGTTCTATCCATTTCTTACAACCTATCAAACTTTCCATTAACTTTATTACAGCGGTTTATCTCTTCCAAATGATGGTGGTATAACGGCCAACCATGACCCCCACGTCGGTAGTTTCCACGTTCCGCTGCTCTTCGCCCATCCCAAGCTACCACCGGTCGAAATCAGCAGCGCCGTCGTCTCGACTCAAATTCTTCCTAGCCTCCTTGACATCCTAATCGAAACCTCTAACATCAACGAACAGTCCGCACATATATTAAAGGACCTGCTTCCCTTATACGAGGGCCAGTCCTTGCTACGCCCACTTATCCCCGAGCAGGATAAGAAGCAAGAATGGCATTTCTCCACGATGAACCCTGGAGGAACATGGGTCTCTATGCGAGCAGCTGCGAAACCCTACCGGCTTGTCGTGCCACTCATCCAAGATGCTCCATGGCGCTTCACCGATGTTGTTGCCGACCCACTCGAGTTCGATCCCGAGGAGGACCTCAATATCGTGACTCTGTTTGATATTGTGCAGACACGACACGGGCCCGAAGCAGCGAGGTGGCTTAGCGAGGCTGCCCATGTCTCCCAGTGGTGGATTGCAGAGAACCACCGACGCTGGAAGTATAGTCCCGATGAACCGAGGACATCTTGAAGTTCTCTCAGGTGATGTCAATGATTCGGCCAGGAGCAGAGAATCCGAAGATTATGTTGCTAGGGACCGGTCAGGCACCGGCCAAAGGTGACGCAGATCCAGCCGGACAGGTTCCGGAACTCACACATATACACATACCGTGCCGTGGCCTTCGTGCAGCACAATTTGTTCAATCATGCACATAATGGCGGGTTCGAGTTGTCGATTCCCCATCGACATGATCGTCAAACCGATAACACAGATAATCGGACGATTTTTCGGATTTCTCAACTTGCAGTTTTACGATGCCTTGTTCGGTTTACTCACGCCATTGTTCATCTGTTTAGCGATTTTGGGTATTACAGTGCATAGCGACCACTTGGGACTTTGGCCCTTTCGGCTCTGGGAATTCATTTGCACATATCTCTGCATACATATCTCTGCTTTTCGATGTAATTACTAGCATTTTGGGACAACATACATACTGCAATTCTTCATCTTAGATCGTCGAAACGATAAGCTTGATCACATATTAGGTTTATCCGGTCAATGATCAGGTACAATTTCCCTAGCCACCTCCAGGACTGCATGGAAAGGATACAGGATCCAGGATAGCTTTGAAGAAACCTCGGAAAGGTTTCTAGTGGCCCTACTATATAAAGAGGCTTGTAACTACTAGGAATAGTTACTAATGGACATCTATACTGCTACGATTCCTTTAGAAAGGGATGGACTGGGCCGAAAGGAATAAGAGAGAGGGAGCTATTTATAGATTCGGTGGAGTCTGTAATGGAGAGGCATACAGATCTCCAGTAGAGCAATGAAATTGTGATCACGATCAGTGTAATAGATGATGATAAATCTAACTAACTTCCATGGAGCTGCGTCTATATAGCTTCATGAGACAAAGAAACAAAGGCATAAACCCGCATAAACCCTAGAAAGATCTAGTGGAAGTAAAGCAAAGGAAGATCTGTCACAAACTGCATGAAAGCACTGTCATTAATGCATCAAGATCCCATAGAATAGGTGCTGTCGCCGTGGATGCCTGAGCCCTCCAGCTACTTAACTCTGCCCCTCGCCTATACCTCTAGTCCCCAAGGTCCCGCAAGTTCCGTGACCATCCTTCAGATACTTCGAATGTCGATACCAACCTACCGACAGGCTCGTCCGTGGACCATTGAGGCTTTTTCATGGAGATTGGTAAGTCGTAATATCTCCGCGGACTTCCAAAGATCTCGTCACGATGATCGTCGATATCGGTACGTATCCATTAGACAACAGAAGTCTGCTGCGGATGCCGTGCGGTTTTCTAGAGGTGACAGGGCGAAAGCTCCATCAGGCCTCACGCCCCTCGATGTGAGTGGCGGATGGAGTTCGAGACGCGTGCTCATCACGGCGCCTATTTGATTCCGGTACGAATTCAGGAATTCTAAGATCAGGAAACTTCCCATTCTTTTTGCTCAGATTGCAATAGACGTCTTTGATTTGCAACTCCCAAGATTAATCCAAAATAATAGAACCCAACAGCGGGTTGTGAAACTGGCGATAAATTCAATAGGTATACAAGAAGTCCGAGTCAGACGGCCTCCCGGTCTTTAGGCGGATTGATGTAGGAAAGGGAATGAATCAGCTCGACGGTCAAACTCATGGATAATAAAACTAATATTTAATAAAGCTATCATTTAATAAAGCTATCATTTAATAAAGCTATCATTTAATAAAGCTATCATTTAATAAAGCTATCATTTAATAAAGCTATCATTTAATAAAGCTATCATTTAATAAAGCTATTGTTCGTATGGCTGGCGACTGGAGAGGCTCGAGGTCAGGATCGAGTCGTCCACGATCGCAGAATGGCCATTGTCTCAGCACAACATCCGATAGAAGAGGAAACAGACAGAAAGGAAAGGAAAGGAAGTGCGGGCAAAATCCGCAGAAACACCAGCATGAGCCGCGAAACGGGAATCAGAGACAAGGCGACGGTAAATGCGACTATCGATGTGAGGAAAATGACCTCCTAAATCCGGCTGGAACCCGTTCTCTGCTGAGGAAAGTGCCGGGGGCAGCAAATATTTCAGGATCGTCACATAATCTCAGCTTGTTGGACCTCTGATGGAAGTAGGAAGCCTCCTTTCATTCTTGGCCAGGCGACATATTGAGGGGGCGGGTCTCTGTGATCTTCCTCTAGAAAGGCTCGGGAGTAGAGAGGGAACTCGAAGTTCTGGAAGCAGACAGCAAGGCAAGTTCGGTCAGAGATCTGCCCCAAACAAAGTGCAGCACCCGAAAGACCTGTGAGGGCTTCTCCATCATATTCGGTTCTCCAGAGGATTGAGACACTTTGAGATAACGTCTCCTTGTCCCAGAGATATTCGGAGTCTTCTGCTAGAGCCTGCTGCGCCCTTCGTGATACACCGAAGCCAGTCCTCCTGATCAGGTTGCCCGTCATCACATTGAGCCCCATGACGAATAGGGGGTGACCATCGAGGACGTTGCGATATGATCCCTAGCCAACCACACGCGGTGCCCCATCAGGCCTGATAATCGGCGGGAGGGGTTTGGTAGGAGCTTCTGCCGTGATTAGGGAGAGGTCATGTAGGAAACCGGAAGGAAAAGGCAACAGTTTAGACGGTGTAGGGTCATACGTAGTTGTTATAACTCCGATCTACCACGCGAACGTATTGAGAGTCAGTTATACTTATCATCGGGGGGACAATAGAAAAGGCTGCTTAGTATACGTACCTTTGTAGAGTCCCCTGCTAGGAATACTATTTTGCCCAAGGGGGAATTGCTCGCTGATCCACGCCGCATTGTCCCAACGGCTGGTTCGTGAGAATCCTTTCCAGCGGGAGTAAACCTGGATAGCGCAGTTTTCATCCTCGCGTACCACCCAGCTAGGCGAAGCAGACGAGGGCCGTTGATGTGTCTCACTTTCACGAAAGCATGGGTCGGGACCGTGATCACTTCTTGCCCATCAAGTAAACGTAGTTTTAGTCCGAGGGAGGCATGCGTCTCCCATGTGTCAGATTTCGAAGCTATGGCCGCGCCTCTTGAAACTTCTGTCCTGGTCGGATTTTCTTCCGTCACGTCGTATATCAGTCTCAGATTTCCGAACTGAGAAGCAAATCCATCCTGAGTCCACGACTTTTCCACGTCCGCCCGAGACTTGAACAGAATAACGATGAATCCGCTGATGAGAACTCGGGCACCGACAGCCAGAGGAAACATCTCTCGGAGAAAATGAAGGTCGTGCGATTGGAGGAATCTCCGTGGGTTGAGAACTGCTTTGAGAGGATCCGGTTGTTCTATGAAACATACAATCGTCCGTGGAGCTAGGCCAGCCGGGAGGAAGTGGATCTCTCGGCCTCCGGCATGGGTATACGGGAGGCCGAGAGGACCAGGAGCAACTAACCAGATAGACTTCTCGTTTGACTCTTTCGTGACCCAGACGTCGTCGACTGGGCCTAGCGAAGGGTGGTAGGTCCGAACCAAGTTCTCGTTCTGTGGCGTTATGGTTGGTTCTATAGTGGCACGTGTAGTAGCAACCTCTTTGTTTCCCCATTCAGATGAAGTTGTTCCTAGAAAATAATTAGCAACTTCTTGCACTATAGAAAAACCGACCGAGATCATCCTAACTTGACACTAAGACAATAGACCGCAGCAATCCCTCCTGTTCAGGAGGAGCTTCCTCATGGGGATCAATACAGTCACCCGGGACTGGAGGGTAGGGGAAAATGCCTGAGTCTCCAGCGTATATACGTTGTCTCTTCGATCTTGGCGAAACATGAGTGCTAGGCCTGGTTACCCCTGACATGATGAACCACCAAAAGGATGAACGACGCTAAACGAAAGAGAGGGAAGGCGGGATTGCAGACGCACTGCGAAGGTGTATAACGGCCATACTTCGTATGCCTGATTTTTGGGGTTCATGTCCGAATTAACTAGGCTTAGTTCATGCCTGAATATGCCTTATATTAGCTTCGTATATAGAAATATAGAAGGATATACAGAGGAGATTGGAGATAAGGTATTAGCTTCATCATAGGCATATTGTAGCGGCAGCTTATATGGCCTCTATACTTAAGGATGCTGGACGTGGTAATGCGAGTATAGTTAGTTCGAGACGGTATTAGGAATGTTAACATTAACTATGATGCTTTTTGGGGACGTTCTTTTTGGGTGTTTTTCGATTTCTTAGATGTCTTCTTAGATGTCTTCTTAGATCTCTTCTTAGTTATCTTTTTAGTTATCCTTTTAGGTGTCCTTCTAATTGTCCTCTTGGATCCCTTCTATGTGTATTTTTAAGCCCCTAAGCCTTTTATATTTACATATTCCTAGGTATCTATATATCTCTCTCTCTTTCTTCAGGGATCTTTCTCTTCTTCATCTGCGAGCTCTCACTTGCACTTTGACGTCACTTTTTCCTTTGTTCAGTTACGAGTTGCTCTTTCTTTCTATATGTACCTATATAGGTATTCTCTGCCCAGGTGTTTCTCCTTTTCAATTCCACCTTCATTTTCCCATCTCTTTTTTTTAATCTTCTTGGGTGTTCATTTGCCCACAAGAAGCACTGCGATTCCAAAAACATGCCCAAGATGGTAAGCTGTGTCCAAATTCCATTCTGAATTTTCTTCCCTAACTTGTCCCAGCTCACCACGTCTTCTAAAGACACACCTGGAACCTCACCGGACCTCATCCATATCTCCATTAGAGAGGTCCGCTTTCCCCCACATTGCTCATTTAGTGCCTTGTGAGTACATCCCACCTAAGAGATGATGCAACATGTTGTTCTCGTCTGGCTCATCCATTTCCGGCCGGGAGTCAGTTGAAGTGCCTGAAGAAAAGGCCAACATTCAAAGCCTTCGTGGGGAAGTGCAAGATCTTGCTGCACGGACTGAGCAATTCCACATTGATTTCCTGGTATGTATATCTCGAGCCAGCCCCGTTCTCGAGTATAAAGGATTAACGTATCGAGTAGGCCTAGTGAAAAGGAATTCCCACCCTCCTCAAGATGATCCTTACCGTCCTCAACATAATCCCAAGCCTGCTCCACCCCAACAGGAAACATCCACCGCCACTTCGTTCTCCACATGGGCCGTGGGGTTAGCTGTGATCTTGAGTCGCCCAATTATAAAGCATTGTGGGCATAAGTCTGTCAGATCTGGCGTGTTTGGCTCTGAAATAAATGTGGGCAACCACGGCGATGATAAAGGTCATGGTCCAGAGATGATTGGGAGGAATATAGGAAAGAAAGGCATGGGTGGACCAGGAATCAATGTGGGCAATCACAGCGATGAAGAAAGCGATGAGGACTGTATGCTGGAAGTCTTGACAATGAAGCGTTGGCCATAACAAGCAGCCTACCTTATTGCTCACTGGGGCCAGAGAAAGAAGAAGAAAGGTATGTTCTATGCAGATATCAGACCCGGCATTTTTCACACCATATCAACATAGTTCGCATATCCAGTGAAGCAATTTACTAACGTCGGCAGTTTACGGCCCTGATGCATTCGTTGCTATACCAGGTGTGCCCATTCAGGGCATAGGCTACCCATCAAGCCCGTTCACCGTCGTTCTTCGTCTCAGACGCTTCCTAGACTGAGCAACGTTTTGCTCATCATGTCAGGGGTAATTAGGTCTAACACTCATGTTGCGCCAAGATCAAAGAGACAACGTATATACGCTGGAGACTCAGGCCTTTTCCCCTACCCTCCAGTCCCGGGTGACTGTATTGATCCCTATGAGGAAGCTCCTACTGAACAGGAGGGATTGCTGCGGTCTATGGTCTCAGTGCCAAGTTAGGATGATCCCGGTCGGCTTTTCTACAATGCAAGGAATTGTTAACTACTTCCCAAAGAGGTTCGGAACTGTCTTAGCAAGTTGGAAGAACAACTTGCTGGGGCAGGTAGTAACGAGGAAGTCCGGCAGAAGGCCGAGGAGACGGCGAACCAGCTGGCCAATTATAATTATAGGGTCAGACAGGAGAGATTCGAGAAGGAGTATAAGGAGGTCTCCAAATTGGTCGATGGGGTTGTGATTATCACTTTTCAAGATTCTCGCTTTTTCCGCCGCTGCCAACCGACATGTCCTATATGATCAGTCCGGCCAGCGTTAAGAAGAGGAGGGGTGCTCGCCAGCCATCCAACAAGGTATGTGACTGTAATTATATTATTCTTACCCTCTCTTCTACTCTCTCACCTCCTCCCTTCACCTTCTATCCGCTAACTATTATTCTATCCTTGTAGTTCTTCGACGAAAGACCCCGTTTTATCCCCCAGAGTTTCGCCCCGCGTTCGATTTTACAAAGCCTAGAGATGCATGGGATTGAAGTTTTCATGCACGGATATCGCTCTGGGAATTACAATGGATTTCGGGTTGCCAAAATTGAAGCCGAAATGGAAGAGGGGGTTATTACCACGGTCACCACCTTTGAGTATTCCATTACTTGTCTTGAAGGAGAAGTTTCATTGGTGGGATGCCTACCTTGAGAGCCTTGAGCTAGGATGTCTCGAAGATCGTGTTGAGCACGTTTGGGCTCAGATTCTTTCCTTCTTTTGGCCTGTGAGCGCCAATTACGGAGTCGAGCGAGAAGCATACGTCTCCACAACCTCCCAATCAAAGGCCAACGTCGTCCTTACAAACTTTCAAAACGGACGCTTCAATTGGGAAAGCCGGGACCCTAACCGCATGGCATACTGCATTGCGAGCATCGGGGAGTATGTGCGTTTCTATAAAATCGAGGCGTTTTCTACTAAGTTGGAGTACAAGGCATCGACATCGCATGATCAACTCTGCTCGGTCAAGAGAAATGTTGCCCATGTTCACGATATCTTAACAGATATTCGAGCGGACCTAGCTCGTGAATAGGGGACTAGGTATATCTACGGACGACCATCCATGTCTGGCTAGAACTTAGCAAATTGAAGCATATTTTCATTCCATTAAAATTCCTGCCATGTGACAGCTTCGTAAAGTCAAGTTCCACCTATGCATGAATCCTGCTAGAGCCTCAACGAAAACGAGGCCAACGTGTTGTGTGATAGCAAGTTGCGAGTGACTTCATAGAAACTCAAGACAGCGAAGGTGAAGAACTAACCATCAAATACTAAGGTGAATGTACAGCAAGTCGTGGTCTGAGAGCCTCAACTTGACATTCCCGCTCAATCCTTACAATCGTGATAGCGAGGCAAGTTCCAGACATCATAGCATCCATATACTTCCATCATCAGCTCTTTGTACCTCTTTTTGTGAAGGTAAGATAAATTGCGTGAACGTAGGGCGTCTATTGAGGTTTCGCAAGCAGTCTCAAACGAGGCTCGGCGGCTCACAGCCATGTCAATCGCCTGGAAATCAGGCTCCTGTAAAATTGCCTTACGGTCACGCTTCCCCCAGTCTGGATCATCTGGTTTCGCGCCAGGGCCCAAGATGATCCACTTCGTGAGAATGAGGGCTAGCTTGCCACCGACATTTTCTATTTGAAGCTCAAAATCTGTGTTGCATTTGTCACAGTTGCCTCTTAAGGGAGACATCGGTTTGCCGGAAAGGTAAGCTGAGAGAATAGATTCAACACGACGTCGAATCTCCCGGCGAGAGAAATGCTCGCAGATCCAAAGAAATATGGAGACGATCGATCTGGAAACGGGGGCTTAGGGATGAAAAGACCCATCCTTACATAATAGACTAAGAGAATTTCTTGGATCTGTAGACAAAGGCCTTTTTGCTCCTGGTAAACCCGTGGTTCGATCGAAAACAAAGTGGTTGCTTCGGGATACTTGCTGACTTGGGTGTGGTATAGCAATTCGGTGCCAACGCCATACTGAACACCACAATAGAAATATCTCATTGCAAACTGAAGCAGAGAAGAGTACTTTCCATACGCCTCCATAAATGCGAGGGAACAGATCCTGAAATGCAATCCTTCCCTACACACTTCCCATTTGTTGGCACATGGAAGGAGAGAAGGCCACTCCGAGTATCTATCCGAGAACGCAAACCATTCCGGTCCGTCAAACTTATGAAGAATATCGCAACTCCAACAAAGTGGTTTGGCAGGTCCCGTTCAAGTCGATACGGCACCGCTAACTCGTCATACTCTGTGGGTGAAAGAAGTGTTCTTTTGCAGCTGAGGTCCTCAAAGAGTCGATGATTGCACATGGAGAGACAAAGGATATCTTCAGGTTCGAGCAGGTTTGATATTGATATTATAAGCTCCAGAGGAAGACCATTCAACGTGTCCGGTTCCGGAATGACGAACTGGGTGGTTGATTTGCCTTGAATGCACTGGAGATCTTGTACGGGGTTGAGGTTGCTTGCAGCCATATCTGATGCGCTCGATCTGTAGGTAGAACAGGCGGTTGAATGATGAGCTCAGGTCAGCAGCTGGTAACCTTCCAAGGTTGGAATATCCTCCTGTCTCCAGATAAAAATTGCAAGCTTGGGGGAAATGTCTAGAGAGCAGTGGAGGGCTTAGACTGACGTTGTGTAGAGGAATGGTAAAAGAGAGAGAAATCATGGATTGAGCTTAGGTAGGAATCTTGGAACAGTAAATGTCCGATCCGCCTTAGGCAGAAAGGTCTAGACTGTCACCAAGTAGAGTAATTAATAACAAAGATGTGAGAGATGACGTAGATACCCAACCTTTTGCTATTTCTATCTAAATACTTAGCTAAAGAGGATGTAGTGAATATACCTAGGTAGCATATAATATGAGCCAAATGGCTAAGAAACCTTGAAAGCGAGTTCGTTTCCTCTTCGGGCCAATGTGGAGCACCGGGAGATTCTTTGTTCGCACCTCACCTCTTGACTCATTCACATATCCTTACTCTCCAGCTCTTCGGCTGGTTTGAATTCAAATATATTCTGCTCTTTTAGCTTATAGCAGCTTATAGCTACGAGCTTACAATTATGTTCAAAAAGAAGCCTACGGTAATTGACCTTTCCCCCGCACTACCCCTCCAAGCTTTGCTGGGAGTAAAGCTCCTACTGCAAATGCTCCCACTCGAATGACACCATACTAACATCGAATAGATCAAAAATCTTTCTCCACTACGGTCTTCTGATCGTCGCAAGATTGCAGACCAAATTATCAAAGATTACCAAATTCCCGTCACCTCAAACCCCACCAAAGCAGACTTGTCCGAGCCCAGCACAGCATCTGCCCCCGCCTCGAGCCTTACGTCCATCCGGAATTCCCTCCTGCCCGATAACACCCAGACTGCTCGTTTTACAACTACCGCTGGTCCAGATCTTCGCGAGCTTCAAGGGATCGTGTATGTTGGCACACATCCCGACGGCGATGAGCGGGTGCTATGGTTCAAGCTGGAACATGGCCCGGGGGCCGACAAACGACTATACCCAACTGTCTATACACTGTGGCACAACCCGAACTTAGTGCCTTTGCTCTATACTCCGGAGTTTGTGATGGGGAAGCTGCATGGTGGAGCTGACTTAATGACACCGGGCCTTGCGAATGAACCTCCATTCCCCGAAAGGGCGGTCAAGGGCGCCGTTGTCGCGGTCGCGAGTGTGGACAAACATACAGTGCCGCTTTTTGTAGGCATCTGTGAGATTGATGTTTCGGCATTGGGCGAGGTGCAAGGCACAAAGGGCCATGCGGTCCGTGGGTTGCATTGGGAGGGTGATGAACTTTGGGCGTGGAGCTCAGCGTCACTTCCGGGTCGTCCGGCTCTAGAGTACTTAGAGGGCTGGGATGAGGATGAAACCGAGGGTGTTGAGGAAGTCGAGAAACAAATGGAAGATTTAGGAATCGCGGATGATGGGGCTACAACAACTTCAAGGGACATTGAAACACCAAGCAATGACCCAACCGCGTCAGAAGAACCAGTGACCGAAGAGGAGGCACCCACAACTGAGAGTATGTCATCCCTACCTCTTTCTTATCAGCCAGAAGTTGGGTATTGGAATGAAATCAAGTACTGACGAATAATAGAAATTGATGAGGCGTTCGTTAATGCTTTTGTCTACGCCCTCTACAAGCTCAAGCAGGATAACCCATCAGCAACCGACCATGGCCTCCCACTGCCAATCACAGCATCGGCGTTGATAGCCAACTTCACTACTCCCTATCTTCCTGTCTACACCCCCCAACAGGCTCAGCATTACAACATCAAGAAAACCAGTTGGAAGAACGTCAAAAAGTTCATGAAACATCTAGACAAAATGAAGCTTGTCAAAACCAAGGACCGTAGCGGTCAAGAGACCGTCATTTTGGATGTGGACTTCGAGGACCATCGAGTCGAGCGATTTGTGCCATACAGACTGCCCTCACCGCGTGCCCTGGAGAGCACTAAGGCTACCGCGCCTGAGGACAAAAGGTCGGCTGCAACGGATGGCTCCGACCCTTCAGTGGGCCAGACGATCACTGTGCAAAGTCTATATCGGCCATCAGGAAAGCTGATGCCAACCATTTTCCCTGCCCTCGCTGCCAGCGACACGAATAACTTCTACAAATACTCGGACGTATCCAGTCACTTGGATAAATATCTTGAATCCCAAAATCCGCCGATCATCTCGAAAGAGAACCGACGCATCATATCGCTCAACCCATTCCTCGCGAACACCATCTTCAATTCATCATCAACCGAAGATAAAGGGACACTGGCACGCGGGAAGGTCACTCGCGATGGTCTGTTGAAACGACTCATGGATGATAAAACTTTGCTCTCGCCGTACCATCTCATTTTGAAAACCGGCCAAACTATTGCAGATGTCAAGCCGAAAGCAGGCAGCCCACCAAAGGTTCATGTCACCCTCGAGAAGCGGACAGGCTCTAAGACCGTTACCAAAGTCATGACTCTGGAGGTCTTCGGCATTATTCCTAGTCTGTTGGCACAGGAGCTGCAGAAGAAATGTGCCGGCAGCACTAGTGTGACACAAGCTACCGGTGCCCCCAAGGGGATCATGGAAGTTTTGGTGCAGGGCGACCAACGAAAGGCCATTGAGACAGCCCTTGTTCGCCGTGGACTGAAGCCACAGATGATCGAGGTTGTGGATAAGACCAAGAAGAAGAAATGATCCCTAGGCAAAAGGTCATTTGTTCATACAACCGCTAGATAGAAAGCGCTTTTCCTGTACAAACGATAAATCAATCGCTTGCAGTATACTGCTATAAATGAACAAGATAATCATGAGGTGATGGATTGTACTACATCCCCAGATACACATTCCCCAGCACATTGCTAAACCAACGTTGAATCAACCATCCATCTGTTGCTTCAACTCCTCTTCATGGCTCTCCTCCGTTCCATTCGGCAATTTCAATTCGCTCTCGCCTCCTTGCCTTCCATTGCCATGTCCATTCCTACCATCCCCCCGCGTCTCCCTATCACGGATATCACTAGTATCAATAGCCTCCCAGATATCATCTTGAAACAAATACTGCATCAAAGCCTGATCCGTACGACGTGTCCCATCCGCCATGAGCGTATCTATCCTGCGAACCAAATCATACGTAACGAATATGGCACCGCCCCCCGAGTCCGCCGCCAGCGCCTCTAGTCTCTGGCGTTCCTCATCGGTAAGACGACTCGCGTGGTCCGGGTTGTCGGTGTATATTTCTGTCCGGCGTGTAGTATCGCCAGGCGTATTGTCTGCTCCGTGCTGTGTGGACTCGCGTGTGCTGGACATGGGCTCAGTACTTGGTCCTTGGTTGGAGGTAGCATTTCTTTCGGTTCTGTTTGTATCCTCCGGTGTTGGCATTGTAGGTTTTTCTTGGTGTAGGTGGCTATTTTCTGGTGAGAGTATTGAATGGCTTGGTAATGGGGCTTTTCTGCTAAAGTGTATGGAATTCTATTGTATGGCAGAGTAGACGGAGATCGAAGAATGACCCGAGAGTTTATACAGAAGGACGCTGTTGTACACGTGCCTCCACGCTACTTTTCTACTCCAGGACTTTATTGGTATGTAAGGTGTTCCATATGTAGAGTCTGTACTGCATGAGATCACTATCCCGTATGGATTTCACAATTATGGTTCTCTGCTAGACTGGTGGACTTGACGTTGAAGTTATCTACCACTGGCAAGGATACGAGGCTCATAAAACATTTGGGGGAAGGGAAATTCCAGAAACTACGCCACGAGTCAATAAGTGGGAGGCTACAAATGGCCGCTTTTGATGCCGTTCTAGGCCTACCATTCACCGTCTTATTGTTATATAGAGTATTCGTCTTACGAAAGAAGCTAAAGACATTACCTACTATATGCCGCATTCGTTAGGGAGATTCCCTGAACACTTTCCTTTTAGCTCAATTTTAGTGATCAAAAAGCGGCTATGAACTAAACCGTAAAGGGACATATCCGATGTGTAGGTATGTTATACATTTATAGAATCGGAAGAGTCAAAGCCTCCCACGGTCCAATAAACCTAGTAGAAACGTACCATGGAAATGAAGAGATCACTAGTAGTATACTGGATAATAATAGGCAATATACTATATGTCAGGTGATTGTCCATGACTTTCCCTTGTCCTAATCTTTGAATATTCTTCTAGCTTGGATTCCCCTTTCCGTCCACGGACACCACTCTTCTCTTGTCTTCACTCACACTCACTTCCTTATTTCAACACGTCCCTGGGATGGCTAAATTCCGTGGCTCTTCGTTCCTTTCTCTTGTCTTCACACACACTAGTACCCTTACTTCCCATACATCCCTGGGATGGTGCAACGGCAGCACGGTGCCCTGACGGGCAGGCTTGTGTCTAAGTGCACATACCTGTGCTTTTCGAAGCTCGCAGATCCTGGTTCGATACCGGGTCCCAGGTATTCCTTTTTTTTTGCCCTGACTTTTGCTGTTTATCCTAATGTATCTATCAATAACATGTTGTAGGTCGTTGCTTTTTACTTTTCAAAGTACTACTTTTCATATGAAGATTTAAAACAAGCTAGACTACTCGAGTTGTATTGAAAATGAACAATTTTAATTAAAGAGCCTACAGAAATTGCGGTATTAATATGCGGAATGATAGCAGCGGATATTTTCCTTCCACGAAAGCAATCCGTTAATGTGGAATTGAACAAGCCAGTCAAAACACTAAATAATCCGAGTTATGGCACATGTAAATGGTACGCACCTAAGCACGTAGTGTTCATTGCTCGGATGTATCTAGAGACCGTCATGGATATCGGAGGCAAGTATTTCATACCAAGATCGGATTTAGTCTACTACGAACAAGGAAGCTCTTACAACAGTCTTAGATGACCTAGAGATGTGGTCTATCTATAACTATCGAGTGTCTAAGGGGCTCGGGAAGCTGCGGGGTGTTTGCAGAACTTTACAGTACGTTTTCATCTACGATATCATAAAATTGAGCAGTCCAACGATTCCATTCATAAAGGTAAAGTAGAAAAAGACCCAAGCTGGCCTATCGTCTCCGATGCGCAAAATGCAAGGAGGAAAGAGAAAATAAAGGAAATCCGTAACACGGTGTTGTTACAATCAGTCGCAGTCGAACAATCAACAAGAGATAGGATACCCGATCCAACTTCCACAGATGTTCAATAACAAGATTCACACACCGAGAAGACATATAGACGCAGATGAAAGTTATCCACAGCTATAAATCTAACACGAAAGGCGAATATTTTAGTGAGTCAGGGCACGGGCGTGCACCTTGTTGTCAGAGACAAGCCACTTCAGGGTGGAGCGGATGACTTCGAGGAGCTTCTCGGCGCTCAGGGAGCTGAGGTAGGTGGCGTAGTCGCCGGACTCGGAGGAGGATCCGGAGCTGGAGCTGGAGCCGGAGCTAGAGCCGGAGCTGGGGGCAGGGGTAGCGCTAGGCTCGGAGGCCTCACCACCGGAGGCGGGGACGGAGCTCTGGGCAGACTGGGCACCGGCGCTGGTGGTGATGGAAACGCTGTCGGCGGGGTCGCTGGCGGTCTGTGTAGCAGGCTCGTCAGTAACCTGAGGAGCAGAAGAAGCAGTGGCAGTGGCAGTCTCGGTGACTGTCGAAGGAGCGTCGGTGGACTCAGCACCAGACCCAATAGGGGTGGAGGTTGAGGCAGCAGACGTGGCACTGGATGAGGGAGTAGGGGTGCCGGAGGGGCTGTAAGTGGGACGGGCAGTGCGGGTGCGGGTGAGGTGGTGCGAAGAGGAGCTCTGGATGGGAGAGGCACTCACGGTGGAGGCAGCGGCGGTGGTCTTGGAGCCGGAGGAGCCGGAGGCACCCTTGTACAGAGCGGGACCGGGGATGGTGTAGTCCTTCAGCTGGTTGTAGATGCTGACCAAAATGCCGGCGTCGTCGGCCTTGTAGAGCTCAGTTCCGACGACACCCTCGGGAACGTCGCTGCCGCCGCCGGTGACCTTCAGGTTGAGACACTGGGGGTAGTTCTGGGCACCGTTCTCCTGACCGGCGGAGTGCAGGGCGATGATCTCGTGACGGAGAACGTAGTTGCCAGCGGCGATAGAGCTGGGAATAGTCACAGAGGCGCTGTTGTTGTTGGCAATAAGCTCGTCAGATGCCCATTTACCGGGGGCGTTGCTGCCGTCGATCAGACCGGACTCAGCGATCTTGAACCACTTGAGGGTCTTCTTGTCGACCTTGGAGCAGTCGCCGTTGCAGTTAGCCAAGTAGTTGATGACGGGACCGTGGTGGCTCTCGGGCCACTCGGTCCACTGCAGCTCGACATCACCACCGGCCTTGACCTCGGCGGAGATGGCACCAGGAGTGGCCTCCTTGTGGCAAATAATGTCGGGGCCAGAGTAGCCGGTGGCATCGACGAAGCCGAGGTCGGTAGCCTTCTCGGCCCATCCAATGGTCTCGGGGTGGTTGTCGTTGTAGGGGTAGTTGTTGACGAGGTAGCCTCCGTGGTAGGTGCCATCGACAACAGCACCCGAGACGAAACCGTGGCCAGCGACCATGGCGGCCGAGCTAAGCATGAGACCCGCAATCTTTGAGACAGACATCTTGAAGAAGTTGTAGAATAAAACGCACAGCGTTTAAATCGAAGGATCGAAGTATCAAAGGTGAGCGGAAAAAAGAATGACAAGGGGACTTCAGTCAATGAAGTCAACCCGAAAGAGAATGAATGGTACTAGACCTTGAAATGAATGGAATGCAAAGGATAGATGAGAAAAATCAAGTGGCCTGGATGCCAGGGCCTTATATATGTAGGTTCCTCGCGGGCTTCATACCCATTTCGACAAAAGCGGCATCACTCCGTTGCCAAGAATTACCTATCACAGAGGATAACAGCAAGTTCAACGGATGTTTCTGACATAGGACAAGGATTCCACTCTCTGAGTGCGCCTATAGGTGGAGAATAATGGGCGACCGAGACATGTGCATCTAGGAGGTGGCAGATAGATGAAGCACGGTTGTCTCTAAAGCGCCGGATGCTCCCAGGGCTGCACTAGCGCACAACCGTAATTAAGCTATGCTCCATCAGGGTCATCAAGGAGGGCACGTTTGACACTGACTCGTATCTCTCGTTGGGTGGCTGTCGATCGTGGGCGGTTGTCTGCGACAGTCCAAGTTTCATCGAGCCCCTTAAAGTATCACATCTCCGCTCCAATTCTGGACGGAGTCTCCGTATGTACTCCGTAAGGGTTTGTTCCCTTGCTTTTCGGGGAAACCTCGTTTAAATTTCATTTCAGGGGGTTCGGAGAATTTTGTATCCCACAATGCGTTTTGACAGGTCGATCGTCTATCCTCTACTATGTTGAAACAGGTATGGGAAAATTCTTCCTATGTACCTAGCCAACAACGGCTTTTTCTTTTTAATCCAACCGGCTTCATTTGAACAATCTGGCAGACTTACTCCGTACAGCATACTCCGTACTCCGTAGAGATATGGCCGTTTGCCCCTTCAAACGCCATAGGTGCTAGCCTCTGCGCTTAGAAGATTATTCTGAGACACTCCACCGGATCATGTCCGTCTCCTGCATGATGGGGACCAGGAGTCAGGATAAATAATCTCGAACGGTCCATAGTCAGCGCTTCTGTCAGATCTAAATTGCGGTCTAAATGACAAAGGCGCCAAAACTACTCCGTGGAAGCAAATCGTGAAATTGGTGAAGTCACATGAAAATCACGTTATTCCTTCACGCTTCTCACATCCCTCGCAAATCCTTTTATCAATTACATTGAGGGGACTTTTGACCAATTCACATTGAAACAGGTCTCAAACTAATTCAACAACAGTATAATAGATTAACGGGAAGCTTCAATGCGAGCGTAGATTAAATCTAGTTTCAGCCGTGTGATTGCGAGGAACTAGATCTCCATACTATATGCAGGTCCAATTGCCTCTAGGGCAGATATATTTGGCTAATTAAACCATTATGGATAATCAAATTCTGAATCACACACGTGAAGAAGACTGATTATCCACTGTCTATGGAGGCTCTAATATAATCGTGCCAAGCCCACCAACACCTACTCCGTGCACCGGATAGCAAACTGTAAAATTATGTATCTTTTGTATGGCAATTTCATACAGAAGGTACATAAACATCACATTTGCATACATACAACCTCGAATTTCTTAAGCCTCGAACTGGTTAAGGAACATATAGGAAGATATATATAGTGTAAATGAAGGTTCAATTACTATCACCTTACTAAGGATTATCAAGTTTGGCTGAAAAGAGAGAATGGTTGAACTTTTATATATATTATTTATATGTGGTGTCTCTAAGGCTGTCTTTCACATTTTCATATCATATACATTTAGAATTGGGTTCAGATAGAACATATACCGATTGAACTAGATTCACATTAGACCTTTACTTTTTCATTTTCCTTTAAGCTTGTTAGAGAGTTGAGAAAAATCGATGCTATGACTCATTTTTGTTGCGTTTATGTACCTTTTGTATGCAATTGCTATACAAAAGATACCCAATTTTTACAATACGCTATCGGTGTAGAGATGCACAATTATACAACATATATTGTATGCTGTGTTGACAGGTGTTCGCAGCAGTGCATTGCTCAGGGTCACTGGCCATGGCGAGTCCGATCACAATCTTCAAGTGCATCATAGTGCCACCTGCATTGGTGCGTCGAAAAGATACCGGAGTAAGCAAAGCACCCAAAACTGATAGCTAGCCCTGCAGGCCATCAACGAGTGTTGCTCTAAGATCGCGAGGGTAGGACACAGCCGATAACCGGGGTGTCACAATCTCTGCTTTTGTGAGCCATGATTACCCGAAGTGTCTGTGTGCGCTTGGCACAGGTTTCTGTACATTATCCTGGTTATGCACGTACGGAGCACTTCGTCATTCCAAGTATTCGGCCCCCGGGGATCAATCCGAGTGTCTACGTAGGAATAAAGTCGGGAGTCACAAAGCGAGATGAGGTTGTGTGGCCATGCAAAGAGTTTCGTACAACGTCGAAGAGAAAAACCTTCCTCGTCCCCCTCAGACGGGAGAAGTAGGATCAACAGCAAATCAAATGGTGTGCACTGTATTGGCCACCGCTTTGTGAGGCCTGAGGTGTCTATTTCATACACACATACCTCCAGGGCTATGATATGGGATGTATGCATATCTGAAAAGAGATAGGATCATTTCAAAATCAATGGACAATTTAATTCAATTCAATACTTTGCCTTAACACTACAAATATAAATTCACGCAAAGTCACTGATTACATATACTTTGTTGAGATTCTGCCGGCCATCGGCGCTCACAGTTTTCCCGCTCCCCTTTCCTCCAGTTACAAGGCAGTGACATTCCCCAACACCTTTAATCTCACCTTTCTCAGGGCCATGGTATCGGGGACTGGTCCTAGTATAAACTGTGACAGGTCTTGATTGTCATATATTTTCTGGATCACTACTCCAAGATTCCTTTTTCCAACGCGCGAAATTGTCATATTTAATAGGATTGTTGTGAAGGTGGCTGTCGACGGCTGAAATCGCGGCTGGAATCGATTGATCGCGATATACCAACTTTCGAAGGATCAAACGAAAAGAGAACGATGGTATCAGCGCAGGCACCCTTCTCACCCTCGTTTTCCGCACTGGATCCTATTATCATGGACGAGATGGACTTTTTGGACCCCACAAAACTCGAGATGTCAACTGAAAATGCCGGCGGAGATTTTGACGACCTATTCACCCGAGCCACAACTTCCCGTCCGAACGGCGGGTCGGGCTCTTCGAAACCATACCAAGAACGAACCTCCCTGAGAGAAATGCCGACTCTTGCCGCGGACTCGCCGGCTGAATCGCCAGATGACTCGGGTCGCAGTTCTTCCTCCGAATCGCCACGGAATCACCTGCGACAAACATCGATCGCTTCGACAAACTCCGCAGTGCACAGTGAGAATCCCTTGGTTTCTACTAGTTACCCGTCGGAGGACTGGATGCGCCCGGAGTTATCGTCAGTCAAGGAGGAATCGCCGTTCAATATTGACCCGTCTTTCCCGATGGATGGTGGTTTCTCTATGGATCCTGATTTGGAGGTCAGCAACAAGGCGATGGATGCAGCCTTTGACTTTGAAAGTGCAGCAAGTAGCCCTAGTCCATTGAAGACGGACAATGGGTCACTTCCGAGACCCCAAAAGCGCTCGAAATCCCAGCTCTGGAGCCCTTCAAGCAATCCCGCTGGGATATCGTCCATCGATGCTGTGCCTTCGGTGAGTCTTTCGAACAGCACGTTTGTTTTCCGCGTATTGCTAACAATTCACAGGCCCATGCCCCCGGGTCTCCGTTCTTCGCTTTTGGACTGAACGGCCAATCGCCATACTCCACCACAATGCATCAAGATATGGATAGAGCCGCTCCACAATGGGGCGGACAGTCTCCTTCGTCACTTCTGGAAGAAAGCTTTGGAGGCATCAACATGAACCGCCAATCACCTCTTCACACCTCGTTATCACCCGCCATGAACTTCGGCTCGCCCGCATCGTACCAATTCCCTGTCAACTTCGCTTCCTCCCCGGCCCAACCTCAAGTGAACGCCCACTCTCTACAACCTGTTCTCACCGTGCATCCCACTTCCCTCAAATCCCGTGTTGAGACTCAAATTCCGATCCGATTGACCCTCTCCCCGTTACCTACCGGCGTCAAGAAACTCCGTCTTCCCTCACACACCATCTCCAAACTCAAATTTCTTGCTCCTCCTGCCACCGAACCTAGCCGCGATACCCTCCAGTTGCATACAAGTCTGGTATGCACAAGCGCCATGCAAGACAGAGAAAAGATGAAGCGGGCATTTGCACGGACAAGAGGTGATCACTATCAAGCAACTTCAGACGACGAACGTCCGTTAGATGGAGGTGATGTGAAAATCTGCAGCGGGTGCATACAGCGAGAACGGAAACGTGCGTCACGGAAGAAGCAAAGGAAGCCTGAGGAAGATGAACTGTTCCAAAAAGATGAAGAGAAGCGTGTCATCGTCTTCAACACCAGCGAGATCAAGGAATGGACCGAACCAGCAAAGAACGCCAGCGGTGGCTACGGTGATAGGTTATCAGTCCCACCAGGATCAATGCAAGTGGAGCTGCCAATGCGGATTGCATGCTATTGCCGACACCAAAACGAGAAGCTCGGTTTCCAGGTTATATTCACTGTGAAGGATCACTTGGACAATGTGGTGGCGCAGGCAATCACAAATTCGATTATGATAACCGACGACCACAAGACGCAGGCTCCATCTGCGCCTGCACCGACTGGCCCTTCACCATCCCTCTCAGACGGGACGCAAGTACCGGGAGTTGGAGTGTTTCCCTCGGGCCAAAACCCCGAGAATGGGCAAAACTCTTTTGGTGCACCTCAGTCGCCAACTGATCTGCAGGGTCTTCAGCAAAGGTTCAATTCACAATATCAGCTTACGCCGAGTTCATTTGCGACTCCAGGCTCAACAAATGGCGGGCATGTGCCACAGGCGTCCAGGAGCCTGTCGCGAGGAGCATCCCCATCTGATTTCCAAGGGCCACAGAGCAAACGACGCAAGCACAGCAGCTCTGCAAGACTTCCATCGGAACTTACAATGACACGACTTGAGACACCTCAGTCATCTGCAGCGGCCATGAACAATGCTGCCCAACTTGCGGCTGCTCGTGGATTCGTTGCACCAACTGAACGGCCATTCGTAGACCCTTCGGCGATGTCAGGCCAATATGGAAATGGGCCGCCCACTCCCAACCAAAACAATGATAACAATCCATTCTTTAACCCGACTCCTGCCCAGCGGCAAAGTTTGGATACCCTGGCCGGTGGAGCACTGGCGTCAACGCCCAACTCCGCCCATCCCAGTCGTCCGGGGACACCAGGTGGCTCAAATCGCAACGGCTTCAGTGATCCAAATATTCCCATGGGACTTGGTGCAAATTCTTCAAGCCAGGTTTGGCCTCCTCTCAACAATACTCCCAATCGGTTGCCGTCAGTGATTCACAAGTTGGTGCCTGCCGAGGGCTCAATCACAGGAGGTACTGAGGTTACGTTGTTGGGCAGCGGATTTTATCCTGGAATGGAAGTCGTTTTCGGTGACACCTTAGCTACTACAACCACATTCTGGGGTGACAAGTGCCTCAACTGCCTGACCCCTCCCGCTCTTCAACCGGGACTGGTATCTGTCGTATTCAAACATGAGCACCCTAAATTTGGCCAAGTCCAGCAGCCTCAACCCCTCATGCCCAAACAACAGCTGTTCTTCCGCTATGTGGATGACCGTGAGCTTCAAATGTATCGCTTGGCACTAAACATTCTTGGTCAGAAATTGGGCAGCCAAGCGGATGCATTTCACACAGCGCAACAGATCATGGGAAGCGATCCAAACGCGTTCTTCAACATGCAGGCAGACATGCAAGGTAACTCCTCTGGAGGTCAGCAGCGCCAAGTACCGGGTCTTGAAAACCAAGGCAAACTCAGCGATCTCGACTCCAAGATGCTGACCTATTTGGAATTCATCGACTTGGATAACAGTCCCCGGCCACCACGGTATAACTCTCGTAGCACGACTGGCCAGAGTCTTCTTCACTTTGCCGCGTCCCTTGGACTGACAAGATTTGTTGCGGGTCTTTTGGCTCGAGGTGCAAACCCCGATGTGCAAGACAACACGGGCAATGCGCCAATGCATCTGGCCGCACTCAATGGTCATGCTCACATTGTCCACCGGTTGCGTCTGACGGGCGCCAATCCCAATACTCGCAGCGTGCGGGGTTTCACTGCCGCGGACCTCGCGACAACGCTCCCTGCGCACCAAGCCGCGTTGCTTCCGTCTCGCCACTACCGGTCCCGCAGCGTTGGATCCCTCACATCACGCCGCCGGCAAAGCAGCTCGGCCTCCCTTAGCTCCATGTGGGAGGTGTCTTCCGCCTCTGGATCTTTTGGTCATGCTGTTGATGACTCAGAGGATCTGGATGATGAGGAGGAAACCACCGACGATTCCGACTCAGAGCCTCTTCAATTCAACTCTTCTCGTCGGTCTAGTATGCACCAAGATGCTGGTCCGCCAGCTATGGACAATAGCGAACAAACGGTCGCACCTGGGGATACTCAAGGCTTCGCCCCGCCAGCACCTCTTGTCGCGTGGCGCGACCAACTCGCTCTTCAAATCAATCAATTCCAGCAAAGCGTGGCTAATGCCTTCCCCAATCTCCCGGCTCTCCCTCCCATGCCTCCGATGCCCGCAATGCCAGCGATACCCGCGATGCCGGCCCTCCAAGACTATCAAGGACAAGGAATGATGCGCCGCATAACCAACCTTGTTCCTCACCGACCTGCTGCCGGGGATGGCTGGTGGGATTACCTGAAGGGCTCCTCCGCCCCCAATCCCAACCAACCACCTTCGTACGACGAGCTGTTCCCGCACCCCGAAACTACCGAGGAGTCCGACATGAAGAAATCCAGTCTGATCCGTGCCGCAACAGAGGCAGCTGTCGACGAACACTTCGAGGCCCAGAGCAGTGCTGCTGCTGCTGCTGCCGCCGCCGCTTCGGCGCCGGCTTCGGCTTCAGCTTCCCTCGCGCAAGTCGAGAAGGACGATCTCAAAGACATCACAATCGGGCGCAATGTGATCTCGCGCGAGCAACAAAAGCATCTCCGAGAGCAACAGGCTCGACGAATGAAGGGTCTAGGCAACGACCGAAACCTGTACTTCATCTGGGTAAGTAAACAACATGTCTACCAGCTCTTTTCTTTTTCAATTTAGTACTCAGCTAACACTATTTCTACAGATTCCTCTTCTTATTCTCGTTATTTGCGCCTGGGGTCGAAACTACGTTCCCGGGATTTGGCAAGGCGTCACGGACAGCTTTGAATTTGTGAAAGCTCGCTATACACAGCCGGCTGTGGAAATGGGCATTTAGGGCATCTCTTCTTTCCTTTCTTTCCTTTCTTTTTTTCTTTCCGGTCATGTTTTCTATGGCGTTGTTCCTGAGCGGGTGAAGCTTACCTATTTTACGACGGACTAACTGTCGGGTTTTTGTCTTTTTCTTATTTGTGTTCATAATGACGCGGCACGACTATCTATGTAGAATCCGCATGATTGAGTTATACTGTCCCTGCCTTTATGTAATTTTCCTGCTTGATCCGTGTGACGATTGTCTTGAGCTGTTGCAGTTGCGTCGAAGATTCGTGCCACCACTCAGCTATGCAGTGTTGTAACTAAATGCCTGATGTGCATATGCATTGTGTTACATCCTCTTGTTAGACTCACATTCAAATAGAATTTCTTGCATATCCGTCTTCATCATGCCTCTTTAGGCCCACTGTAGTGGTACCACACATTTAAAAAAATACAATCAAGGATCTATATCGCTTGCAGAACTCATCAACGGCTTCAACAAATGCGTCAAGATCTGCAGCAGACATGGCGATGTTCAAGGTGATTGTTCCTCGACTCTGCACCCAGAACCCTGCATTCACCAGTTCCAACCAGAAAAGCTGCTTGAGATCCGTGTCCTCAACGGCAGCAACATCATCTCGACAAGTGATCTGCTCAGCGCGAAGACCTATATTAGTGGCGTGAACGCACATAAGAGAACCCTGGCCAGTAACACAGAACTTCGATCCCCCAAAGACCCGTTGCAAGCGCTGACGCAAGTCATCGCCTCGAGCATTGAGCGATTGAACAACTTCAGCAGTATACACTTCAGAGAGTCCCACGTACCCAGAGTGCAACATCAAAGTGTTATTCTGGAATGTGCCAGAGTGCGCCAAAGCCGCTGGCGTAAGAGGGTTGAACACATCCATAATATCTCGTCGACCACCGAACGCTCCAAATGGCAAGCCTCCGCCCAGGTACTTGCCCAAAGTGATAAGATCCGGCCTGATCCCGAGCATATCTTTCAATCCCCCCGGTGCCAACCGAGATGTCATCACTTCATCCAGAATCATTAACGCGCCTGCTTTCTCGCTTTCCTCGCGGATTGTTCGTAGGAACTCGAGTGATGCAGAAATGAACCCGCCAGCCCCCTGCATTCCCTCCAGAATGACAGCGGCAATATTATCATTCTGCATAAACGCTTCCCGAACACCGTCCGAATCGTTGTATTGCAGTAGTACCCAATCAGCCTGGTCGATGTTGTTTTCCGGGATACCATTTCCAAAAGACAGCACGCTACCGTGGTAGGCTCCACGGAAGATGATGATCTTACGACGGCCGGTGAATTTCCTGGCTGCAGCAAGACAGTGTATGTTCGCTTCTGTTCCGGAGTTTGTAAATCGAACCCGTTCAAGTCCAAACCGCTCACACAGCAACGACGCATATCGCTGCTCGTAGATATTCGTTGCTCCTAGACTCAACCCGACATTCTGGATGGTTTCTGTCAACACTTTTTGCAGTTTCGGGTGAGAGTGTCCATATAGCCCGGCGGATAATTCGCCGACTAGATCATAATATCTGGGGAATAGTGTTAGTCCATATGTTCTCGAGGTCCAAGTGAATGTATTTACTTATTTCCATCTTCATCCCACAATTCTGAACCTTCGCCCTTGCGCATGAAAACTGGAAATGGTGCTGTGTGTAGCAGAGTACGGGTATTTCCTCCTGGTAAGCTGGCGAGTGACAGCTTATGCAGGCGTTGCGATTCAGGGTGGTGCTCGATGAATCGAGTTGCGGCATCGCGGAGAGCTGAGTCCATGTTTGAGATAGTTGTTCAAAATACTCTTGTGATGCTATCCATGGATGAATGTCGGTTTATATAACTGTGAAAGGAGCGGGGAAATCTGATGCCCGGAATTTAGAGATTGTCCGTCTTTCAATATACATGTCCTCACATATTACCATGGAATAGATTAATTCCTCAATAGAGCAAATCTAGAAATTATATTCTTCGTTAGAGAAGTCAAGAGAAGGCCTTATTACTTCACTAATATCACTAAAATGATCCAGGATCTAGATCAGAACATGTATGCACCAGATTAGCAATGGTTTAGTATCATCAAAAGGGTTAGCGGATTTACAAGAACTGTGCAACAAAATACAGATAATTATTGAATAGATCAATGGTATAAAATAATGTGAACAATATGTATGGATCTATTTTGTCGTCCTCGTATTTACTGCTCACCGTAAGGCCCCACGCAGTCAAATTGGGATTCTATGCAGATCGCCCCTTTTTGGAAGAAAATCACATCTCACACAACATCAACACTCGTTCAAAGGCGTTTCCCCCTTTTGCTTGGGGATAGGCGGGCCATGTCAACCTCTTCCAATATTCTGCAAATCCTCTTTCTCTATGCCGCTCATTGCCTTATACCTGCGACTCTCCTAATCGCAACACCAAAGCGATCTTCTCTTCGGTATCTGTGGATTCCGTGCTCTATCTTCATTGTATACCGAGCTATACCGGTAGCCACAGCGCTGGGCCCGGGATTCGTATGGTGTGAATGTGGTCGTCTATTCATAACCATCGTCTTCCAATGTCTAAACTTGCTACTCATCAACCCTAAGGATAGCAATGATTTGCCTTCTGGGGGTAGCCAGAGCTTTGTGGCTCAAATCTATGCTGCGACTCGGCTTTTCACTGATCCTCGTGGGATCAACACTCCCTGGCAAATAAAAAATGCCCCGCCACACCCAGGATATTATAAACAACGTGATATGGACACGCCTCCGCGAGGTCGCTTTCTGGTTCGCCAAATAGCCATCGTTGTTTGGCAATATCTAGCTCTGGATGTCTTTGCTACTCTTGCGTTGCAACAGGCATTGGAGCAAGAGAAAAGTGGGATATTGCCGCCAGTACCTCAATGGGATATCTCAACCGAACAATGGATTGAACGTATCATCTCAAACCTCATGGCTGGGTTTGTAGTGAGCCGAATTCTTATCGACTTCCACCATCGTGTCTTTTCGATAATTGTCGTGGGACTGGGACTCGACTCGCCTGAAAACTGCCCTCCATTGTACGGAAGAGCACTGGATGCCGATACAGTCCGGGGTTTCTGGGGGTAAGCTTACTCACAGCAAATCATTTGGACGGGATACTATACTGACATCGATTTTGCAGGAAATTCTGGCACCAATTGCTGCAAAACCCCCTGACCTCTGTCAGTGGATTCATCACTAAAGACCTATTAGGCCTAAGGCCGAGGTCATTAGTGCAGCGGTATATGAATGTTTTTGTTGTTTTCTTCTGCTCGGGCGGGCTGCATCTCGTGCTCGATATTGTGCAGGGAATCCCAGCACAGGAATCCGGCGCCATGTTATTCTTCGTCACTGCCCCTCTGGGCCTCATGATTGAAGATGGCATCAAAGCAATTTGGAAATCTTTTTCGAAGTCTGGACAAAGCAAGACTATTCCGAAACCGCTGTGGCAAAGGGCTCTTGGCCTGACGTGGTCTATGGCATGGTTAGGTGTCACCTCAACTGGGTTCTTCTACCCACAGGTGGTGAGACCGGAAAACCAAGCCCTGGTTCCTTTTTCTGTGGCAGGTCAGATTGGACTGCCTATACAGGCAGGAATTGTTCTGGTTGGTGGCGCTGTGCTGGCAAAGGTGTTCGAGGTTGAGGTGTGAGGTCATGGTATAGATCCTGGGCCTGGTATAGAATTTTTGCCGAGATAGATGTTATATCTTATACAATAAGTATATAGCTATATATTCGTGTATAAATATACATATATATATATATATACTTCTCTGTATATAAGAATAAAACAAAGAAAAGCCCAGTAGATCCAAATGCTAAAAGCAGCGAGGGATACGCACTAAAATGGAAAAGAAGGAGGCCGTTGCGTGGCCGCTGTTGACAGCATGTCTCCCTCACCCCGCAACTTTTCCCCTTTAACTCCAGGCGCATGAAAGCTCCCATGTACCTTGAGTTTTGAGATGTCCTGAAGTCAATTGGCTACTTCCCGTATTGCGCCCGGGAAATCATGGACCCTTCGCAGGCTTCCAGCAATGTAACGGGTATGACCAAGGTGATTGAGACGAATGAAGCTTGCGCTGACCATACAACACAGTCGAATACACAGATCCTTCGGGCTTGTTTCCGCTCATTCAACCCATCATTGAATCAAAGCTCCCCCTGAAAAATCTCCACTGGAAATCGCCAACCCGCCCCGTGCGGTCAATCGAGTCGCTCCGCATCGGCTTCACACCTGCGCAAGAATCAAACGAACGCAAATCATCGAGCGATACTGTTCATGGCGCAGTCGCTCATCGCCGACACCAGATTCCCGGTCTACGGCAGACCCCATACCTGAAAGTTTACCTCCTCCGATGCGACGACAACGAAACCTACAAGGCGACCGCCCGACGGAACGTTCGCGAATGGATCAAGGCCAACGCGTTATCCCAGAGCTCGCAGTCTGCAACTACTAGTCAGGAAAAGCACGATGCGTTCGAGTGGCTTATCCTGCACGTGGTACCGGATGCCGACGCTGCGGACAAGGCGGCCACACCTACATCCAAATGGGGCCGCGGTTCAACTACAGTGCTGGAAAAGGCGAAGGCTGACTTCAACGGATCGTCCAAGTCTGCTGTGGATCGTGTGGCCCAACTGCGTCTCCCGAAGCCGGGGACCAAGTCCCCTGAATTGGCCGAGCAATTGGAGGACTTGATTGATAAAATGAAGAATGGCATCCTAGCTTCGTTTGATCTGCGTGTGGCGCAATATGAGGAGGACATAAAGGAGAAAGACTCTCAGCGCAATTTGCCTGGCTGGAACTTCTGCACGTTCTTCATTCTTAAGGAAGGTCTTGCTAGGGGGTTCGAGAATGTGGGCCTCTTCGAAGATGCGCTCGCTGGATACGATGAGCTAGCTGTTGGCTTGGATGCGGCCATTCGAGACCAGCTCGATGGGAGTGGTGACCAACACGGTGGTGCCCTCTCGATCACCAGTAAGAACTGGGCTGAGATGGCCAAGAAGGCATTGGAGACGGGGGCTTCCGATGCCAGCGACGATGACGCGACTCTCTTTTCGGAGATACAGCAGGAGGATTTCCCATTTAACTCTAACAAGATGTCCTACCGGGAAATGATCCTGGCAAGCGATATCTCCATCTTCGATTTCCGCACATACATCTTCTCTCGTCAACTGACTCTACTACTCCGAGCTGCGAGAGCTCCATCATTGGCCGGCAGCGAAACTGCGGCAGACGGCAACGCAGCGAGATCAGGCAAGAAGCCCGAAAATCTCATTCTGCTAGCTGAAATTTGTGGAAGAGCAACGGAATTCATCGGTTTAGCTGCACGTACCCTCCGCTATGATCTTGAATGCGGTCTAGCGGATGTAGTCCATGATGGCAAGACGGATATTATCAACAATCTAGTCTCCGTGTGGGCATTTTCGGCAGCTTTCCAAATTCTGAGTCAAACCTCTACTCCGACCCTCATGCTCCCCGAATCCTCTCTTCATGCCGTTGCACAATCGAGTGAAGCCGCTGCTATCATGATGTCAGATTCCCGTGCCGATGTGCCTCGCCGCTCTAGTTCCCTCATAGGCCCACCTGGCGCCCGACCTGGCCGGCCAGTGACCCAGGATATCTCTGACAGTGTGGGTTTGCTTCAGCGGCGATCAACCATGGAACACCCTAAGCCCATGCCTATTCCGACGCAAAAGACTGGTTCTGAACAGCTGTCATCTGGAAGAGCGGAATTGCTTCTTCTAGCTCGGCGATCCCTCGAGGAGATTGCTCGCAGACGAGGCTGGGCTGAGAACTGGAATGATCTTGGTCTTCTTTTTGATGATCGATATCGCTCTGGGGCAAGTGACCTGGCGGAGATCTCGCTGGACGGTGATTATGAAGAGTCACAGACACCTTCCAAGAAGAAGCAATCGTCGCTTGTAGGCATCGAGATTTCTGGCCTCAAGGCTGCATTAAAGTCAAAAGAAGCCTTCCTGGTTCTCTATGAAGATCTCACAGACCGTTTGATCCGCCATCATATGGCAGCCAACCGTGTCAACGCCGTCGAACAGGCCCTGGCTGAAATTGCTATTTTACGATACCGCCGAAAAGACTACGAGTCTGCTGCTTCTTATTTCCATCGGATGGCCCCATTCTACGGCTCCAAGTACTGGATTGTTCTGGAAGGAAGTATGTTAGAACTCCACGCGCGGTGCTTGAAGGAGCTCAGACGGAATGAAGACTATGTTCGGATGATGATACGGTTGCTTTCCAAATTTGCTACATATGCGCAGGCGCAGTTGTCAGTCAGGCAAAAGTCCGTGGCTTGCTCGATTCCTTCTACTGAACAGGAAATGTTAGAAGGACATGTCCGCGATTTGTTCGAGGCGTCTGGTGCTCTTCAAAAAGATGTTGTTGCTTCCTTGACAGACTTCTTTACCGACCTCCGTGTCGATCCAGCCATTCGACTGTACGATAACAAAGATGGATTCCAGATCCAATTGTCTTTACGATTCCTTTTGGGCCAGCAGATCGAGATTGATAATCTCAAGGTTCGGTTGGTCAGCGCTAACAGCTCTCAGAATTCTGAGCACTGGATCGAGAGCTCAGCCAAGTTCGTGGTGAAATCATCGTCAACACAGGTTTTGATTGACTGCTCGGTAAGTGCTTGTAGGATAACTTCTACTACTAATAACTAACTTTTATGCAGACCACACTCCAAGGCAAGTACTTCATTGACCGACTCGAGATGAGGGCTGGCAACCTTGTCTTTAACTTCAACGGCGGGCACGACTCCGCCCTTCCTGTTGGCTTCCGGGAAACGGAAGACTCAGAGGAACCCGACAACCAGCCTTACATCTATTGTTACCCTCCAGCCGAAGCCCTACAGGCGAAGATCGTGGCACCGCATCTTATTAACCTTCAGGCCATGCGGACGCTGGAGCTGGAACTTGACAGCGGACGAAATGATATCAAGAGTGGTACGATCCGCGTCCGGCCAGCTACTGCAGGCCTACGGCTTCGACTTGCAGAAACAGAAGTTGTGGATGGCAAGCTCGAGGTCGATGCCAACCATGAGTCAGGCATTATCGAATTCGCGCAATTGCCGGCGCGGTCATTCGTCAGACTGCGTATCCCCTATACTGTGGAGGAGGCCTTTTCGACCCTCTCAGCGCGAGCAGAAATCGGCTATGAGACCGAACAAGGCCGATTCGCTTCCTCGGCATCATTCAGTGTTGTTTCAGCACTACCTATATCGGTCAACGTGCAGGACATTTTCAAGGATGAACTCCTATTCTCGCGTTTCACCATCAGTCCGGCCATGCTGATCCCGCTTCGTATTATGAATTGCAGTCTACCGAGTTCGGACATTTACGACGTGCAATCCAGCATCACTGGCCCCGTCGCCCTTGATGTCTTCCCTAAGCAGCCCGCGTCTCTTCTTTACAAAATCCGCCATAATGAGGGTAGCACGTCCGCATCAACGCCGCGTAGCCTAAAGCTGAGCGTTGACTTCACATGTGTCGACGATGAGTGTCTCGATGCAGTCGAAAAACAATTCGCTGCTTCCATTGACTCCAGTCCATTCCGTCAGTACGCAGCGCTGCTCACATCGCACATTGTCAACAGTTTCCGCGCACAGCTGTCCACGAATGACATGGAAGCCATTGGGCTCATTCGGGAGGTAAACATGCTGCCCTATCAGACTGTGCGATGGGACGATCTACTCGGAGCTTTGAAAGCACCAGGCGAGGATGTGCGACAGTGGCTCAAGGAGTGGCACAAGGTAAGAACCAACTCGAGTGTTTCCAGCCAGCTATATTTTACTCACATATGAAACAGAACAACCCCACCATCCAGCTCCCCGCACAACCTACCATCCCGACCCGCCGCATCATCATCCCTGTCGACGTCCCCGAGATCCAAGTCGTGCACACAGCCGACCTCCAGCTCCAGCCCAAACCCACCACCGACCCAGGGCCCTCCACCCACGCCGCCGTCGGCCAGATGATCGTCGCCGAGCTATGCCTCCGCCACACACGACGCTGGTGTTCCCCAGCGACAGGCGAAAACGCCGACCAACCCCTCGAATGCTCCTACGAGATCCACGCCAATCCAGACCAGTGGCAAATAGGCGGTCGTCGGCGGGGCAACTTCCTCGCTCGCGACGGTGAATCCACCCGCTTCACCGTCCTACTCCTCCCCCAGAAACCAGGCCATCTCCTTCTCCCGGGCGTTGAGATCCGTACCTTCCTATCACCGGCGCCTCAACCCCCGACGTCGCCGCCTGCGGCTGATGCCGCTGGTTCCATGGCGCCGGCTCGTCGCTCGATCCCTTGTGAGGTTGACTATCGTAACCATGGCGAGACGGTTCTTGTTCTCCCGGATCTGAAGAAGACGACTGTTAGTCTTAGTGCCGCTGGCGGTAATCATGCCGCTGGTGGGGGATCTTGGCTTGTTGATTCGGAGCGGCGGACGGAGGAGGTCCGTTGATTTGATAAATCTGTATGGGGTGTGAGGGTGATTGTATGTATAATGAGTCGTATATAGGCTCCCTGGGATACTTGCTTGTATGTAGATCTACGATTCATGAATCCTTTATTCTTTTGTGAAACGCTTCAGTTATACTCCGTACTCCGTACTATATTTGCTGTATGTCGTATAGACCTCGAGAATATGGTTGATGGTTTCGGCTGTCCCGCTGGCCCTTGGCCCGATACAGACTAGTATGCACTAGTATGGATTAACTCCATTTCTCAGCTGGATTCGATGTTTCTTCTAACTCGCTTCTAGCACGCTCACGTATGACTTTTTCTACCTCATGTGAAGTGGTTGAATATTTCCAAGTACTCTATATGTACTCCGTCGAAGTCAGATAATATAACAGTCCGAGACCGGCCTGATCAGATCTTATCTAAGGTGGCAAAGTGATAAGGCCAGGGGGAACTAAAGAATTAAACATCTGAAAGTAAAAATTAGCGTTTGTGTATTTTTCAAATTGGAGTGGGGCCCCAACAAAACCAAAAGGGTCCCAACAAGCGGGTAGAGGCATTTTTATATCTCGTACCTATCTGGGTATCTAGGTAAGTATTCTATTTTATATTAAATGTTGACATTTTAATTGGAACAATCTATTTTATTTATAGATTATTCTATATTTCCTCAATTTTCACATCTAGTCAATCCAGTTAATGTGAACACAACATCTGTATACTTGACAAATAAGGTTGAGGCCATAGTTCTGCCAACACCGAATTACATCCGGAAGGCCAAGAAAGTCGAAAAAGAAAAAGTGGATCACATGTCCCTTGCGCATACCACTGCCGAGCCATCTCCAGCCCTCCCCGAGGGGTCTCGGGTCTGGATACTCCGTACGGAGTATCCAATTGCACATACATAAAAAGCAAAACCAATTCGCCATATGATCTTGCATCTCGGATCCGGTGGAAGACTTCCAGGCCAATCCAGGGCCGTCTACAACATACTTCGTATACATCACGAAAATGACCCGCCGAGGCAAGTTGATCACTTTAATCTACCCACATGCAGCTACACCTTCACCGTATTCTCGGCATGTGAAAGTCATCTCCAAGCGAACACCAGATAGAGCCTAGATCACATCGATCAGACCACTATATCAAAATTTTGTTGGGGCGAACTGGATTAACCCGCGAAAGAACTCAGAGAGAAAGCGCATAGATGTACGGAGTACTCTGTAGTCTGAGTATAGAGGAGCAAAATGACATGAATACGAGATCGACTCTGAGAAAGATCAGCCCTACTCTGGCTATTCTGGTCGCATTGGACACATGCAGTTCATGCGAAAATTCGATGGCGAAGTGGATCTAGATATCTGTAATTTTCGGAACACCATACGGTTGGATTGCCCCTGGGGGTGGAGTGGCGGTATGAAAATTACCACCCCACGGTCCCATGGGATTGTTTTTCTTTTTGGAATTTTGGGGAATTTTTGAATTTCTGCCCTTCAATTTTTCTGTTTCTCTTTTTGAAAGGGGGCTGTTCCTTCTTTTGTGTCTTTTCTTTCTTTTTGTGGTCAATTGCCTGCTTTCTCGTTGGCTCTCGTTGGCTCTTGTTTAGAACGGGGCTTTTGCTTCGATCTACTTTGTCTTTTGTGCAACACCCCAAAAAACTCAAAATATTGTGAGTAGATGACAGCTTACAGCTCCGATAATTCCAGCTAATCCGATCACAGGTTGATTCTTGTTTTAAAACGACTCTCGTTTCTGCTTTGAAACGCTTGTCCTCTGTTTCATTCCAATAGAAAGGGATATCTTGGGAGTATACCCACCGTGACTTCGAAGTTAGACACTGTCAACCTCAATAACACCCAACATGTCGTCTACTGCAATCCCCAAGCGCGTTGCGCTCAATCGCAACCCCGCTACAGAGTCCTCAACGGCCAGTTCTGTCTCGGCCTCACCCTTTGACAGCCCTCGCCAGTCTCCCTCCTCTACCTCCCTTTCCTCGATGGCTTCGGAGCAGGAGGGCAGCAAGATGCTCGATACCTATGGTAACGAGTTCAAGATTCCAGACTACACCATCAAGCAGATTCGCGATGCCATTCCCGCTCACTGCTTCCACCGCTCTGCTGCCACCAGTTTGTACTATGTCTTCCGTGACATGGTCATATTGGGATCCGTCTTCTACCTCTTCCACAACTATGTCACCCCCGAGACTGTCCCCTTCATGCCGGCCCGCGTGGCCCTCTGGACCCTGTACACCATCGTGCAGGGTCTCGTCGGCACCGGCGTGTGGGTTCTGGCCCACGAGTGTGGCCACCAGGCCTTCTCCCCCTCCAAGGTCCTGAACGACACTGTTGGCTGGATCTGCCACTCCCTCCTGCTCGTCCCCTACTTCTCCTGGAAGATCTCCCACGGCAAGCACCACAAGGCCACTGGTAACCTGGCCCGCGACATGGTATTCGTTCCCAAGACCCGTGAGCAGTACGCCTCCCGCGTCGGCAAGACCCTGCACGAGCTCGGTGAGCTGTGTGAGGAGACTCCCATCCTGACTGCCGGCAACCTCTTGGCCCAGCAGCTCTTCGGCTGGCCTATGTACCTGCTCAACAACGTCACCGGTCACAACAACCACTCCAAGCAGCCCGAGGGCCGCGGTGTGGGCAAGCAGAACGGCTGGTTTGGCGGTGTCAACCACTTCAACCCCTCCAGCCCTCTGTACGAGGCCAAGGACGCCAAGCTGATTGTCCTGAGTGACCTGGGTCTCCTTCTTACCGGCTCTGCCCTGTACTACATCGGCACCAACTTCGGCTGGTTGAACCTGCTGGTCTGGTACGGTCTCCCGTATCTGTGGGTGAACCACTGGCTCGGTAAGTTTCAAAACACAGAAAAAAACGCATCCCTTTTGCTAACAATATCCCTTGCAGTCGCTATTACCTTCCTCCAGCACACCGACCCCACCCTTCCTCACTACCAGCCTGAAGTGTGGAACTTCGCCCGCGGCGCTGCTGCCACCATTGACCGCGACTTCGGCTTCGTCGGCCGCCACATCTTCCACGGTATCATCGAGACCCACGTGCTGCACCACTACGTCAGCAACATCCCCTTCTACAACGCCGACGAGGCCAGCGAGGCCATCAAGGGCGTCATGGGAGACCACTACCGCTCTGAGGCTCACACCGGCTGGACTGGTTTCTTCAAGGCCATGTGGACCTCTGCCCGTGTCTGCCAATGGGTTGAGCCCACCGAGGGTGCGATCGGTGAGAGCCAGGGTGTCATGTTCTACCGTAACACCAACGGCGTCGGTGTTCCTCCCGCCAAGATGTCCAAGGCTCAATAGATATTAAGGCCTTGAGTGCTTGTTTGGTTTTCGGGTTATGTTTTCTTTTCCCCTATTGCATTGTTCTGATTCGATTTCAGCTTTGATGTCTTATGTTGTATACTTTGCGTGGATATACACAAGGCCAAGACGATTTTCCTTGAGAGATTCGGCGGGAGTCATAGATCCAATTTGACGTTTCTTTTCTCATTGAGCCGCTCAAGCTTTTTCATGATTGTCGTTGCGGTCTCGCATCTTCATATTGCATCTCCTACCTTTGATCCTTAGATCCGTTTTTTGTTTCTTCGGTGAGGTTGAGCTCATGTTGCAAGGATGTTAGGGAGAGAAAGGAACCTGATGAAAAGGGGAGAAAGAGATGGTCGCTGTTAATTTAGAGAACTGTCCATATATATTATTGTGGTTAATTTGAAGCGTGTTCTTCCTTTTCCTCTCTTCCTTGCCTACATGTACATCTGTATATAAGTCCACCGAATACTTACATGCATACAAAGAGTCTGGAGCAAATGATCGACAAGCCTATGATTCATCAGCATCGGAAAGCCATATTGGAGTGATATTCCACTTTCAGATTCCAGTTTGAGATATCCTAGATGCTCTTAAACATCTCCAAGTCAAGATAAGTGTAACAATACAGAAGACAACACTAGGTTAATATATGTAGCAGTGTCGGCCAAGGCCTGCCTCCCAGATCAAATTCAAGTTCGAAGCCCTAAATGGCTCGATAATTGTTGCACAGCAGCTTTGAGTCACACGGATTCATTTCTTTGCGCTTTTGTTCAACCCCGTGAACCTCCAAAACAAGCGCAAGCCGTTGTGTACCACACCTCAACTCATAAACTTCTAACCTCCTCAAGATCAGCACTTCACAAACGAATTCTACTATCTAGAATAGTATGACCCTTGCTTGGATGTTTATATCTTTTCAGATGTTCATATGTACAAAATCTCAACGCTGTTGGGTATCATAGTTCTGTTGCTGTTCTAGTCATGCCAACATAGCTGCTAAACTATCTGGAGTAGATCAAAGTCAAGTCTTCCAAGATAGACTATATGGCAGGCAAGAATGAAGTCGGTTATATATGACACTAGACGAATCATTCACTATGACTCGTACTTCTCAGGCCACCTTTCCAGATTTCAAACTCTACCTCCCCACTTCTTCTACTTGGTTGTCCCTTTCTTGGTAAATTCTTCGGGCCTGCCGTCCATGGCGAGAACACAAGTTTCATTGTCCTCCGCGTAGTAGATTCAGAGGTCGGAGTGGGGTTCTGCGAGTCAGAGACTCGGTTCTTGAGATAAGGGGCAGGCATTGCTATTGAGTCCGCGTCAAGATGGGTGTTGAAATTTCCTCCGTTTCGGAAATGGGATGCATCCTGCGTAGACGCCGGATATGCACTATCACCCATGGAAACGCCTACAGCGTGGGATTCTTCCTTTTTCAGCGCGATTCGACAGGCGATCTGCGTTGACCAGACGAGTCCCAGCGCCGGGTTCTTCAGAGATCCACTCTCTGGGTACGCGCCATCCCCCCAGCCAGAGTAGAAGCGCTCCTGGTGAGCGACGTTCAACATGCTATTGCGCACTCGGGGAGAAATCAAGTACGAGCCGTCGAAGTTTTTATCGTCTGGTGCGTGGTATGGCGATGAGGAGATAACGGGGGAAGAGGATGGGGGCTGTTGGCCATTTCTAGTAGCTAACTGTTCAGTTCGGGATTTCGGGAAGGGGGAGACAGGGCCGCATCCACGACTTGGTGTTTGACTCATGGACGGAAACCCTGTCCGTGAGGCTGGATCGCTGCCTTTTAGAGACTCGAAACGGTCGGAGACTTGGTTCGCGAGCACGATGGCGATGTCTTCCTTTACGGCGAGGTTCCGCAGTAGATGGCCCAGTTTTGCGAGCTCGGATGATCGTTTGGCGTTGGCTTGGAGGCTGTTCGATTCGTGTTCAGCGCGGTAATTGGATGTTATTGAGTCGATGATGACTAGGCCGATATCGTAACGTTCGATCGCGACGGGAAGATGGTAATTCAAAATGTGGTCTTGTGACTCCAGGTCCATGGCGTTGATGGACAGGATATCCTGCAGCGAGGGTGTCTGCTCGGCGGGGAGAGCTGAGAGGACGGGATGGCATTCTAGGATCTGCGAGAGTCGTGGCGTAGATAGCGGGTGTTCTGTTGATATGTATATGGCACGCCGTTGTAGACCCTGTGGTTTGGGTAGCTGGATGGCGAGGCAGAGGCTTAGGAGGAACTGGGTCTTGCCGCTTCCACTGGACATCGATCCACAGTCAGATGGGCCTGCCTGTCGGGCTCATGAGGCTTGGATGAACACCTGCAACATACCTCTCACCCGTAACTTCTGTGACATAACCGGTCGGAATTCCGCCTCCTAGCAGTGCATCCATTGCAGGGTCAAGAGTGCTTATAGTGTTCCATTGTGACGCGCGCTTCGTCGAGCCGATTTTCCTGGTCGTCGCGCCAGGGTTTATACTAGAGCTGGGTCCATCGCTGGTCCCTGGATTTGTCTGTGGCTTTTCGAAGCCAACGTCCGTGTGCAATGCCTCGACAATGCAGGAGGAGAGCCGGCGAACATCTGCGGGAGGTACGCGGGCACGTTTCGCGATTTCGAGTGAGTCGAGAGTGATCACGTCAACAGTGGTGACTTTAGCTCGTTCAAGGGGAGGGAGGATATGTGCGAATGGTTTTGTTACAAAGCCAGGTAAAACTAATAGAAGATCCATAGGAGGAGCAATATGGAAGGTGATCTTGACTCTAGACCTTCGGATTGTTCAAGACATCTCAGCCAATCACAACAGGAAATAATAATATTCTGTCATTGGTCGATTCGAACCTTCGACGTGGGGAATACCCACGTGACTACCAGATCGCGTAGGACCAATTATATCCATACATGCCATTGGAAATGACCCACACCATATAACCTCAATATAGGGTCTGTAAAGGAAACAAAAATAGGTAGCTTCTCTTTGATTATGCGTGTCATCCTTAGTGCAGGGGCCATGCTAATCTTCTCTGTATATTTTCATTTGACCATATGCCCCGAAGGGCGAAATGTGTAGCCTTAAAGTTCATTATAACCTCACTTTTCGGCAGAATTATACCGCCTTCACTTGTATATAACCACATGAAACTAGAGTAGTGCTGCAGCAATGGGGCTTTGTTCATGTTGTTAAGAAATTTTATCCCGTATATTTATATGGAATGGACTAAATCAGAACAAATTGTTACGATTATAAAATGTGATATTGGGGGACTTATTGTACAATTTGCTTGTACTCGTACAAAGCCGGTAGATGGTCCTCGACGCAACTCCAAGGTTTCCGAAAGGAGTAATAGCAGAACCACCTAGGCAGTCACCGAGATGAATTAAAGCATATTTCATCCGCAACAAAGTTAGATATCCCCGGAAGGCATGCTGTCATCCTCATCATCCTTATACGGCCAGTTCGCCAACATATCTCCCGCTGGTCCTTTTCTGCTTGCCGAACCGTCGATTACCTTCCACCGCCCTCTTAAAGTTATCTGGCTCGGTCCCGCCTTCCAGATCTATGTCGAGGTGTTCTCTAACCCGGGATAATAGCAGTTCAAACTCATTCCATTCCTGCGAGCCGATACAGAAATCCTCGATGACTGATATCTGGGTTTCCCCATCAAGGTCCTTCTTGTGATACAAACTTGCATCCCTCTTAGTTACTTGTCAACTCTCCACTCGCATGTTTTCTTGGTTCAATGAGTCGTCCTAGGGATCTGGACAAACCTTCCATCGGGATTTGGTTGTAGATCCTCGTTTCTACCCGTGTGCTGCAGCATATCGGCATATGTATTGTATGCAACGATCTGAGTGCCGTTTGTTGTACACAATATACTCCGTACGGAGTACAGAGTAGGTTATAACTGAGATCAAGTGTGGCTGATGTTTATTTCTAAAAGTAACACGGAGACAACCTACGCCGTGTTATGGAATAATGGTACAGCCATATTCCATAGCGGAGAACCAGCTAGTTATACACCTCTTCTGCCAAACGACACAATATAACAGAATAGCGCCGACTTCTATAAGTCGGGGTAAGTTTGTAGAAGGGAAAGGTGTCTATTCATCCTGATAGCGACCGTACCACACTAACACAAGTAAAGAGTAAAAGGAAGTGGGTCTCCTCTAAAAGGAGAAAGTTTACGTTCCAACTTTTGATATCCTTTGATCTCCTTAGCAGCCACTCACATGATAAAACCCCCCTGCCGTCCATCCCAATCAAGGCAATAGTCCAAATGCAAAGAAGGGTCCTGAGCACTCCCATTGTCGACCGCTTTGACAGGGGTTGCTCGGAGCCGAGACGGATATTACCGGTTTATGTAGGAGTACGGAGAAGGGAGCACAGAGTATCATGCTTCAGTCATAACAAGGGGAACACTTCAAGTTGCATATGTCCACGTGGATGCGAGAAAGACTCTTACTGAATACATACAGTTATTCCTACATAATATAATCATTGAACTTGTGCACATATTCCATTATTGCATTAGGAAGGATAACTCCGGAGTTATTTGTAACAGCCAAGAAAGCCTGCCGAGCGCTAACGAAATTTCCGCAATATATTGTAGAGTGATGAATCATTCTACGGAGTAGAAAATCAAAGCGCTGAATCATGGCAATGCCTATGATCTTCGGGGGGCTGGGGTTTGCCCAATAACGGCTGAAATCATTCAAGGATCGTATATAAGGGTTGCTTACGGAGTATTGAAGTACTCTTACGCGTACTTTCGAAGTTGCTTTTTTTTTTTTCCAAGATTTCTCTATTTGAACTTATTGTCATTGTATTTATTATTTTGATTATGTATGTAGTTTATTGCCCAGTGAGTAACTGTTCGCATTGTGCCGAGAGGATTTCCAACCCCTGCAACACATGGCTTAGTGGAGTTCGAAGCATTGGAAACGCTTGGACCAAGTGTGTACGACAGTACGGACGAAGAAACAATGAAACATAAGGAATAAATAAGAAAACCAGGAGGGCATTACTTATGAAGATATTCGCCACAAGGAATTCTGCAGTACCGAGTTCACGTACGCCGGGTCTAAATTATATAGATCTCACGTTGCATTATCACTTGGAATGACTTGAAAAATATAACTTTTTGTCATCTTACTCCGTAATTATGGCCAAGAGGGATTTTGAGACGGATGGATCGACTATTTCGAGCTGATGCAGTAGTTTCTCATGGCCCGACTTCCCCGGTACTAAAATGCTCAAGGAGATCCAATTGAATAAAATTACTCCGTACGGAGTATTCCGCGCTTATAAAGAAATAGTTTCGGAATATAACATGTATCATACTCTGTACTTGTTACTCCGTACAGCAGTGATAAAAAAGGACGAATTCGAGTGTGCACATGAAAAGAGCCGTTAGACCCAGGCCAGTGTGGAATTACTCGCAAGATCCTGTACTTTGTACCCAAAGGGGCTAAGTCTGCAGTCCCTAAAATGCAGCACGGAGTACTCCGTAGATTTTCTCGATTTTTGCTTTATTTGGTCCGTTCTACTTTGAGCGTTTAGAATAAATCACCGGATAGATCTGCAGTTGATAGGCTGTACGGAGTACGGAGTAGCTCGCCTGACTTTCATTCTTGACAGCATTCTCCATATGGAGAGTATGGAGTCGTACCAAACAAGAGAAAAAAGTACGGAGTATGCATAATTTATCCGCTTCATAAGTGAACCAGAAGATCACCCAAGTTCAGCGAAAAGATGGATTTGCAGAATTATATTCATCATCGAACTGTGCGCACATTGGATGAACAGCTGGCAGCTGGGGCAACTCCTGCCAGAAACCGTCTAGACTGGTTTAAGACATCGCTGATTGGCTTAGTGGAGTCATACGCGAGAGTGGATAAGTGGTTCGATGGAGTTCGGCTTGAATGTCAAAGCGAATCACTGCCTTTTGACGATTGACAATCAATGTCTAAATTGGGAGGTCCATGTCGGGAAAGTTCAAAGTTCCAAGTCCGTTTGACTTTTATGTTTTTACCAATGTTCTCAGGGGGGCTAGACCGGTAATGAAAATACACGGGATTTGAAATTTATCAGAAGAATTTTTCTAATGAATTAACATGAATCCTACAACTTGTAAAACAGTGAGATCTTTGTAGGCAGATTGGCAGATTGATATTCATCTATAGAAGTAGACAATATAAGCATAGGACGTTATGGAGACAAAGGAAAATAAAGGGACTCCGGTCCGTTGGACTGGGTTGCGGCCGGAACCTTGGAACCCAGCAAGATAAACGCCGGGTAACGTGGAGGTTCCATGGGAAAATAAATACCAGTTCTTTACAGCAAAGAGATCTACAAATTGACCTGTGTTGTCATCTTCTTAAAGGGAATATTCCTTCTTTCAGATTAATTTTTATTATATTTCCACTCAGTGCTGTTATATCATTACATAGAGGTATTATTCAAACTGAAGACACTATAGGCACACGGTAGAGGACCATCAATTTGACCTTAGATTAATGCAATACATGCATCCTTTTCTAAAGAAAAGATATTATGGAAATAGAAAACAGAAAACAGAAAGCAGAAATATCAGAAATATCAGAAACAAGGAAACCATACACGGTCGGGGCCACAACCGAACAGGTACTTTTGTTCAATACTGCAATTACCCATAATCGGGAGGCGTACCCAGGGCTCGGGGTCTGTTAGTGTCACCGATTCCCACTCTCCCCCCCTCTCCTCTTCTCTACTTTCCATTCACTTGATTCGAACTTGGGGGTTTCCAGAATCTATTGGGATCGATTTTTGTTCATTTCCTGTATGTGTGGGGGATTATCGATTTGACTACCCTGCGAGTTTTTCCAACGGCTTATGTGAAGCCAGGAACTAGGGGAGAAGAAGGCCATATCCCGCCAAAATAAATCAGCACAGCTCGCCCAAGGCCCCGTTGATCCCGGATTGTACATTGCACTTTGTGGCAGAATCAACATACTACGACGAACCCTCCGTCCACACGATCGACCTTTGCCCAAACTGCGACCGGCAGAATATCTGGGAATAACAACATCAATCCGCGAAAATGGCTAACAGACCATCCCTCATGCCGCCAAATAATGAGACTGAGCACTCAGTCAGCCGGATCACTCGTGAAGGCAAACAGCTCACGTACAAATTGAGCGTGATGCAACAACCAGAGCGGGCAAGAGCATGCGGCGCGGGAGCGAAGTGTCAGTATTTGCTATTGAGCCTAAGCAAGGCTGCGCGTTGACTGACCTTCCCAAATAGCATCTGCCGACCGTCGCCCTGTTGACCCACCTCCTGTGGTCGAGCTACGCATCTTCGAGTCCGACCCGGCTAATGATGCACAAAAGACCGATATCACCTTCGCCTACAATGCCAATTTCTTCCTCTATGCAACCCTTGAAACCGCACGCCCTATCGCCCACGGGCGGGTGGGTGGACCACAGTCGTGCCCTGTATTAACCGGTGTTCCAGTCGCCGGTGTCGCATATCTCGATCGCCCTTCTCAAGCAGGCTATTTCATCTTCCCAGATCTATCGGTGCGCCACGAGGGCCGGTACCGCTTGAGCTTCCACCTGTACGAAGAGATCAAAGACGCCAAGGATGCCGATAAAGATTCGACTTTGCCTCTTCCCAACCAGATACCTCTTTCCGCTACATCAAAGCCGAGCACCCCGCAAGCATTTCTTCATTTCCGTCTCGAGGTCAAGTCGGTGCCTTTTACCGTTTATAGCGCTAAGAAGTTCCCGGGTCTAGCGACCAGCACCTCTCTGAGCCGCATCATTGCTGAGCAGGGTTGTCGTGTTCGCATTCGTCGTGATGTTCGCATGAGACGCCGGGGCGACAAGCGAGATGAGGACTATGAATTCGGCGAGGAACGCGCAGCTGCGTATGCAAGATCGTCAGATCGTTACACGACACCCGACAGATACGCGGCTTCGATGGATCGCCCTAGATCGAACAGCAATGGCAGCAATATAGAATCACCTTACGGGTTTGTTCCCCCGGATCGACGACCATCTGCACCCGACTATGGCTTCCAGTGCCCGCAGCCCTATCAAAGACCCATGCCACCTGCACCCATGTCACACTCCCAAACACCCTCATACCAATCGCACCTTTCATTTGGCTCCACGCCTTCGCATTATCCGGCTCCTCACATGCCTCCTACACCACCCCCGGTTGCACCGCAAGGTATCTACTCCCCACAGCACGCATATACCCAGATACGGCACCCATCCAACGGTTCCGAATACGAAGGAACACCCATTGCGTATCCGGCGCCTCAAATACCTGTCGAACGAGGTGGTTACCCCAAGCCTCCCATGAGTTCCTATGCCATGGATCCACCAAAACCAAACTCATACATGGATCCCCGCATGCCTGAACCAAGTCTATACCCATCCACGCCCAATGTTCCGGTGCCCGTTCTCAAACACCGAACTTGGTGCCGGCCATGCCGCCTCCCAAGCCTCTATCAAATGAATATGCCAACCATATTGTTCCTTCTGTGGAATGCACTTCACCCGGCGGTGGCGGCGGCGGCGGCGGCTATGACAACGTTAGAGGAAAGCGTATGGTATACCAAACTGGGCCAACATACGGCAAAAGGAGTCATGAAGATACTTTCGGACTTGATGACCGGTCAATGCAGAACGGCATGCGGCCTGATACCGAGCCTTATCCCGCTTATCGCGATTTCTCGGGAGAAAGTCGCGCCGCACTTATGGCTGAGATGGGTATTCAGTTATCCTACAAACGTGCCAACGGCAAAATGGTCATGAAAGCTCCTCCGTCGAGTACATAAGACCTGCGATTGCCTCAAATATCTTGCCCATAATGGCGGAAAACAGGACATACTCTCCTTGGGCTTGCCTCGATGACCGAGCCTTGACCCGGTTAATGGACCTGATTCTGTGATGGTATCTGATTGCATCTTTTTTGTACATAACTTATCTCCTGATTCCTCATTGAGACTACTTGAGCCCTAGATTCCTTGATGCATTTGGACTCATCTCTTTGAGAACTCATTCCTTCATATTCCACTCTTTTGCGAGGAATTTCTTTGGTCAAGATTTGGAGTTATATAGGGGTTTGGCAGTGTTGCTATTCTTACTCCCGGCCTCAATTATCATTCACGTTTGACACAGCCATCGACTTGCTTCTCGAATTCCATCATCAAAAGCAAGGCGCCTCGTTCCTTTCATCCCAGATCGGAACAGAGAATGTCACTCCTATCTCGATTCTAGGTAGGATGTTCTTCTAAATTTCTCAGAGCATACTTTCCAGACAGTCAAGGGCTTGTCTCATTAACGTTGTGATACTGGTTTCCTTAACCCCTGCTGCTTAATTTACTCTTTGTACTGGCGTTGTCGTGTCTTCTTGATACCTAGCATTTCTCTTTTACCTGATCCAATCTACATGTATGATTTGCGATTTTCAGAATACATACCTGTGTAGAGATACCCACACTTTAGTAGCCAAGTGTTGTCAATCCATACATGTACATATCCATGTCTCGGTTGGATATGTCATATTCTACATTCCTCGAATACAAGGCACATGTCTGAGACACGCGAAATTCCATATCGAAGTCCAGATTTTATAGATATACAGATATACATATTTGTACTTTGTTTGGGGATATGGTACATTCTGATGATGTAACTGGTACTTCGTCTATTACAACAGATTGGCGGTAGACGTGGGTACCAGGTACCACAACAAACTTCCCCCCTTGGCAAGTGCGGAGTATGTAAACAAACCTGATCACCTTGGAGTCTCCCGAGATTTTCATTTCGATTTTCATTTCTTAGCTTCATTGCTTACCTTCATTTCTTAGCTTTCTTCCCTTAGCACTCAACTACTTTTCTATGCCAGATTCTAACAGACTTTTGCGACATCTTCCCAAGGGCGTGGGGAAAAAAGGATAAGCTGCAAAGGTAAGGTCCCTTGCCATAACCCCCATGAAAGGGATCTCAACGCATAAAAAGGATTGAATCTAACTTCCCTGTGCAATATCAGTTCCCGCGACTCCAAAATGGAAATGGACATCGAGCCGAGCCCCGCACACCAGCGCACCTCTCGCAAGCACCTACGCTCTAGTGATGATGAGGAGTGCGATTGGAGCTCAGACATCTCTGGACAATTCGATGATGCCGACGAGGCGCACCCAGATGACCACCGGTTGCCGGCAGGAAACCTGGCCAAACGACGTCGCTCGAATGACTGGCCGTTGCCCGAGGAAGCCGCTGATTACGGAGCCCATGATCGCCGCGCCCAACGGGGTGAAAACGGAAGTCTCAGCACGAGCGGAAATGGTTCAGGCTACAAGTCTTCGCCCCGCGCTTCACCTCGCGGATCGCTCGCTTCCCTGCGCGCTCGCCATGCTGCGGCGTCTGCTTCTAGCTCCCGTCGTCCCAGAGGACGGACGTCGCGATTCGTCGAAGCGACTATGAATGATAGTGTGAGCGAGAAACCTCCCAGTATCTACTTTCAGGAGGAAAACAAGCAGCCTGGCATTCAGCACCGCTCGTCTGGTATTTTTCGTTTTGGGAAGGCTATTGCTTCGGCGTTTAATCCCTTTGGTGGATGGGGGAAGAACTCGGAGGGTTCGCCTGCTAAGTCGCCGCAGAAGGATGTCATCAATCAGGCGGAGCAGGCCTATGCGGAATTGAAGAAGGCTGGCTACAAGGGTACGAATAAGGGCCATTATACTGAGGGTCTTGATGTCAACACTACCCTCGCCGACCAGACCTGGCGGTCCATACAGCACAAGATGGAATACGGTTCTCCAGCCAAAGGTTCTCCAGCCAAAGACCCGTATCGTCACCCAATTGAACAAGGAAACCATGGTGCACCCTTACGGTCTGAGTCTTCGGCTTCCAAACGCTCCTCTCTTCAGGATCTTCGCCTAGCCAAGTCATTCTTCAAATCCCATGGATCGCCATCTGCTTCCCCAGCAGTGTTTTGCGATAGAACATCCGAAGAATACGAGCAAACTGGATTGCGCAAGCAACCCTCCCGCAGGGAACTCTCGCGCCAAACCAAGCTGCTCAAGAAAGTTAGCAATCTCGAGGACAAGCTGCAACGTGCCCGGCAAGAGCTCCGTGAGCTCACAGGCAACGAGGAGCAGCTCCCAGCACCTATGACCCAACCAAAACCCCTCAATACCGAGATGGATCCCGCATTGTTCCCAAGGAAGTTTGTCCCTGGTGCCCTTCCCACTCTGCCGTCGGAAAGGCTTCTAGATCAACAGGCCGCAGAACACGAGGCGTCTGGATCTGAAGCGGCCAATCTGACAGCCCTGCCATCCGTGGAAAGCCGCGAAACTTTCTCCTTCGAAGAATCACGACCGCCTCACACACCGGCTACAAGCCAAAGTCCAAAATGGCGCTCGAAAGGGACACAGCCGTCGTCAATGGGTAAGGACCGCTCCTCCCGTAAACGGAAGTCTTTCATTCCTGAATCTATCGATAGTGGGAACCCTCTTCAGCCCAGTCCGACGAAAGGCATCGACGATCAAGAACGCGATCCCGAACTCGATGTTCTGATTGACTCCGGTCTACTTAGCCCACCCGGAAAAGCGAAATGGCCGAAATCCGAGGCCGGCGAGAGCCCCGGCTCAGCCAAGCGCAAGCAAGCCACCGACCACGCAGTTCCCCCGAGCGAGCACGAAGAGAAGGATGCGGGAGGAAGTACAAGTGCCACGCGCAACATCAAAAGGTCCCCCTACGTTCATACCCGAAAAGTCTCCGGGACCACGCGCTCACCAAGTTCCAAGCCCACAACCCCTACCCGCATGAAAAAGAGCCAGACCAATAAGCGCCCAGCTTCTTCGCCTGCCGCTGCCTCGGATGACGATTCGCGTTCCAATATCTGGTCTACCCCTCTGTCTGCTCCGCCAAGTAACTCCCACCGCGAAGCCTTCTACCACCACCCACAGCGCCAGCTCAATCCTGACCGTAGCCCTCGCACCCCGACACGGTCTAAGACGTCTCCTAGTCGCAGGCGGTCTGGATATCTCCGTGACGACGATATTCCGCCTGTACCGCCTCTCCCTGAAGAGCATCGCTCGAGCGCTGCTAAGGTCAAGGTCGATGTGAATAGGTCGCCTAAAAAGAGGCCTGTGTCTGCCCCAGTGATTTCTCCGTCGTTGGCTTCTGTTGGGGATTCTGTTATATCTGGCCTTGAAGATTACCAATGGCCTGAGGAGATTTTCTAAGGGCTTTTGGTTGTTTTCTTATGAGGAATGATGCTTATGAGGTTTCTTCATCTTGGTTGGTTCATTTTTATCATAGCTGTGCGAGGTTGCGTATTTGATCGGGGGTCCGTTTTGGTTGATGGTTTTGATTTCTCGCGGTGTTGGTCGTCGTGATGTAACGAAGTAATGAATTTTATACCCTTGTGGATTGTCTTCACTACCCTTCTAAGTCCATCTTCTCGAAGCCCCAAAAGCAGATTGTGTTCTCTATACGGGGGTTCACACATATCATGTCTCTCGGTTCTCTTTCTGGACCAATCCTATACCATGAAGCGCAGTTTCATAAACCCCTCAATCCTGATGTAAGGCAGTATCCTTGGGCAAGATTAACCAGCTCACACCAGCGGCACTGAGCAAACCAACGAGCATGGGCTGCAGGACCTTGACACCAACCTTTCCCGCGATGATGCCCGTCAAAGCGGGAAAGACCGATCCGCCAATTTGACCGAGTACGAAGACGAATGCTATATGGATTGGTGTTAGAATAGAAATGTAGACCCCAGGGATTCCAAGGCTGCGATTAGCTTACCGATTGCCGAGGAGCGAATCTTTGCTGAGAAGATCTTTGACCCAACCGATATTCCCTAGGCCAGGGGTTAGAGTTGGGATCAGAAAAATACAGTAGTGGACACTTACTGTTGCAAAGAAAGGGCCAGAGAAGAATCCCAGTAGACTGACTGCTACTGCCTCGGTGATGATATTTGGGACGCTGGTAGATCATGAGTATTAGTACAGACAAAGCAGGATACCGGTATATAGATAGGATCTTGGAGTTATTGTTAAACTCACAGCCAGAATACCAACTGCAAACCCACACACAGCAGAGCGTAAAAGAAAATCATCCGACGCTCGCCGAGTCTATGCGTAGGCTCAGCGAGGATAAGACGTCCCAGAAAGGCGCCGCCGTAGAAGCCAGCTGGGACATAACCCATTTCTTTGACGTCGCCGTTGCGAACGTTGACAAGGTACTCGACCATCCAGCCTGATATAATCAGTTTCACAGAACAAATAGAGAAACAACAGAAAACATACCTCCAGCGGTGATAGTAGCACCAAGAAAGAAAAAGAAAAACAAACTCAGCAGCCAAACCCCCGGAGTAGAAAGCGTATCTTTGATCTCCTTGAGCGCAGAATTCGAAGCAGTCCTGTCCCCCCTCTCCCCCCTCACAGTCGGAGCAGCCATACGATCCCGGAAAGAACCACCCACAAACGCAAGATTCACTACACCCACGCCAAGCGGGAAAAGATAAAACAAATACCACTTCGAATCGACATTCGCCGACGCCACACCCGTTGCTACAAAGGGTCCAACCAGACACCCGGCCATGTACATAGCATGGATAAAGCCGAGCCAGCGGTGCGCGCCGTTCAGCGCCGAGACGAAGGTGTTAGCATGGGTGTCGTTGTAGGCTTGGCCCAGACTGGCTAGGAAGAATGTTACCGCGTACAGTGCGAATGGGGGTTCCCAGACACGCAGTACTTGGGCTAGGACTTGGATGGCGGCACCTAGACTGAGGATTGGACCTAGGTCTAGGTATTGGGTTATTTTGCCGTTGGTTAGGGCGGCGACTAGCCAGCCGAAAAAGGTTGTGCCGTACCTGGCGGCGTTAGTGTTGTATTGGAGATGGACATCCTTGGTTCGGTCTTACAGCACGGCTACCATGTTCGTGCCGATGTCGTAGGTGCGTATCACGTAGGGAATGAGCGATCCTAGACTTCCGTCGTTGACTCCCGCGACGAAAAAGGATAATCCTGCGCTGAGGATTTTGGCATACATCCATTTTGGGTCTGAGGGTCTTGAGTCTTGTGTTGTGTCATTCTCGGCTGGAGTCGCTTCGGTAGAAGCTCTTGTCTGCAGCACGATGGTCTCTGTTTGCCTCTGGGTGCTCATGATGAAATGGGGAATCCGGTGTCTTGGGTAAGACCGGAAGATGGAAGTGCACCCTTTTTTTAAACAGAAATCAACAAGATTGCGGAAGTTCAATATCAGAACACGAGAAAACATGGAGAAATGCGGAGTTGGTTAGCTCTGGGGCCGGAGTTTAGCCGAACCCCAGGGATTTTCGTGGTCAATAACCCAGTGCCCTCAAGTTATAAAGAGGATGTGATCTCATCTGATATCTATTTCTAATCATTATCCCCTTAAAAATGTCTATGACTTTTTAAATAGTAAGAAGGATGCAGCATTAGGTATATTTTCGAAGCCTACACGAGCATGCTTACTGTATAACATATTTTAGTGTTGGACACCGCACTTGATATATATGGTTAAAAACAGCCCTGGGAGGCTGGAGTTGGCATAAAGGATAAAGCTAGTTTACATTCAACTGGATAGTAAGATCTGGTTCAAAGTAGTGTTGCGTTGCGCTGACAACCACTTGAACACTTAAAGTAGCACCCTCGATATACCGCAAATCCCATCTAAAGAATAGCAGTGGCATTCGCATGGGAACCAACTCCACCTAAAACCTGTTAGCGCAGCCCATAAGCTCAGCCCATAAACACAGCATATAAACCAGCTCCAAAGCCCACAAGATACATACCTGGCATATTGGCCGGAGCACTAGTCATAAAGAAAGACCACTTCCCCCTGGCCCGACACTTCTCAGCGAGAATATCCAAATCCCACATCTCGCCAATAGGACACCCCCACAGGGCCAGTAAGCTCTGATGCAAATAGTCTTGTTCCGGAACAGGCCACGACTCAAACGTCGGCGAGTCACCCGCCACAGCCGCAAAATAGCAATTATGCAGCCAGTCCCGGATAGCCGGCTCGCGCGACAGTCCTGCAAAACACAAGTCCTCATGGGACCGTGTGGCAGCTGCGTACCGCTGCTCAGAACTGAGCTCGTAGTATCGCTCCACGAAGCCGGAGCGGACGAGTAGAATATCTCCGATGCGGATGTTGCCGCCTTCGGACTCTGGACGTAGATCCAGGCCTTGTGAGGTTGCGCATGCTTGTAACTCTGATAGCGTAATGCTGTGTGTTGTGTATGGGTCGTAGGGCTTGTGGTGTGTTTTGGCGTAGTGGTAGTAGTCCAGGAGGATTCCTCGACCGGCGATTCCGTGCGTTGCCCAATGGTGGATGCTGCAGCGGTGGTTTGCGGTTTCGCCTACAAAGTCGCTGCTTTTGGCCTATGGGTTGATAGATTAGCATCCGGAGACGGAAAATGGGAGCTTGGAACGTACCCCATTGTAGAAACTCTGGCTATCAATGTGACCGAACTATGGACGTATTAGACCGGTGTACGAGTGGTGGCTTTGGTTGCTTTAGAGGGAACAATCACTTACATGCCGGAATCCATCCCACTGCGTCCCGCTCTGCGTGTTCATAATGTAAGTATCGTCATAAGCAACGCCATCAACAAGCGTTTTGATGTTATGCTGGAACACCTCGCGGTCAAAAGCCGGCTTCTCGGGTACTGTGAGAGGAAGACTTGATGTTGACAGTTGTAAGCCGGGTTTGTAATTTAGCGTAATCTAATAGTCCACTAAACTTACTCCAGGCGCACCATCTCGCCAGTATCAATCTCAGCAACAGATGCCTTGACCCGCTGCGGCGTCAAGAGGTTCAGTCTGCCCACCTTTACACCAGAAATTAGCCACATAAAGCAGAACATATAAACAGCAAATGGAAGCATCATACCTCATCATCTTTGCCCCAGACCCAAGCGGCACCGTCGGGTGCACCAGGAAGCTTTGGGAGATCCTTTCGCGAAGGAAACTGGGTGCTGTTAGGGTTCCAAGGTAATTGGTTGGCAACTTGAGTGGAGGATGGCATGGAGTTATTCTTAATGTGACTCGATATGGCAGAGAGCCTGGAAACACTGCTGGACGCCATGGGGAAAAGAAATATTGGATATACAACGAGGGAAAGGGAACAAGAGATTAAAGCCCCAATTTCAGACACTTTCCGACACTTTATGTAGCACAGTGACTGGACAGTGACTCGAATAAAAGTTACCTGTTACACACATGGCGGGACGAATTTCTAGTGGAAGCAATGATCATTGGGCAGAGGATGTCGGAGGGTCTCCAATTGTTGGCATATTGGAGCTATCTCGGCTAGGATGTATGGACAAGAGTCTCCACATAGATAATGGAACAGTGCAGTGTAATGTGATTCTCTATTAGCAATCTATAAGAAGCGGTCAGTACAAAACAAAGGAGTGATGTATGATGTATGATGTATATGATGTATCAGGGGGGAGAGCTCACAACCAAGATCTGTTGTATGTAGAGACAGATAATTCTCCACAGTTGGGACCCACCGAATGACGTCTGGAAGTATTGATTGGACACCAGATGGAGTACGATCGAGGATGGCTGCTTTTGGGGTCCTTGGCCCCGATGAGTGAGGGGCGAGAAGTCTCGATGCAGCGAATTACAACGTATTCAGTGTTTACATGATGTAGATCTACGGAGTATGTTGTACATGTACAAAGAAACAGATTCGAAGGCCAATTGGCCTCGTTTTTGCCTTTTTCATTTAGGTCATGGGGGGGG
>MLQL01000022.1:422499-467849 GCA_002072365.1 Penicillium flavigenum
ATGAAAAAAAAAAAAAAGATGAACAAAAATAAAGAGAAGAATAGAAAAAAACACCCATAATTGCTGTTGCGAAAAATATCGCATGGCCAACCCAGTATGCCCCCGGCCCCAGTTGCCATTGCGCCGAAGAGACTAGAAAAGATTCAAGTGTGATTATTCGTTTCGGTCATAGGTCTTGCCACCCAAATATGAAAACAAGATAGCAATCATCGCTAGAAGGACATGTAATCAAAAGGGATCTCGATCAACCCTGGGATGGAACACCAGTGGACTCTGAGGGGACCCGGCCGCCCCGACCCCGGCCGTAGCCACGACTGTAACCACCTCGACCACGGCCATAGCCGCGGCCGCGGCCACGACCGCGGTAGTTGGGGCGGTAGCCGTCAACACTGCCCTGTCCGAAGGTTTCCATATTGCGTTTCTCCTCCTCGCCGCGCCATTCACGACCTCCGACACGAGTGGTGTTTTCCTCGCGATCGCGAGCCTCACTCGAGATATTGTCGAAGAAGGAAGAACCACGGTTGTAGCCATGGTTGGCAGCGACGCCCGCGTTTGACAAGGATTCCATGGATTCTGCCTCCTCGGCTGCATGGGCCTCGGCTTCAGCAACAGGCACTCCAGTGGCAATGGCCTCCTTCACCAAATCCTGCTTGTTGAACTTGGCGTTCGCCGTTTGGAAATCGTAATCCGATTGGGGGACTTCGATTTTCTTGGTCTGGTGCTGAGGACGAGCACCACCGCGACCACCACGAGGGTGGTGGTGACCGCCTCGGGCATGACGGGTGCTGTCATAAGGGCGCATGTGGTTCATCTGCTGCGTAAGCGCGTCCACTGCACCTTCGGGCTGTCCAGCTTGCTTTTGAGCACCAGGTTGCGGCAACTTGGCCATGGCCGCAGCAACGGCAGCAGTGGCGGCGGCAGTGGCATCGGTGATAGACTGGTTATTTCCCCGAGGGGCGCTAGGAATGTGGGCAGTCGTAGGAGCAGGCTTTGGGGCCGCGATCGGAATAGCTGGCATGACTCGGCCATTCTTTTGAGGGACAGCAGCCAGAGGAGCAGAACTGACAGGGCCTTGCAAAGCTTCAGATACAGTGGGCTTGGACTCAATAGGAGGAGTTGGGGCGTTCTGAGCAGCTGGGGTTGCGCTACCGCTCGTAGACTTGTTGGTAAGCTTGTCCCCGACCGGGAGTTCAGAGGTAGGCTTAGGTGCGGGTGGGGCACCGGGAGGTCCCGGGCGCTGAGGTCCAGGTTGCTGAGGGCCAGGCTGTTGAGGTCCAGGTTGTTGACCAGGGCCAATGGGCATCGGTGGCTGGAATTGACCGGGCCCAGGAGGGAATCCATGGCCTGGAGGCGGGTACCATCCGGGCGGAGCACCATACGGCGGGAAACCAGGACCGGGAGGGAATGGAGGAGGTGGTCCAAATCGCTGTCCGTAGGGAGGGTAGAAACCTTGCTGGAATTGGTGCTGCGGGGGGTAACCGGGAGGAGTAGGGCCGGCTCCCTGCGGCAGCTGGGGAGGGCCCTGGGGAGGAAGATTCTGTGGAGCAGGTCCCGGGTCAGGCCCTTGGCCAGGAACGGGTCGTTGCGCGCTCTGTTTGCACTAGTCAGCACACTGCATACACAATGACACATAAAAACAAGTCCAAGATGGGGAATTGATCATCAGAAGGAAGGCAACGGAAATCTCTACACGGTTTTGCGCATTCAGAACAGGTCTGTGAGTTTACATCCGAGAATTTTTCGTCACTTGATCAATTCGCCGAGGCAATGGACGTGTGGTTCGTTGTGCCGGATGACGTGGTGGATCGAGGAAAGAGCTGTGGTGACTTACCCCGAGAATGGCAGGGTCTTCTGGTACCCGAGGTGCTTCTTGCGGTGCGGGCTCCTTTTGCTCCTCCCCAGCAATGCTGATGTCCTTCACATCACTTCCTCGAAAGACAATGTACTCGTACACACTGGTGGAGGGGGGCACTTCTTCAGCGGGGTTGCCACGACGCCCTTCTGAGCCGAATGACATGACATTCTCAAGAGCTATCGTGGAAGCTTCTGGGTTGATTTCGTGGAGAGTACCGACATAGCTGGAAGACAATTAATTTGTGTACAAGGCAATTGAGGGACTTGATAAACTCACCGAATATCACTTTTCGAGATCAGGTTGAAACGCTGACTGCCAGATGTTAACTCCCGGCCACCTTCGCTCCGAACAGGTTCAGACTGACCCTATGAGGTGGTTCATTTCCATGGCAGCTGTGCGCGATATCGCGCGGGGTAAGCAAAATGAAGATACGGTGGGAATGAATAGGAAAACGGAGAGATCTGAAGAGACGAGATACGAGGTTGGGAAGAGAAGGGAAGGGAGAAGAAACGCAAATTCTGTGGTTTTGTGGAGGATACGGGCTACGGTGGACGACTTAAGCTCAGATAGCAATTTTGGAGTTGGCGGGGGAGAAGTTGATGGGGAAAAATGAGAGCTGCTTGTACGTTTGACTTGATTTTTAGAGACTTGAGACACGATGACGACATCTTCAAACCGAGATCATTTCTTTCAGACATCGTAAGTCAAAACAATTCTTTGATCTTTGAACCGAAAAGCGTTAATTGACATTCCTCACAGTGCATCTTTGGATGAGCAAGAGCGGAAAGATGCCAAGTCCCAGAACACCAATGGCAACCCTATTCGACTGCAGGGCAAGATCCTAGCAGCTCATGCAGACCCCTGGAATACTGGCTCAATCTATGTTGCGCAAAGCAATGGCACTGTGAGAAGGATCATCCTTGCCGTAAGTGCATCTGTAATCTCGAACTGTCTCAATCTGAAGTTCTCACATCTCTACAGACAGGAGAAACAGCTAGGGCGTTTACAGGTCCTATGGCCCCCCTGACTAGTCTTTGTTTGAGTCCCGATGGCAAGCTCCTGTTTGCTGGTTGCTGGGACAAAGCTATTTGGAGCTGGGACACGGCCACGGGCCAGCCGCGCCAGAAATACGAAGGCCATGCCGATTTTGTTCGATCAGTCACCAGTGCAAGACTACTAGGGGACGACCTGCTCATCTCTGGTGGTGCCGATGCGCAAGTCCTGGTGTTCAATATCGCAAGTGGTGAGCGGTTGGAGACCTTCAAGGGCCACTCTCGCGGCATTCAGGATCTTGTCCTTGACCCAGAATCGGAGGGCACCCAACCGATCGTATTTAGCGCAGGAAGTGACCGAGAGATTCGCCAATTCAGTATCTTTGGTGGGGGGAGTACTACTGACCCTCTCCTTCCACATGACACTAGTGTCTACAAGCTCTTTTTCGATAATGACGGTGATCTCTGGACTGCTTCGGCTGACAAGACTGCCAAGTGCTTGGTTCGACAGGATGGATGGAAGGCCAATCTGACCCTAGAGCATCCTGACTTTGTCCGTGATGTTGTCGTCTATGAAACGGGAGGCTGGGTCGTGACTGCCTGTCGGGACGAGGAGGTTAGAGTATGGAACCGATCGGTAAGGGTATCTCTCTTTTTTTTTACTGTATATGGCATATATGCTGATTAAAACAGACCGGAGCACTGCATCATACTTTCTCTGGCCACTTCGAAGAGGTCACTGGGCTTGTGCTTGTAGGGTCAACCATTGTCAGCGTGGGAATTGATGCGACTATTCGCCAATGGTCCCTTCGACCAGATGAACTTCAGAAAGCAGTGGAACTTGCAAAGAAGCCCACAGAAGAGGAGAAGGAGGAGGAAAAGCCAGCCGAATCAATGCTAACAGCGGAGGAAGAGGCAGAGCTGGCAGAGCTAATGGGAGACGATTAGATGATGTGATACCCTATTATGTTTTGAGCATGTGTAAACCTAGCAGACATGTACAGTGCACCGAATACCATACAATGTAGACTACAAAACTGTCCACAATATACAGTGTTCCTGCAACCGTATAGTATGAATCACGTGACATTCCTGATGCAGCCATGACGCACAGGGCCGATCTCCCGCGACCTCGACCTTCGCCTCGACTCCCCCGCCTAAATGGTGCTGGCCCGCACACGACTTTATCCTTCAAGACACGCTCTAACCCGCTCCAACACGCTCCAACCCGTTACAACCCGGCCGATTTGTCTCCCTATCTAAGAGATACTATTTGTGCCAGCCACCTATACCCCATCAAGACTTGATTGCACGTGGGGTAGCTTCTAAACTTCCAAGGTTGGGTGTCTAGGTACGTACTACCTATTGGAGCCTTCCAGTAACCCCTCTTGGGCCTCGGTTTGACGGACGTCTAGTCTCCGACCAGCAAAAGTATTAGAAATTCAGTCACAATGGCCGCCTCGATCAACCACTCACATCCGCGCCATGATGTACCAGACACAGGCCCAAAAATGGTCAATCGCTTGCACCAAAGCAAATCCCCTTATGTGAGAGACGTGCTACCTTGAGATAAATTGCAACATGCTCACGGAACAACAGGTCCGAGGACATATGAATAACCCGGTAGCATGGCAAGTCTGGGATGCAGAAGCTATGGAGCTTGCCAAGAAGCACAATCGTTTGATCTTTCTTAGTATCGGTTACTCCGCATGTCATTGTAGGTCCCAACTACTCTAAGTGAGGGTATTGGTATTCTAACCTTGTCTAGGGTGCCATGTCATGGAAAAAGAATCTTTCATGTCATCAGAGGTGGCCTCGATTCTGAACGAGTCCTTCGTCCCGATCAAGGTTGATCGCGAAGAGCGACCAGATATCGACGACGTCTACATGAATTATGTCCAGGCCACAACTGGTTCTGGTGGCTGGCCCTTGAATGTGTTTTTGACTCCTAACCTTGAGCCCGTGTTTGGTGGCACTTACTGGCAAGGTCCAAATTCAACCACATTTAGGGGCCCCGAGGCAATCGGATTTGTGGAGATTTTAGAAAAACTGAGGGATGTCTGGCAGACACAACAGCAACGTTGTCTCGACAGCGCTAAAGAAATCACCAAACAATTGAGGGAGTTTGCCGAGGAAGGGACGCACACGCAGCAAGGTGACCGCGATAATGATAAGGATGAGGAGATGGATATTGAGCTTCTAGAAGAAGCGTATCAGCATTTCGTATCTCGATACGACTCGGTTAATGGCGGGTTTGGCCGCGCACCCAAATTTCCTACCCCGTCCAACCTCAGCTTCCTACTCCGGCTCGGTGCCTACCCGACCCAAGTCATGGATGTTGTAGGGCATGATGAGTGCGAACAAGCAACCGCGATGGCTGTCACGACGCTAGTGAATATGGCTCGTGGCGGAATTCGGGACCACATCGGCCACGGATTCGCACGGTACAGCGTGACGGCGGACTGGGGCCTCCCCCATTTCGAGAAGATGCTTTATGACCAGGCACAGCTATTGGATGTCTATGTGGACGCTTTCCGGCTCACTCATGACCCCGAGCTTTTAGGCGCTGTCTATGATCTGTCTGCCTACTTGACGAGCGCCCCGATACAGTCGCCCACCGGAGGGTTCTTTTCCTCGGAAGACGCCGACAGTTACCCTCATCCAAATGATACCGAAAAGCGGGAGGGTGCCTTTTATGTCTGGTCGTTGAAGGAACTCACTTCAGTCCTCGGCCCTCGGGATGCTCCAGTTTGCGCCAAACACTGGGGTGTTCTCCCTGACGGCAACGTTCCGCCCGAGTACGACCCACATGATGAGTTCATGAACCAAAATGTGTTGTCCATCCGTGCGACGCCGAGCAAACTTGCTAAAGACTTTGGTCTTAGCGAGGAAGAAGTGGTTAAGATTATCAAATCGTCAAAGCAGAAGTTGCACGATCACCGCGAACGGACACGTGGGCGGCCAGACCTGGATGACAAGATTATCGTGGCCTGGAATGGATTGGCGATCGGTGCGCTTGCGAAGTGCAGTGTTCTGTTTGAGGAGATAGAGAGCTCGAAGGCTGTGCATTGCCGCGAAGCGGCAGCACGAGCAATCGGCTTTATCAAGGACAAGCTCTTCGACAAAGCCACGGGACAGCTATGGCGCATTTACCGCGATGGAAATCGCGGAGACACCCCGGGTTTCGCCGATGACTATGCATATTTGGCTAGCGGGTTGCTCGACATGTATGACGCTACTTTCGACGACAGCTATCTTCAATTTGCTGAGCGACTGCAAAGTGAGTGAATAACCCCTTGCTTTTAACAGGATTTAAATGGCTAACTTGGTGATTCTAGAGTACCTCAATGAATACTTCTTGGCCCAGAGTGGCTCTACAGCTGCCGGATACTACAGTACACCTTCCGTCACCACCCCTGGCATGCCTGGACCGCTCCTCCGTTTGAAGACCGGCACCGAGTCAGCGACACCTTCGATAAACGGAATTATTGCGCGTAATCTACTGCGCCTATCCGCCCTGCTCGGGGATGAGAGTTACCGGACCTTGGCCCGGCAGACGTGCAACACCTTCGCGGTGGAGATCATCCAGCACCCCTTCCTGTTCGTAGGAATGCTGGACGTGATCGTGGGCCTTCAGATTGGTACTCGCACGGTGACGGGTGTATTCTCCACCGTCGATGTCTCCTCGATTCCTGATCCACGTGGCGACTCTCTCCTCAGTCGGAATGATGAGCCTGTGTCGGCACTCGACCTAATCCGGCGTCGGGTACGGGCCGAGGCCGGCGTGGCCGTGTCCTCGTCTATCGTGGTCACTTCAATTGTCGACATTCGCCCCTCACACCTGAAAGACTTTGTGGGGAATCAGTCCTTCTGGCTTAAATCCCGAAATGTGCTCTTTCAAGATTTAAAGGCCGCCGAGCCGGCCAAGAACTATTTGATGGTTTGTGAGACTGGGCAATGCCAAATTATTGATCTCTAGGCGAGCGCTATGAGTTTTGCAATTAATTTTCTTTCGATATTAACATCAGGAGTGTTTTGTGCGGCGTTCTTTTGACGTTTGGTTGGGTATTGCACGCTTTACGCTTTACGTTTTACGTTTTACATTATTCCAGAGCGGACCCCTGCCGCCCTTCTAGACTGTGGACCCTGGGCCCAAATGCCGAAAAGGTGGAGGTGCATTGAAGACTAGAATCTACCGACGGAATACGGAGTACTCTGTACGGAGTACTCCGTACAACCTCAGCCGAGGTGATGGGCATACAGGTAGAACCAAAAATATGATCCATGGATGTTTTGGACTTTCCCCCCTAGAATGTATACGCGCCCTGTCCCACCATAACCCATGGATGCTGCGTCAACCGGCGTCTCGCTCTGATTGGTTGTCCCAGCCATGATATTGGTTTTGCTATTCCGCTATCACGACGATCTATAGGCAAAATATTGGAAACGGGCTAAAACTCAATAGAAGACCAAACAAAAAGTGGCAGTTCTGATTTTGATGCCGGGTACTCTGGAGAATACTTCGATCCCGTCTTAAATGAGTGGCTGAAACGAGGTTGATTGATTTAATCTATGTCAGATCCGCCCGTTCAGACTACCGAATCGGCCTCCAAGCCAAGTTTCTTAGTGGGATAAGCGGGTGTGCAAGTGGGGATGTTTGTTTTCCTATGAGCTCTTGTGATTGGCCGTTAAAGCTACGAGTGGATACTACCAAAGTTCGAAACTGTGCCTAAGGGGCTTCTTAATGTCCCCTGGCTTCGATCACACAAAGATCTCGATTTGCTCTTTTCATGGCAGTACCGTAGTACGGAGTACTCCATACTGCTTTTGAGGTGAAACCCACGGTACTTTTAATTACTTTATTTCCCTTGTCGCTTCTGATTAGCAGTACGGAGTACGGAGTACGCGTACTTACGGCGGAGTATAGACTCCATATATACTCCATAATGGTCCAGACGATACATCCAGGGGACACATCACACATCATACCCTAATTCTTAATTTCATCTTTCTTTTTTACTTTTTAATATATCCATATCCCTAATACTTTAAACGAAATTACAGAAATCTCGGAGAATATTTGCTTATCCCAAATCACCAGCCTCATATCAGTGTATCTAGGGCTTGGAATGTATGTTGTATTACACAACGTGCCACACTGAGGTATGTCCAAATCTCAAGAGGCTGGAGATTGCCCAAAGAAAAGAGAATAAGTACAGGAGAAAGCCATTGAAATTGTTCAAATAGAATAATTTATAACATAATTACAGCCTTTGTGCCTCCAAGTTCATTTGGACTTCATTTAAAATTAATATCCTCCCTACTCGCACGGGCCCACTCCTCCTCATCTCCCCTTTCTACATTATTTACATTATCCTCCTCTTTCCTCTCCCTTCCTCTCCATCCAATCTTTTCAGCCTACATCTTATCTTTCTTTCACTCCTTCAAGAAAGAAGGTGTTTCGAGGCCTGCCATTCATTTTATCTCCCAACGTACACTCCTTTGTCAACGCAGTCGATCTGCTTGACCCGATCCCGACTCTCTCTTAACAAACTTCCTGGAGAAGTTTCTTTGTCTTCAATCCCAAAATGCGTTCTGCTGTCATCCTTGCCGCCTTGGCGGTCGGCACCTGTGCCAGGGTTATTGAGAAGGAAGTTTATGTGACTGAGTGGACTACCACCACCGTCACCGAGACTGTCACCCAGTGGCCCACCAACGCCCCTAGTACTGCTGTTTTGGTCAAGCAGGACCCTACCAAGCCCGCCAACGCTGCCATTCACACTGCCGAAATTTCCAAGAAGACCACAGTCGAGTCCGTCCCTCCTGCGGCTCCTACTCCTGCTCCCGAGGTTGAGCCTGCTGAACCCAGCAGCGCGACCACCTGGTCTTCCACCTGGTCCTCGGCCACCGAAGCTGAAATCCAGCCTGTGACCTCCTCTGCTACCTCCTCAGCTGCCCCCGTCGCTACCTCTTCGGCAACCTCGACTACCGCCGCTGCTACCGCCGCTCCCAGTGCTGCCAACTCCTACCAGGAGTCCGTCCTGCACTACCACAACATTCACCGCAGCGACCACTCTGCCAGCGCTTTGAGCTGGTCCGATGACCTTGCGCAAGCTGCCCACACTCTCGCCTCGCGTTGCGTGTACGGACATGACACGTAAGTATTCCTTCATTCTGTTTTGAAAAACAATCGTACTAACGTTTACTAGTTCCATTCCTGCCGCCAGCGGATCCTACGGTCAGAACATCGCATACGGCTACGATGAGGCACAGGTTGGCGAGAAGATCATCAGCCAGATGATGTACACCGATGAGGAGCCATACTTCGCCAGCCTCTATGGTCAGGCCAGTCCTGATATGTCCAACTTCTCTAAATGGGGCCACTTCACTCAGATCGTCTGGAAAGGCACCTCGCACGTCGGTTGCGCTACCGTTAGCTGCTCTGACTTGAAGAATGCTGGTGGCGCCGCCCCCTTCACTGTCTGCAACTATGGCACCCCCGGTAACTATGCCGGCGAGTATGCCGACAACGTCTTGAAGCCCAACAGCGCATAAACGTCTCGGGATATATGGAGCTGTTGATTTGAGAATGCCACATCGGATATTTGTTCGTGTGTTGGCGATCTAAACCCATTGGATCATGTTCTTCCAATCAACATTTCTCCCCATTCGCTTTGCGCCATGTGGATTTGTCTTCTTGTCTTTACCCTTCTTCATCATTTGCATGTCCTGCCTCGATCGGTGACCCATACTGTATGTATGCAAGTGTGCTTTGTCCTCCTACTTTGGGGGACTCATGGCAATGCAGATATTATTGTTCCATTGTGAATATTCTTTTGACTCATTGTCTTCCGCCACTGTGTTGCGGTTCATCCTGTGGATAACAAAATCTCTGGCGTCAGTTTCTTTTCCTTTTGCGAGCGTGATGTACCGTGTATAACCCCAGCGTATCATGAATTTTTCCTCGACATCCTTACCCCACAAAATCGTAGAATTTTCTATTGTAGTGTAGTTGTAGTAGTTGTGGTTATATGTGTTTAGCTCCATGACGGTGGGTTCACGTGACCAGAAGCTCCCCCGCATGACCGGTCCCTTCGCCCGAGACGTCATTCGGACACGAAGTGTGAGAGCCCAAACCGATATACTTCAAAATTCCAAGAACTTCTGTGTCGGGTACACGGTAGACTACTTCCTCCGTCCCGAGATTCCTCTATTTATCTTTATTAAACAGTTCGACCTTGATCTCTCAACCTCAACGGATTTCAAGCTTTCTTTGTACATCCTTATTCCGAGCCAAGATATCTGCTGCAACGTGCAGGGTTGGTTGACATTAACCTTGGAAGTAAGTTCTTATCCTGGTCTATGCCATCCTATCATTTCCCTTTTAATTACCCCCCCACGGGGTGAGGGGCATCCTCCCAAGACAAAGCCATTTTATCCCTATCCTCCAAGGAAACAGCTCGAGGTGTGATAGTCTACATGTTGCAAACTCTCAGAGTCTCCCATAATATTTGAAGAGTCGCTGTAGGCCCCCATGGGCTACTTGTCTACGGGGGCTTCTTTCTTGGCAATTTGACATCTGACAAGCGGCACAGCGAAACTCATCCGTTTCTCCGGCGCTATCATTCCGTTCTTCCACCGTATCATCCGGTCACACCAACCCACATTTCGGGGTTGCATACCATTTGCGCTATTGTACAGTGCTCTGTAAGTACCTTGCTTAATCTACGGCCAATTTCCTTTTCCCCTTAGGCCCGAGCCCGGATCCACACCCGTCGGGATCACTCTATAATCCCCACGCCCATATAAAATTATCTTGCTCTCTTCTTGTCTCTTGCCACCCTGAGTTTCTCGCTAATCTCTGCATGATCTTTATCTTGTGACTTTCATATATTCCCATATATCTCATTTTCATCCCCTTGTCACTTGCCCATCTATCTGCATCTGCACATGACATAGTCTCAATGCCATCATACTGCCTCCAAGACTGCCACTACTTCTATCGCACAGCCCTACGTCTCCTTTCAATTCCCACATTCCTCGCTAGTCGCTACGCCTGATTTTATCTTGTCCTGAGAGGCTGAACACATCTAATATCATGTCTTACTCCTCAATGGCAGTTCGATTCTTCACAGCCCCCAAACCACTCGGTGATTCCATGGACGCCGAGACAAGCAAAAGGTCTGGGTCCGACCACCAAGGTCATACGGTCATGAGACCAAATGTCTCTACTGACAACCCCTCGTCTGAGGTTGCTGAGCTCCTCAAGCCTAAGAGCCAGGGCTTGACTTTTGCAAACCAGGATTCACTGCCTAAGCTTCCTATCCCCGACCTGGAGGATACTTGTCGCAGGTACATAGATACCCTGAAGGGCTTGCAGAGCGTGCGTGATCATGAAGAGACGAAGGCTGCTGTTCGGGACTTTTTAAAGAACGATGGTCCTCTTTTGCAAGAACGGCTTAAGACTTATGCTGGTTCAAAGACGAGCTATATTGAGCAATTTTGTAAGTCCATTCAGATCAAGCATGGGATCGGATGTCAGCTGATCATTTCTAGGGTATGATTCCTACTTGAATTTCGATAATCGTGAGTTGGATTCCCTTGTTTGGCCTATTTTGCACGCAACTAACAATCGCAGCTGTTGTTTTGAACCTCAATCCATTTTTCCTTTTGGAGGACGACCCAACTCCCGCCAGAAATCACCAGGTGACTCGAGCAGCGTCACTGGCGGTCTCAGCATTGGCATTTGTTCGAGCTGTGCGTCGAGAGGAGTTGCCTCCTGATACCGTGCGAGGAACGCCTCTTTGCATGTATCAGTACTCGCGCCTTTTTGGAACGGCACGTTTGCCTACCGATAATGGCTGTGTAATTAGCCAGGACCCCTCGGCTAAACACATGGTTGTTATGTGTCGGGGGCAGTTCTACTGGTTTGACGTCTTGGATGACAATAGCGATTTGATCATGACTGAGAAGGATATCTCGCTTAACCTCCAGGCAATAATTGAGGATGCGGCTCAAACTCCGCTTCATGAGGCTGCGAAGGGTGCTTTGGGTGTACTCAGCACTGAGAATCGGAAAGTTTGGTCAGGGCTGCGCGATATCATGACCAAAGATTCCAGGTCTAATAACGCGGAGTGTTTGAACATTGTCGATACCGCGCTTTTTGTCTTATGTCTTGACGGCACTGAGCCATCCACCACGGCCGAGCTTTGTGCTAACATGCTTTGTGGCACAAGCGAAGTCATCAAGGGTGTCCAGGTTGGAACCTGCACAAACCGGTGGTACGACAAACTGCAAATAATCGTCTGCAAGAACGGCAGCGCCGGTATCAACTTTGAGCATACCGGTGTGGATGGCCACACGGTGCTACGTTTTGCCAGCGACGTGTACACCGACACCATTCTCCGCTTCGCAAAGACCATCAACGGTCAATCCCCAAGCCTATGGGCAACCAGCAGCCCCGACCCAGCGAAGCGGGACCCGCAAAGTTTTGGGAACGTCAGCACGACACCGCGCAAGCTAGAATGGGACATGACACCCGAGCTTAACATTGCACTCCGCTTCGCCGAATCCCACCTTTCCGACCTGCTCTGCCAGCACGAATTCCAAGTCCTGGACTTCGAAGGCTTTGGCAAGAACTTCATAACCTCAATGGGCTTCTCTCCAGATGCATTCATCCAGATGGCTTTCCAGGCCGCCTACTACGGCCTCTACGGACGAGTCGAGAATACCTACGAACCAGCCATGACAAAGATGTTCCTGCACGGACGCACGGAAGCCATCCGCACCGTAACGCCCGAATCCATAGACTTTGTCACAGCATTCTGGGGCGAGAACGCCGCCGACCAGAAGGTCGACGCCCTCCGCGCCGCATGCCAAAAGCACACCGCCGCCACCAAGGAATGCTCAAAGGGCCAAGGCCCGGACCGTCACCTCTACGCCCTCTACTGCCTCTGGCAGCGCTCCTTCGACGAAGGCCTCTTCCCCGACACCAGCTCAACAGGCGGGTACTCTAGCCCCGGCGAAACGCAATCCCAAACCCAAAGCCAGGGCACCGACTCACCGAAACCCTCTTCCTCCCTTTCAGACGACGGCCTCTCCTCACCAGGAAGCAGCACACGCGCCTACCGTACAACCTCCACACCGACACCCGCGATCTTCGCCGACGCCGGCTGGGACAAGATCAACAACACCGTGTTGTCGACCTCAAACTGTGGAAACCCGTGTCTACGACACTTCGGCTTCGGCCCTACATCCGCCGACGGCTTCGGTATCGGCTACATTATCAAGGACGAATCGATCTCGATCTGCGCGAGCTCCAAGCATAGACAGACGTCCCGTCTTATGCACACGCTTGAGTCGTATCTGTTTGAGATTCGAAAGTTGTTGCGCGCGACGAATCGCAAGACGATGAGTCCGCGCACTAGTCGGGCGAGAGAGACTGAGGCGCTTGCGGAGAGCTTGCAGTCTGAGTCGCATCGGCGCGGTCGACTTGTAAGAGGTGGGGGTGCGCAGGGTGCTGAGACGCCCACCTCGGCTGCTGATAGTAGCTTTATGGAGGATGATGGAATGGGAGGATGTAAGTCTTTTTCGTCCTTTTGGTACCTTTTGTTGCGGCTCTTTTGCTAACTATTATCTTACTAGATGGCTTCTTTGATGCTGGTATGCTTCTTCACGCGCTTAAGGGTCTCAATGCGGAACGGGAACAACGCGGCGAGAAGCCTGCTAGGCGCAGGTTTGTGGGGAAGAAGCTTCATCTCAATGAATATTGATTGTGCAGGGCTGGAGTGGAAGAGCGTTGTATTTAGTTGAATTAGAATACGAAGCATGAATCTATATTTACTATATCTGTCTCGTTCTTATCCAAAAAGGGGTCTCTGAAGATGCGGAGTATAAAAAAGCTTGGAAGGACTTCCTCGGCAAATGTGGGGAAACCTCCGACACCGGATTAGCCGACTTGGCTTAATAGCCTTCTTGACATATCTGATTTTGAAATTTACATTGTATATAATTCATTCCCCAACTATAGAAGCGCAGTGCCAACCTGCATGTGTATTCCAACCTCAACACCATGACTCTGCACGCCCTGCCAAAACGGGCGCCGCAGTTACGGACTTCCCTAACAAGGCACTTCACAACCACCTCCCGCACCGCCAGTTATGCGGACACTCTGCCAAATCTCAAGATTGGCGCTCATACGAGAGTACTATTCCAGGGATTTACAGGTAATCATTCCTGTTTGTTTTTACTCAGACGTGTCCCGCAATGGAATACCGTATAATGCTAATCTCCACCACAGGAAGACAGGCGACTGCCAATGTCAAAGAGTCTCTTGAATGGGGCACTAAAATCGTGGGAGGCGTGAAGCCTGGCGTTGAAGGCGAGCACCTAGGCCTACCAGTCTTCCCATCTGTAAAAGCGGTATGAGTATTCTGATTGTTCTCTCGTTGGGAGATGTAATTCGATCAGTTAGCTAATGACCACCAGGCCCAAGAACGGGCAAAGCCCGATGCATCTGCGATCTATGTCCCAGGAAATCAGACCGCAAAAGCCATCGAAGAAGCCATTGAAGCTGAAATTCCACTCGTCGTAGCCGTGGCAGAACACGTGCCAATCCACGATATCCTTCGGGTATGTATGAATTGCGGTTAATCGCTAATCGAGCCGGGAAGGGTTGCAGTGTCTTTTTATTAACGGTATTACAGATCCATTCCATGCTACAAACTCAATCCAAGACCCGTCTGGTAGGTGCGAACTGCCCAGGCATTATATCCGCCATTGGCAAGTGCCGAATCGGCTTCCAGCCGTTGCCTTGCTTTGCGCCGGGCAATGTAGGCATCGTGGCTAAGTCTGGGACACTGAGTTACGAGACTGTTGCGTCGACGACTCGGGCGGGACTTGGTCAGAGCCTTTGTATTAGTATGGGCGGTGATGTACTGGCTGGCACGAACTTTGTCGATGCTCTCAATCTTTTTGAGAATGATCCTGATACTCGGGGTATTATCTTGGTTGGTGAGATTGGGGGTACGGCGGAGATGGATGCCGCTGAGTGGATTAAGGATTATCGAAGGAAGACTGTGGATCCCAAGTAAGTTATTGTGTCTTTTGTTCTTTTATAAGGGTTCTTTGAATACAATGCTGATTGGATAGGCCCATTATGGCGCTTGTTGGGGGGTTGGAAGCACCCCCTGGCCGGATTATGGGACATGCCGGTGCCTGGGCTGCGCCTGGGGAACCAGATGCGCATACTAAGTATCAAGCGCTTGAACGTGCTGGGGCGGTCATGGTTAACCATCCCGAGAAATTTGGCGAAGGTATGAAGGCTTTGTTTGCTAATCAGTCTAGCCGGCCGGGTATAAGTGTGAGTGTGTTTCTTCAAACAATCGATCTGAGGTATACTGACATCCGCACAGCAAATATCCGGTACTAGTTCACAAAAACGTGGCTTCCATACTATGAGACGAGTTACGCCAGCCTCGAGATCGACAGCTGGACACAAGCGTAATTTGTACATCAAGCAGTTCCAGGCATTCGATATCCTCAAGCAGAAGTCGGTCCCTGTCAATGAGTCGGCTTCAAGCTCTGATAGTCCTATTTCTGTTTCGATTACAGTCGACCGAACAGCTTTGTCGCCATGCATCATTGCCTCGTCGACTTCCGGGTCTAACCCAGCTCAGTCGCTGAAATTTCCATTCCCTTACACTCAGACCGAGTTCGGAAGCTCCATCATTGCTGCTGTTGCCTCGCATTTGGGTCTTCCAGCCTCTACCCACAAGCAGCTTGCGGGCTTTGTACAAGCCCTTTGGGAAATTTACAAGGAAAAGGAGGCTTTTACGCTGGAGACACAGATTGGAATCTCCGCTGATGGTGCTTTGGAGGTCCACGGTGCACGTTTCGGCTTCGACGATGCTGCATTCCGCAGCTCCGGTCGACAGGAAGATATCCACAAACTTCGGGATACAGCTGAAGAGGTTGCGGAGGAGGTTGAAGCCGAAAAGGACGGAATTGTTTACGTTAAGTATGTATAAGCATATCCATACTCCGACGCTTATCTGTATCTCCGCTGACATACAGTAGGTTGGAAGGCGAAGGCAGCATTGGCACACTTGGTATGTACCTGATCTATATCTCGTTCCAAAAAAAAAAAAAAAAAGGGAAGGGTGTTTGCTCACGATATCGCACAGTCAATGGAGCCGGTCTTGCCATGAACACGGTCGACGCCCTTACTATCCACGGCGGCCACTGCGCGAACTTCCTTGACACCGGTGGCAAGGCTACTTCAGAGACTGTCAAGGCGTCATTTCGCGTGATTTGCTCGGACACGCGCGTCAAAGCCGTTTTTGTCAATATTTTTGGCGGACTGACTCGCTGCGATATGATTGCTGAGGGGATTATCTTGGCTTTCCGAGATTTGAATATGAAGGTTCCAGTTGTTGTGCGGCTGCGAGGTACAAATGAGGAATTGGGACAGAAGATGGTAAGTATTGATCTGGTTATCCGCTACCAGTGTCTAGTTGCTAACTCGAATGTTGGTAGATTGCGGAGAGTGGCCTTCCTTTGCATGCATTTGATGGATTTGAGGAGGCTGCGAAGAAGGTCATCGTGTTGGCTAAGGGTCAATAGTTGCTTACACTTCGTGGTTATACTAGATATACTAGATTGGACATAACTGCATATATAGATGTCTGTTTCAATCAACAATTTTTAACCAGGCTTCTAGCTCGCTCGGCTGCATTCGAAGGGTATGGTCTGAGCGCACATTTGACTACTAGAGAGCCTAGAGAGCAGCGAGAGCTAGATCATAGGGTGTATCACAGTGGAAGGATGCGTAAGGCAATGCAGGAAGCAGAGCCTTCTTCTCGGAAAACTTATTGTAATTATCGCTGCGACAGCGCATCCCAGATGTCCAGTTTGCATCCGAAGAAAGGGAGAACCGGGCATCGAGGTAAAAGTCCAACATATAAAGGACCTTCACTCGCTCATCACTCAGCTTAGGGACCTAAGGGTTCTTCGGCTTCGGCTTAGGGAACAGGCCCACGGTATTTAGCGGGCTGTGAGGCTGCGGGCAGAACTTCTTGTTCAGAGAATGCAGATGTACTGCCCGTCTAGACCCTCGAGATCAGCCAGAGCCAGCACCTCCAGACAGCGCCAAAGGCAAATGATCAAGGCCGGGATGAAATTCCCATACAAAGATAATGATACTAGTGGATTTATGCTTCTATTTTCTTACATATGTAAAGACAGTTGATAACTCTTTTGCATGATTATTAACATAAACACTCTATACCGAAAATCTAGTCTGTGCCATTAATGACCGAGACCCATCACTTTGAACCCCGAAAAATGTCCGTGAATTAAAACGAGATCTTACTATGAAGTTAGTACCATGAAAATGAAAGTATAGATGCTGTTTAAACGTGTCCATAACTCACCTGAGAACCATTGAAGAATTATTTCTTTCTGGGATAACACCACAAGTTTTTCCAACCAGACCAGCATCACGACCCGTATGCTTCACAACATGGGTCACTTGGGGCATCAGAAAAACCAGGTCGGTACAGACCAGAGTTCAGCAATTTACATTGCGCAGCAATGGAAGAAATCGCAACCGCGGCCTAAATCCGGTATATACACAGACATATGTAGGAAAGGATATATGGGAATCAGCTAACCAGAACTATACTTGCCGAGTCGTTGGATTTATAAACATAAAAGATCAGATTTCCTCAAAATACCACCTGGGCAAATGGCAGTTTAACCTCACCAGAATCAAACAAGTTCCCGATATTTGCGACTTGGCTCTGGCTCCAGTAAAATAGAGCCCTTTACCTCTTTCACTTCCTTTACTAATCTGGTGTAATCCCCACGCATTTGCGGAAAGAAATACCCAGCAGGCGTGACACACAGGGCTATCACAGCGACAGCGCACGTTCTAGCATCCGTCAGCTCTTTTTAATGCCTAGCAACTTCATCAAAATTCGACTTACATCGTATCGACTCAAGGATAGTAAAATCAAGTTCGTCCTGCATTATAGGGTTTTTCCACCCACCAGCCATTTCCGCGATACTGGATACTCCAATATCAGTACCTCGCAGATATCAAATATTTAGCCAATGACTTACCGATAGACGCAACGGACATAAGTTGTCACAAATGCCACGAAGATGCCCCAAAAAAATACCCAGAAATTGCGACTGTTCCAAACTTTCCGGGCCTCAACCGACAATCCATCTTTCGGAGCATTCTTTATACGAAGAAGAAAATCGCCCGACATCACCGCAAATACCGTCAAAGTGACAACTTGCCAAACAATCCCGGCCATCATGACATCGCTGCCAATATCACTGGCTTTGGATGTCTTAGCTGCTGCTGCAAGGCCACCGCCAGCGCCTTGAAGAATCAACGAAATGACATCGCAGGTGACAAAGATGTAAGGATACCACTTCGCCCTCAGTGTCGAGTATTCTTGGCCCAGAACGTTCACTCCATGCTTCAGCGTCAGGTATATGGCTGCCGACCAGAAAGCGGGTGCCAGTGTCAAAGTGCAAATCTGTGTCTTAAAGTCGGCGGATGAATATGGGTTTTTGTTGAGCAGTATACGACCAAAATAGCCTATTTGTCTGTCAGTTCTCCCCGGGACAGTCAACCTGTCGTTCCTATGGAGTTGCAGTTTACTTACCAATAACCTCAGTCAAAGAACCGAGAATCACGGCAATACTAAAAGACCACAGGCGCCATCTAATCATCTGGCCGAGCTGGATCAGAGAACAAATACCGAATATTAAACAGAATTCAATGCTGAACACAAGATCCGGCGCGTAGCCGTAGATAGTGCCCTCAACTGGGCATTGAGAAGTCACCTCCGTGCATTTCGCTGCAGCGCGGATTTCAACCATGATTATAGCATAGAGGGAAGTCAATATGATCGGGTGTACCCCGTATAGAAGTCATGGAGTAAAGTTAGCTTCTTTGCTCACTTCATATTCCTGTGTGTCAAAGAAAGATATATATAGACATGTATCTTTCTTACGTATATCTTTCTTTGAGAGACCATGTTGCCTAGATTTCTCGGCCACGATAGATCAGTTTCGCATTAAAGCAATCGTCGCAGCTTTGCAGGGTGACCTTTATCTAATACCCACTAGTCTAGTCCAAAACACTCTATGTATACAACTAGCTTGTTCGTTTTCCACTACCTAGTTAAAACTCCCATTCACCCTGCGATGTAGGCCTCTGTCAACCAACTAGTACAATGGTAAAGCCTTGCAATTGTATGCGAAGATCTGCGGAGCGTCCAATGTGTCAATGCGTATATCTTTTCTTTCTGTTATAGCCGCTTCTGGCCAGATGAGGCGCAAATACAAGGATTTCAACCCTACCAGAGATGTCGGTGGAGCCATACCGATATGGCTGCACACCCCACAAAGCCTAAACTGAGATCAGTGGTAAAGCCCGGTCATAGCTCTATGCTCATGATGCTTTTGCTCTTTTATAGACCAGGGTAAGTGGCCTTGCCTGTGTTAGAATCCTCGTTTTAGTGTTACAGCTGTACGCCTCGGGGCCGGGGTCGGAGATCCTTTGTGCTGAATAGCGTTCAACAAAACAATTATGTGACTCCGTTACTTTCCAAAGTAATAATTTAGTTAATAATGACAATATGAGCTGAAGCTACTCTAGATGATAATGATATCGTGTATTGTGATATAAAAGCCATGTCCCTCTAGTTCAACAGGCTGCTGCCCTCGGATGAACAAAGCCGACACCTCATACTTGAATCTATCAAGGGAATCTGTTGAATCTGAGACTTTGTAACTACATATACAGTTTGATGTAATGTGTAGTGTAGACGGTATTATGTATATGCTTTCCTGTTAATATCCCCATCTTCCCATCCTGTAAACGAAACCTCAGCAACACCAGACAGGATCAGGAACAAGCCTCGCGTCGTCCAATTTCTATATCAATAATAAGCATTAGATTGCTAGCTAAAAGGTTCAATGACAAGTAAATATAGTGACTCACATTCGTGCTCGACCGGACGAAGAAGGAAGACCGCATCAACTGATGGATCCGAAGGTTGGGCCGCCAACTCATTATCCTCCCCAGCTGCTACCACCAGTGGAGTTCCCTCGGGGTGGAAGATGAAGGTCCCGTCTTCATTCTGAATGACTTTGAAAAACTGTGCGTTGTTTCCAAGGGTGTCCACTTCGCACGGATGTTCGTTCGGACATGAGAGCATCCCCTGGGTGTAAACGTTCTGTATGAGGAAGTCCGGACCAGAGGCGACTAGACGCCAGTGCTCGGCGTGTTTGTCTTCCGGGTGTACCAACTCGACCCGATGCTTAACACCGATCGAGTTTTGGATTCCCCAAACATCTCCAGAGCGTGGGGACACGATTGCGTACACTCCGTTGTTTTTCAAGGCCATGGTTTGGCTGAACAAGCTGGCCAGGGCGGCGAGGGATGCAATGGCGTGCTTCATGTTGTAATTTGGATATAGTCAATTCGATGGAAAAGAACGATAATGGTACCTGGGGTAGAGGGCAAATCCAGGGGCGCAGAGAGGATTTATAGACAGGTACTCTGTAGAAAGGTCGAAGTATCAAAATGTTACTGATCAGTTTTCCTAATGCTTTTATGCATTTTGCTACTCCTATTGCTATATTACTTCTTCTGATGCAGGTTGCCAATAGTTTGATGCCTACCGACCTGGGGAAATGATCTATACGCCAGTTTTTTATGCTAGCTTCAGGTGCTTCCGACGTAAGGGGTCAAATGTGGGATTAGTATGTACGGAATACTATAAGTACATTGAGAAGACTTATGAATTCATTATAAAAAATGTTCTATTATCCCTGAAATAAAAATAGAAAGGATTATTGACTTGATGCCTGACAATCCTGAGGCAGAAAGCCGAACCAGAAAGGTCTAGCCCTTCTTTTTTCTCCACGATCGACCAGGAATGCCACCGGCACTGACGCCATTAGTTCTATTTCTATCTCAAGCACACATCTCCCTTAAATTGACCTGTATACTTAATCCTCTCATTGACCATTAACCCTCCTGTATATTTATTTATTGTCCGTTACACCCGAACCACGTGAGCCATGTCTGATCCAAGCGCCGAGCTCACATCCACACTCCGCAACCTATGCATAGGTGAAAAGGGCCCAGTGCAAGACATTGCCCGACCAAACGTGGAAACAACAGCAGCCGCAACCTCAACCCCCAAATCCAAACCCAAAATACCCCGCAAACCCGTTGCAGATTCCTGGGAAGACGAAGCGGACCTCTCCGCCTCGGAAGGCGAGGACGCGAAGCCCCGCGACGAAGACGCTACCCCGGTGCCTTCGCCAACCATCAGCGCTGAGGGTCCACTAGGTCCCCCGCCGACACCTATTTCCCCGCAGACCTCCAACCCGTGGATGGCGAGAGCTGCTTCTCCTGCTTCGGCGCGGGAACCTCCTGCCCGTCGCCCGGAGAAGCAGACTGCTGTTGCGGAGCGGATGATTGCCGGTGCGCTGGGGATCCGTGCCCCGAAGCGGACGGAGCAGCAGCGCGCTTATGATCGCTCGATTAAGGAGCAGGAGATTCGGAGGCGGAATCGCGAGCGCGAGGACAAGGCTAAGGCTAAAGAGGAAGAGGAGAAAATGAAGACTTCTATTTGGAACAGTTAGGTGGAATTTGGGGGGATTTTTGGATTATGTTAGGCTATTGGCTCTTTGTATATCTGTATATATTGTCGAATTGGACCTGTTTATAATATGACTGCTCTCTGCGCGGTGGCTTATCATGCGCGAATGGACAGGTTACTTCATGTGATTCCTTGGATTTTACTAGCCCATGATAACGCGTTGCTCGCGGCGACCATGGCGATAAGGAGCGTAGTGAGTACCTAGGTATATCTCGACGCAACCCTGCATCGAGACCCCAATAAGCTATTTAACGTAATGAACAAGACAAGCTATTGCGACATTTGCACTCCCAGAATAAGAATGTCCTTATTGGTTTGGCAAGCCCTAGCTTCTCGGTCCTACATTCAAATACAAAGTCTAGAACCAAAATTAGACTATGTCTACGATATGCGGCCGTCTTGACCTCGAGGGAAATTTAATAAAGCGCAAGCACCCTCAAAGTCTGGAGAAGACTAGGCAGGTGACCTTTGATAATCATCATTCATAAGAGAAAAGAAAAAGCAGTATGAACGCCGCCCCTTCGCCCATGGGCCATCAATGAGGATCCTCTATCCACTGCTCGCCATCAGCCCTAGTGTATTCCCCCCCACGTATGTCGCCCTAGCAGCCTCGGTTCCGTGGAGTGCGACTCTAGCATGCAGAGCTCGTCTAGCAACCTCCGATCTGCTCCTGGTGAACTTCCAAGGTATCACCATCCGCCATATCGAGCTATTTTCAGTTAGTTTGAAAGTTCCTAGACATCAATGGGTGGCAAAAAAGAGAGGGGGATAGCCGTACAGTCTCAGGCGAATCTTCAGGGCGAACCCGGGTGCCGTCAAAAAGGAACCGAACAGTTGACATTTGCTTTCCTTGGCGTTCGCAGAAGGCATCCATGAGCTTCTTCAGCTGCGTTGTGCGCTTGATCTTGAAGAAGACTTCGTTGTTGTTATCGGTCACCTTGATGTTCAGGTGCTCGGTGGCAGGAGCAGCGCCTTCTTTGTCGGACATTATGAATAACTTTTTGGTCTGGGTTTCGTTAACGGCTACTTCTCGTGGAGAACGAAATGGCAACGAGGCAGAATGCTTACAACGGTAGAAGCGAGTTCGGGAATCTCTTCGAGCGGGGCTTTGAATTATGCCTGAAGGGTTCAAAGAGGGTTAGATCGCGATTTCAAGGCTATTTCAGGGCAGAACTGAAGTATGAGATACTCACCTAGAAGACGAAATCTCGAGATAGCGAAGGTTGTGGGAACGGTGAGGTTAGAAGAGAGAGGAAGAAGAGAGATCAGCGGCGGCGGCAGAATACCACACTCGCCCCACGGTCTGAAGGCGGAGAATCTATTTTGCGTTTGGCTGTTCTATCACTTTCGTCACTTACAAGGAACAGTGTGTCTACAACGCTTTGTACGGAGTACAGTCTTTGATAATTGCATTATGGTATGTAAATTATCACCGTGAACGTATTGGCTATATGCTAAGACCCTGATAGGGTAATTTAAAGCAAGATCTGTCACACGATCAACCCTGCCATCCGCGTGCTGTATGTATCCATATCCTGAAAGCGTCCATTTAGAGTGGTTTTGCCCAGGGTGCTAGCTCTTACTGACAATGGAACAGTGCGCCATTCAAGGTATTTTCCAATTCATAGCATGTTCACCCATGAACAAAGCCTAACCGAAGCTAGATTGCTTGCAGAAAAACTCCTTTAATGAGGACAAATGCCAGGCACAAATTGATGCTCTGTATGAATGCTGCAATGCCTTCTACCAAGAGCGAGGTGACCAAGCATCTACCGTCAGCTGCCCCAAAGCAAATTTATTGCGGTTGAAGATGAAACAACGTGCTCAAGCAGCGAAGCAGTGAGGCTATTACATTTTTAGATCTTATAAGTGACCCATGTCGAAAATGGAGGATGTCACAATTCCCTTGCGGTCTGAGTTTCCATCTGGAGGAAACCAGGCTAATTGAAGAACTGCATTTAATATAAGACAATCGTGAGCACGCAAAGAGGCCTCATGGACCTGTACGAAAATTGAGTTTTCATACCGAGACTCTAATGAAAGCCTATAGACATTAGAGAAGAAAAGAAAAGAAGGACAGAAGGGCGCGGGCGAAAATTCGTAGAAATAGCTGCTGGTGTTGCCGCTAGTCCCTTTTGGGATTAGTCTGGCAACGCGAAAACCAAAAGAGACAAACACAACTTATTCCTCAAGAGCTCCTCTCTCTCTTCTCCCTTCTAACCAAGTCTCCCATCATGGCGCCTTTAACTCGATCGGCCGCTGGGGCCTCATTCACACAGGTGTGTTCATTCCTTTTTGCTCTTTGCTTTTTGTTATCTCATAATCCTTTCATAGGTTGCCCAGCCGCATAGGCAAAACGAGGTCATCAACATTGACGACGATTCGCAACAATCTTTCGACGAGGATGAAGAATTGGAGGACGAGGAACAAATTTCGGAAGATCAATCTGAAGATCAATCGGAAGACCAATCTGAAGACCAAGATGAGGATATGGACGAAGATATGGATGGCGACACCGCATCGGAGACTGGGTCCGATGTTTCTGATCTAGAGCCGTCTATGCAGTCTACCTTTGGCGCATCGGGCAAATATCAAGGTCGGCTTAAGATTCACTGTTCAGATCGCATTTGCTAAATTCTATCTTAGACGCCCCGCTGTTCACCGCCGCAGGTGCCCAGGAAGCACTTCACCCCCTTCGCCGGACGGCTGACCGCGTCACTCGCCAGATCGAAGCATTCGCCGATAAGCTGGATCAGTTCAAGCGCGACAATTCAACCGACGATTTCAACAGTGCCCAAGCAGCTTACAAGCTCGTGCAGAGCTACCGCGACATTGCGAACAATGCGATTAAGGAAATTGAGACCCAGCAGACCGTGGACCGGACAAAGACAGGCTTCCGGTCGAGCGGGTCGCAAGACACCAAAAATTACGAGGAAATACGCCGATTGCAACTTGAGGCCGACACTTGGCGTCTTCTGCTGAACCTGATCAGCATTGATGACCCCTCCAGCCGGGCCAGTTACAAGGCAGGACGACAGACAGCTTTCCAAAACCTTCACCGCTACTCAAGCGATCGCGAGATCTGGGAGGAGTTCCTCAATGCCGACCAATATGGACTTGAGTGCGTGGTTGCCATGCGGTGGTTGGAGGAGACCTCGAAGACAGGAAGCCAGGAGTTTGATACCCTGATCACGGAAATGGAGGAGCAATCTCGAAGCGGCCAAGGATTGTTCACAACCGGATGGCTTCATACCAAGGAATCGATCAAGGGCCACAAACGTTTGCGCGCCTGGCCACAACCTCTCGAGCCCAATGACCCGGGAATCTCGCGCTCGCTTTTGAGCAAAGATGAACAGAAACCGCTAGTTACTCAACTGGACCCCGATGCTCTCACCCGTCAGAAGCACAGTCTAGAGAAGGAAGACGAATTCTTCGAGCGCGCCACGTGGATAACTTGCTGGAAGATGCTCAGACAGGGCGAGAACTGGACTAAGATTCGTGAGTGGGCAGAGGGTCGTCTGGAAGGATGGAGGGCTGTCAGCTTGTGCGGTTCTAGTGTGGATCCCGAGTCGGCAAGTTCTCGATACCCATCTGACGATGGCCACACCCGTTTGATGAACAGTCGAGCCCACGATTCATGGCGTACCGCTTGCTCTGCGCTAACACGCGATCCCAATACCGATGAATTCCAACGAGCGGTCTACGCCCTGCTTGCTGGCGAAACCGACGCTGCAGCTAGTGTCTGCCGCAGCTGGGACGACTTCCTCTACGTGTACTTCAACCGTGTCGTGCTCTCACGCTATCAGGGATTTTGCAAGCAATTCCAGCGGAAACTCAGCCACTCCCCCAACACCCCTGTGGCGTTCAAGCCGGAACCCGCTGGGCACGCAGAACTCCAAAAGTTCCTTGTCTATCTCAAGGGTAACGACCGGGTCAGCGGCGAAGCACGTAATCCGTTCCGCAACATCCAGGCCACGATTCTCAGCAAAGGTTACGATACATTCTTCACTTCTCTGGCTCACGCTGTATCTCAAGTCAGCGCTGATAAATACGGGAATACTTCTGTTATCCCAGAGATCGTGCGCAAGCCAGTAGATGAATCTTTCCTCATAGCTGCCGATGACGAAGAAGCTCTGAGAATTGCAGCTCATGTTTACGTTGTGGCCAGTGCGAGGGGCTATGCCCGCGTGGATGCCCATTTCATTGAAACGGCGTCAGTGGTCGTGGCTGGGCATATTGCCAACCTGGAGGACAGAGGTCTATTCCATCTTGTCCCACTTTACGTGTCTCTCCTCCCCGCGCCAATGGGACACGAAGTTCTATCCAAGATTCTCATTGAAATCGTTGACCCACAAGAGAAGGTACGGCAAGTTCGGCTCGCACGGAAACATCATATTGACATGGAAACTGTTCTTGATGTTCAATGGGCGTGGGTGAAGGAGCATGTCTCTGCGGTTGATCATTCTAGAGGGGTCACTGGTTATTCGAGAGTGTTGCGACGACCTGACGGTTCCCGGGCATTGGTGTCGCCCAAGACCGATTTGATTGGGACTTCCGTCGCTCCGGAAGATGACAGGATGATTCGCAGTCTAGAGTGGCTTCGCTACATAGATGGACAGTGGGATAAGATTTGCGATCTTGGATCCTGGCTGTATCGCAAATTTTTCCGTATGTTTCTGATCCTCCTGTTGTTGAGAGCCCGGCCGAACTGACTTGTACTAGTTGCTGATAAGCTTGCCGCTGCTCGCGAGTTGAGTTTCCGTCTTCGATTGGCTGATATCTCAATTGAAAAATTCGGATCCGATATCATTTCGATGCCTCCGCAAGAGGCACACACCGAGGCAACTACGCCAACTAGCCCCACCAAGTCAAAGAGAAACAGCCTCCACCGGCGAAGTCTTTCCGGCTCCAACAACATTGCCCTAGTCTCGGCATACTACAAGGCTCATAGGGTTCTAGATCTGGAGAGTTTGGCTATCGGATTTGATGCCGTGGAGCAATTTGCACAGGTGCACGAGCAGATGTCCAAGTGAGTTCACCCTTTTCTTGCTTCATCTCATTGCCAAAGCTAATCGATCCAGGACCAAACGCCGACGCGACTCGGGCACCTTGAAGGGCATGGGTCAAGACATGAACGAATGCGTCACTATGTTAGAAGAGTGTGTTGGAGCAGTGGTCGTTGAAGACTGGCTACCCACATCTACCGATGGTATGTACTTGATGTCGCGGCATTGAAATCTCAAGACTAATTCGTTCCTACAGCCGAGGAAGAAGAAGACTTCGAACACATTCGAACGACCTACATCCCAGAGCTGCTTCTTGATTGGCACAACGCCTTGTACTACGCCAGTCACACCCTCGAGCGGCACGACCTGTTGACATCCTGCATGGTTGTGTCTATCTGGGCTGCAAACTACGAGCACATCACTCGCGCCTTTACAAAGTCACGTCGCATGGCCGAGCTTGTCGATGTGCTCGCTTTGTCGAGCAAGGCCCTGGTCATCCGGGACTCCAGCCAGCGCCGGTCCCCAATGGACCACACTACTTTCGAAAAAGGCCAGGAATTGAAGATCTGGGATGTCACGATCTCGGAAGAAGAAAAGAAGAGGCTTGGGATCGTATCGTCCGCAGATCGGGAGCAGTAGATCTAGCGGCGATTTGTTCTGTGTACATTAGCATGGGATTTGAGTGGATTTGAGTTTTAACGGCGGGCCTCTGATATGAATGAAACTGGATCAAACATGGATGGAGGATAGGTTACTTCATTTTACTACAGCTACTACATGTCAATAGGACGTCTACGAATACATCAATATCGTCTTTTGTCAACAATATCAATTTGATTGCAGGATTTCATTAGGCATTCTTCGTTTTCTTGTCACATTAGCTTGTCGCGATGATATATGCCCAAGGATTGAGACCATTCTCGCGCTGGATGGTGGTTGCAAAGCAGTGCCTCCAGCGCTTGCGGGGGAAATGCGTCGAGACACCATTGGTAGTATCTGCATGGACAAGATCGCGGTATGCACCGATGTTATCTGCAAGGAAGATTGGCGTTTGGTGATCGGAGCTGAACATGTTGTACAACATAGGCCCACAGTCAAAGTTAAGCTAAAGTGAGATCAAGTCACTGAAACACAGCTATGGACATATTCACCAAGAGAAAAGCAGTCATCTGGGGTGTCGGGAAGATGTGCAGTGACATAAACTGCCAGATATCTACAGATAGGATAGCTAGACCGTTATAGGTAAAGACGTTAACCGATAAACATCAAGGATATACATACCGAAGATCGTCACCAGTTGCAGCAACCTGTCCCACAGCGATGTTACCAACGAGAGACAAATCCTGCGCCACACTCTCAGCCTGTTTGCGCGGGGCCATCACCGTCGGAGCCCTCCCCGCTCACCAATATGGGCACCTACACTAACCTCGTCTTCGTCTTCACTGGACACGTGAGTATTATCTGGATATAATTCTGCAAGACACGCAATGCCAGCACGCCGAAGAACTCAAAACTCAGTCTGGTGGCCAGGTGATATCGGCCTCCGTGGTCCCAATATCATGCAACAAACAAGCGAGGAAATCCTCCTCATCAAAGTCCCTGTCCGCAAACGGGAATCGGTAGCGTTTGAACGCGAGCCCGGAGTGGTACGCTCGTGAGTGGTTGCATGTCTCTTTGGGGAGGTGTGTGCGCGCATAGACGTTGATGCGTTGTGCTAGTGGGGTTTCGGGGATTGGGGTTGGAGGAGGTTGGTGCTGTTCTGAGTAGATCTTGGGCTGGGGGTGGGACGGCGGTGAGGCCGTATTTGTTGGTTGGGTTGGTGATTTTCTGTTTTTTGAGGCTTTGGGTTTTTGATTGGGCTCTGTGGGTTGGTGGCGAGGCGAGATGGCCACGGGGTTGTTTGAGTTGAGGAGAATAAGATGATTTTAGATGTTGTTTATCATGTGTTGCCATGTGTTACTTTGAGGGCTGACGGAAATTTTATCCTGAGGTATATCTTGTACAACATAGCTATATATGCCCGATTTGGGTTTGTAGAGAAGCCAAGCTAGTACTTTAGATAAGCTTTGGATAGTACCTAGGTATCCATGGATTTGAGTCAGTTTAGTCCACCGTATTCGTACTTACTCCGTAGGTACTCCGTAGTTACATTGATGCCGTACGATGTGCTATGCAAGGATCAATTGTATGGTCTGAGTGTGGCTGAGTTTATGTGGTGTGAGCTATAACCCCTACAACATACTAACAGCGAGGTACTTGGCAGGAGAAACCAGTTATGGCCCGTCAAGTTCCGGGAATCAGAGTTTTATTTTCTTCTGTAAAGTCGATCCAAAGCAAAAAGCAAGTCTTGGATGCTACGTCGGACTCCATCCACGTCGATCATATGTAGGGGACGTCACCACTCTGTCAAGGGCATACACATGTATTTAAAGAGACATAGATGGTGTCTGGGCTTTGATTGTAGTCTCCAATTCTTCATTGTATTCGAATTAGTATATCCAGTTCATATTCAATCTCCAATTTTTTAATCCCCCCCCCCCCCTTTAATTGCCAAATCGGGATCTCGAGCATGTCTTGGCGAGTGAGGCAGTGCAAGGCACTATAGAGCTTGGTATTGGTCTTTGCGGTATTTGCTCCTTATTCGTTGTTTACCGTAAATATGAAGAATTTTCTTGTCAACAAAATGTCCAACGTCTCTAGTTTATAAGTTTATAAGTTAATAGAGTATATCATATACATTGTATCTGTACGTTGTAGACACGGGCTGTGCTAGACCTCCAAAAGTGGAGAAATTAAAGAAATCCAATACCATCTAGGTATTTTGTCCTTTGTACTTTGTAACAGTAATAAAAGTGAAGTTCTCGAACGTAGTGGAGAGCAAATTGACGTCTCTCCCGGGGGCAAACTTATTATTACCTTGCCGCCTCCTATCTTTTACACTTTCACACCTCTCCAACCCTTGTGTCTAGGAGTTTAGGAGTTTAGGGGAGCTCTTATCATTCTCTCTACACTTCTTTACATGAACTATCCTACAATCTCCGGGTGCCACGCATGAATCGCGCATTGAATAAACACTCCCACAATGTCCGACCCGCGCCCAAACGATGAGCCGGGACAATCCTCAACCCTGCGCAGAGAGCGCGCCCCGACAATCACCATCGACACCTCGGCCGTGAACTCCCCCGATAGCGATCACCCTCCCATCCAAGTCCTTTCCGGAGGATCACAGACCTACACCGATAACGCAACTGCCCCCGACACAACCGCACTGCTCAGCAATGGCAGTGTCTCTCCCACGGATATGCGGTCCACAGCCTCGATTCGCTCCAATGCGTCCTCCGAAGCTCGTGACCGTGAGAGCCGACCAACCTCACCCCACAACATCTCCTCGCCCAAGACGAAGGCGCCCGAGACACATTCAAACTTCCTTTCCGTCCCCGGCACACGCTCCCGAGGCAACTCCTTGGAGTCGGACGAGACCAGCCAAACATCGAGCACCTACGGCGGCGACACATACGTGCCCTCGGCATCTCAGGAATCACGATCCGATTTGGCCAAGAATGGCGCCATAAACGACATACACGATGAGGATGCCCTATCCCCAGACCCCGGCCGTGAATCCGAATTTGAGGTCGAGGACAACAAGTTCGCCTTCTCCCCTGGTCAGCTGAACAAGCTTCTTAACCCGAAGAGCTTCGGCGCCTTCCATGCGTTGGGTGGCCTGCGAGGACTAGAGAAAGGCCTCCGAACTGATGTCAAAAGTGGCTTGAGTGTTGATGAGACTACCCTGGATGGAACCGTCAGCTTTGACGATGTTGTCTCACCTTCCTCACCTGCCTCGTCAAAGAATATGCCCAAGTCGGCCTCTCCGAATACATCACCGCCACCCGCCACTGAGGGTCCTATCGTAACCCAGGGCGGAGAAGGTTTCTTCGACCGCAGACGTGTCTACGGGGATAATAAGCTTCCAGAGAGGAAATTGAAGTCTATTTGGGAGCTTGCATGGATCGCCTACAACGATAAGGTCCTGATCTTGTTGACGGTTGCGGCTGCAATCTCACTTGCTGTGGGAATTCCGCAATCGCTCCATCCAATAAACGATGAACCTGGCGTTGAATGGGTCGAAGGTTTAGCTATTCTCGTGGCCATTATTATTGTGGTTACAGTCGGCGCAGCGAATGACTGGCAAAAGGAACGACAGTTTGCAAAGCTCAACAAGAAGAAAGAGAATCGACAGGTCAAGATAAAGCGATCTGGCCGAACCGAAGAAATTTCCGTCCACGACGTCTTGGTTGGCGATTTGATGCTGCTGGAACCCGGTGATATGGTCCCAGTTGATGGGATCTTGATCGAAGGCCACGACCTCAAGTGCGACGAATCTTCGGCTACTGGCGAGTCTGACGTTATCCGCAAAACCCCAGGCGAGGAAGTGTACCGGACAATCGAGCAACACGAAGACCTGAAGAAGATGGACCCTTTCATCATTTCCGGTGCCAAGGTCTCCGAGGGTGTTGGCACGTTTTTGGTCACTGCTACCGGTATGAACTCTACCTACGGCCGGACGATGATGTCCCTCCAAGAGGAGGGCGAGACAACTCCTTTGCAAACCAAGCTCAACAAATTAGCTGAGTACATTGCCAAGCTCGGTCTCGCTTCTGGTCTGTTGCTGTTTGTGGTCCTTTTCATCAAATTCTTGGTTCGTCTTAAGGATATTCCGGGTGGTGCGGAAGCCAAGGGTCAAGCATTCCTACGGATTTTCATTGTTGCTGTTACAATTGTCGTCGTCGCGGTACCTGAAGGCCTGCCGCTGGCTGTCACGCTCGCTCTGGCCTTTGCTACAACACGAATGCTCAAGGACAACAACCTGGTTCGCTACCTCAAAGCCTGCGAGACTATGGGTAACGCTACCACGATTTGCTCCGACAAAACTGGAACTTTGACAGAGAATAAAATGACTGCAGTGGCTGCGACATTGGGGACCACGTCTCGGTTCGGAAAGTATTCTGGTGTCTCCTCCGACGATCAGAGTGAGATCACCCCCTCGGATTTTGTCTCTACCCTATCGCCACCGGTGAAGGATGTCCTACTCCAGTCGATTGTCTACAACTCAACCGCGTTTGAAGGCGAGACAGACGGAGTTAAGACATACGTCGGATCCAAGACAGAGACTGCCCTCTTGACTTTCGCTAGGGATTACCTCGGAATGGGAGTCCTTAGCGAAGCGAGAGCAAATGGCAAGCTCGCCCAGATGTTCCCGTTCGATTCTGGCCGCAAATGCATGGCAGTCGTGGTGCAGCTGGATAATGGAAAATACCGAATGCTAGTCAAGGGCGCTGCGGAGATTCTAGCCTCCAAGTCGACTCGCATCGTCCGAGACCCCACTGACTCTCTGTCGGAGGCTCCTGTTACCGACGAGGACAGGACTTCCCTGGACAACATTATGAACAACTACGCCACCCGCTCCCTCAGATGTATTGCCCTGGTTCACCGTGACTTCGATCAATGGCCACCTCGTGGGGCCCCTACTTCAGAAACCGATCGCAACCAGGCAGTCTTCGAACCTATCTTCAAGGACATGACAATGCTAGGAATCTTCGGTATTCAGGACCCTGTCCGAGAAGGTGTTGCCGACGCAGTGTACACATGCCAACGAGCTGGAGTGTTTGTCAGAATGGTGACTGGTGATAACATCGTAACCGCCAAGGCTATTGCCCAGGAGTGTGGTATCTACACACCTGGCGGTATCGCCATTGAGGGACCCAAATTCCGGAAGCTGAGCACACGCCAAATGAACCAAATCATCCCGAGACTCCAGGTCATCGCCCGCTCTAGCCCGGACGATAAGAAGATCCTGGTTAACCAACTCAAGAAGCTTGGAGAGACCGTTGCTGTTACTGGAGATGGTACCAACGACGCACAAGCCCTCAAGAATGCCGATGTTGGTTTTGCAATGGGTATCACTGGTACCGAAGTCGCCAAAGAGGCCTCTGACATTATTCTCATGGACGACAACTTCTCGTCTATCGTCAAGGCCATGGCATGGGGTCGTACCGTCTGTGATGCTGTTAAGAAGTTCCTTCAGTTCCAAATCACTGTCAACATCACCGCCGTTATTCTCACCTTCGTCTCTGCAGTCGCTAGTGATAGTGAGGATTCAGTGCTCAGTGCAGTACAGTTGCTGTGGGTCAATTTGATTATGGACACCTTTGCCGCTCTTGCTTTGGCGACAGATCCTCCTACGCCAACAGTACTTGACCGCAGACCCGAATCGAAATCCGATCCACTGATCACTCTGACAATGTGGAAGATGATCATTGGACAGTCCATCTATCAGCTGGTTGTAACCTTCATTCTGAATTTTGCCGGAGGCAAGATTTTCACTTCATGGGATTACGAGCATTTGCAGACTGTGGTTTTCAACACTTTCGTATTCATGCAAATTTTCAACCAGTACAACTCCCGTCGCATTGACAACAAGCTCAACTTCATGGAAGGTATCTGGAAGAATCGCTGGTTCATTGGTATTCAGATCATCATTGTCGGAGGTCAAGTCTTGATCATCTTTGTTGGTGGCGCTGCTTTCTCCGTCAAGCGTCTGGACGAAGGCTCGCAGTGGGCCGTGAGTCTTATACTTGGAGCAATCTCCCTACCCATCGCCGTGATCATCCGTCTTATTCCGGATGAATTTGTCTCCAGACTCGTTCCCCACTTCTGGCATCGCGACAAGGGTCCCGAATTGGTCATCTCAGACGAGGACCGCAATTACGAGTGGAACCCGGCCCTGGAAGAAATCCGCGATCAGCTCGCCTTCATGAAGCGTCTCCGCGGCGGCCGCCTACGACACATCCGCCACAAGTTGCAAAACCCTCAAGAATTCCTTCCTCGGTCCCGCAGTGGCTCCCGCTCGCGTGATTCCTCCGCCCCACCCACGCCGAACGGCGACAACGACAACGACAATGGCAGCCCGACCCCAGCCACTCCAGAGTCTCGTTCCAGACGAAACACACGGTCACGATCGAACTCGGCGTTCGGACCCGCCGCTGCTATGGCAGGAATAGTTGCCGGTAGTATTGCCGGATGGTCTCCCATCGAGCGAGGCCACAACGAGCCCGACGTCGGATTCCCGACAGGCGGCGGCCCTCACAGCGGTCTTGATCGCGAACAAGGCATCGAAGTGCACCCGGATACCGCTGCCGATGACCGCATCCTGAACGAGTACTCCGCTACCTCCAAGACACCCCCTAGTCAGAACCCGGATCTTACTCCGTTCTTCGAGCATGCCCCGTCAGTGGACCGCGCGCCCTCAAGCCGTGGTCGTCGCTCTTTGTCTCAGCGATCGAGATCGAGATCGAGTCTCAGTCAGTCGCATGTCTGAGCCCGTCTCGCGTTTTTAATACTCCTTTCCTTTTTTCCCCGAACGTCGGGATACTTTAATAATTCGTTATGCCCTTATTCCCCTTCGACTCAACTCTACTGCTCTATTTTCGGTGTCTGGAAATGGGTTCGGCGCAACGCTGTTGAAAATTAAACATAGACTCTGTACTTTTGGGTCCATACAATCATTTGCATTTGGGTTTGGTGGCCTGGTTGGCCTTTTTTTTTCTTTTTTGATATCTCTGGTGCATACGGGCCTCGGCGCCATCTAGCATTTCCTTGTCTGTTCTTTTCCTTACTGCTCCTGATTGTAAAATTCAAAGATTCTGAAGATACCACGTTTTTTCCCTCTTCCTTTCTTCGTAACATTAGAATTTCTCTAAGCTCTCCATGAACATGCATTGTAGATTTCTGTCTTTTTAGGCTTTCTCGAAGGTATTTTCACTTCTCACTGCTGTTGATACTAACATCACCCTCGTGGGTGATGTTAAGGGTACATGTATCACAAGCTTTTAAGAATAAGTATACATGCATCGTGGGCACTAAGCTACTGTGCCTGCAAACTCCGCTGAAAATCAGGCAATGCCCAACGCACCATCCACTCTGAGTCTAGCACCTCCTCAGCAGTCGGACGATCCTCAGGCCGAAAGGCTAGCATCCGACACATCAAGTCCAATATCGCAGAGGCTTCCTCTCTATCAAACTCGCCTATTTTGTCCATCCGGAGATACTTCTGCACACCTTCCTCAAATGCCTCATTGATCGGTGGCCACACATCTCTGCCCTTCTTAGGGATTCCATTAACATCAAAATACCATCAAAAAATACATCTCTTTCCTCCCAAGACTCCCACCAGTCCTTCGGGGAGGACTGATGGAGGGATCCTACCAAAAACAAAAAAAAAGAAGAAACGTGGTTCCAGAGGGGGTCGAACCCTCGACTTTGACGTTATTAGCATCACACTCTAACCAACTGAGTTATGGAACCCGATTAGATATTTTGTCAGTCGCGCTTTTGACATTATAAGCATTTTCACATCACATCTGGACTTGAAGAAGTCGCACCTTCCTGACCTGCCAAATAAAGGCTTAGCCAAGACTTAGCCAAGATCCCCTTCCCTTCCGCATTATACATCCCTATACTATACGTTACTAGGAGGTCCTATGCTATTCATTTCCTCCTTTTTATGTCCTACGGCATTCTCTTTCATCCATTACTACTTGAACTTCATATTACTAGCTGCGTACTACTAACTTCCGCGCCCATATATCTACGTATTAATTAACTAATACATATAAATAGAGGCTATAAGCTCTATAAGCTGAAAGCTTTTGAGCCAGGCAGATCATACAATACCGGCACGAGGCTACTTACAGGCAAGAGAGTCGATAAATGTTCCTTTCCCGAATAGATAAGGAAAATTCCAAGGGCGCAATTGACAGCGTCAAGGATATCAGGGAGATATGTGAGGTGACTTGAGTCAGACATAATGTTGAGAAATCTTCAATAAGAGGCGCTAATATCAGAGGTAAACTTTGCCTGGGAAAGTCTGGTCTTATTAGCACGGAAGAGACCGGGATTCCCACGACGTGCCACCGGCAAACTACGGACAGAGCCAATCCACGGTTGTCATGCGAGCCGGGACGGAGGCAGAGATGCCTGCACACCCGACCTCTCTCGCAACATCGATACTTCCAAGGTTCCAGATCCCTATAACGATCATAACCGTAGGAAACCAGACAGCAACAGCAGCGACAATAACGAAACTACCCTCTTTACGCCGCTACTCTCGGATGCTCTCTCAGATGATCCCATGCAGCAGTTTGAATACCGAGGGACGGCAGCTAGAATTGAGGAAGATCCATTTCAAATTCTCGACTTGGATTTCTTGGATAACTTGATGAGAAGGCCCGGGAGAGGATGGACCAGTTGGCACGGAATGGGCGCCATGAAAAAAAGCAGCATTTGTGCCGTCTGCATGTACACATCACGCATCACATATTTACTAACTGCAAGTGGTCCGCTTCTGACAAGCCTCGTTCATATGACTACAACCACACCTATCAGTTAGCCCTGGACAGATCTAGGACAAGGTAAGCGGCGTATTGAGAACATGCGAATCTCATGCCTATCTCTCTTTCATTTCTACTTTTCTTTCCTTGGGAAAAGAACAGCAGACAATTAGCCCCATTCTTATATATATTGACGATCTATATGGCTTGGGGTTGGACGCAATAAACCTTTACCGCAACTACAGTTCCAGGCAAATGTTACCTTCAAAATAGGTAGGTTAATCAGAATTTGTCATCATTGAATTGTGGCTACCTGTACAAGTCCCACATAACTTCAAATGGCTATGTAGCAATAGGTTCCCTTCTAGATCGACAATTGCTGTATTGGGAAAACAGCAGGCAAATTGAACAAGTGGCATTATTGGATTGCATCCTTGCTACAGCTACATCAGAAATTCCCTTTCTAGGCCGCTGATCATGCTGAATAGAGACAACATTGAAGGGTGCATTCATTAGTCTCGATCCCTTTTCGACCCCATTGGTCCGATTCTTTCGGCAATCCCCGAATCTTTTTAGGAGATCTATCAGATCGACATTTTACACTAACCGACTTAGACCCTACCTAGATTGTAATACTAGAGATCGGTGTTGAAAATCCCAGTTAATTCCCATTAATACTGGCCCTTTTTCATGATGCAACGCTAACCCTAATTCGGAACATACAATGCAGATCTCAGGCTCCTACCGGAAGAAGCCTGGATCCCTCGGCTGTATACAGTTTGATCATGACATTGCTGTCCTTAGTATACAGATCATTATCACACTGCATCAGCGCTTCGCATTTCAATTGAGCCTGCTTTCAGTCAGTTTTTGCTTCTTGTTGTTGTCGATTCTCACCGAGTCTTTTCTATTCTATCATAATGGGGGTATACGAAAAAGGAGCATAAATAGATGCTCCTTTCCATGTATGAAGAAGATAGACAAATCATTCATTTACTTTCTACAATATACAAGATTGGGATTTTCATATTCATAGTGTTTTTCATACATTATTTTTGATCTCACATACATGCTGTACAGAGCCTGACCTCTGTATTCAACAATCGGTTCAGCTGAGCATCGCCGGAATGATACATATCCGTGATCTACATACTATACCTAGATATGTAAGCTATGTCTCGGCAAGGATCAATCTTGCAAGGGTTTTAGGTCCCACTAGGGAATCTTTCAGCTCTACTCTTTACGCCAACGACTTGGTCCCTAGTAAAATCACTGCGAGATATGACGTTGAACATTACCTAAGAACATATAAAATGAGGGCCATCTCACCCATATGCACAAACGTCAACATTAAGCAAAAACCGCGGAGCAGGCAAGTCCAAATATGTTGTCCCGTACTTTCAAGTCGGTCATGATCGCGCTGGCGTTCGGCGCTATCACCGCGTCGGCACAGGACTTCGACGATCCGATCCCGAGCCGTCGCCTCACTGAGTATCAGATGCCGCCCGCCACCCAGACGCATGAGTTTGCGCGCGTGCCGGACACGAACATCGTGTTGCTGTCGCAAATGTCTAACAGCAACCTTGTTAAGATCGAGCTGGATCCAACCACCGAGGAGTTCGTTGCTCTTCACTCGTTCCCCATGGGAAAGGATAGTGGTTCCGGGCTACATGGCGTGTGGCCATCGACTGTGTATCCCGGCATGATGTGGCTGTCGCTGCAGCTGGAGAACAAGCTGCTGCTCGTAGACCCCGGCAAGGAGTCCTGGACTGCGCCAACCATCCTACAAACCATCGATATCCCGGCGCCGGGAAACGGTCCGCATTGCGTGTTTGAAATTGGCAACCGCGTCTGGGCCGGCCTCAAGGAGGCATCCAAGCAAACAGGCAAATACTACGTGTTCTCGGCTGATGTCTCCAACCCCACGGACTACACATTGTACGAGTGTCTCAACAGCCCTGTCTTTATCAAGGAGGAGCCGACCACCGGCTTGATCTACGTCACGCAAGACTCGGACTCGTCCATTATGCGCATCGATGTCTCCACCGGCGAGACGGAGCAGCTGCCAATCCCGCCCAGCGTCGGCAACACCGCCGTCGGAATGACCACCGCCCACGGTCCTATGAGTGGTGTGTGGTTCACTCTCGCTGGAAATGCCACTGGCGGCACCGGCACCTTTGGCCATATCGGATCCGATGGTGAGATGGAGTTCTTCCAGCTCCAGAACCCGCTCGGAGCCAATTCAGGTCTACTGCATCTTGCTGACGCGACGACTGAGGATGGTGGCCCGGCCTTGTGGATTTTGTCAACGTCGCTGCTCAGCGAGGACTCGCCCGATGCCCTGATCCATGTGACTTTTGACGCCGACGTCACGTCCGTGGCCGGCGAAGAGTATATTTCTATGCTCACTCAGAACTCTAAGGTGCACCGCGTCGTGCCCTTGGATTTCACGGTTTTGGTGTCCGAGCTCAGCACCTTTACTCTCGCCCAACTTACTTATAGCAACACCGTTGCCGGGCAGTGGCGGCCAACTGAGTCTGTCAGTGGCAGCGCGGTTAACGCGGAGGCTTGATGAAGAGGAACTTTCGGTGGGAAGGCTATAGATAAATATCTGTTGTGTTTATAGATACCTTAATTACTAATCTAATCATATATTACACGGTTGAAGTCTTGCGCTGTTAATGGTCAAGGGTTGGCAAAAGGATTTACAACTACATATTGAAGAAGGGAACGTTCTAGGCAGTATGCTCTCTGGCATACGGGTCGATTCAGCGCTCATAATTCGGCGTTGTACCCGCCAAGACATGTAAAGAGGACTCGGACGCTCCAAGAAGTAAGTTCAGAGAGGTGTAGGAGTGTGTATTCTCAATCTGTATCTGCTACTTGTGTTGTTGTTGTATTCAACGTCAGTATACGCCCGCGGTCCTGTAACCTGCCAGGGGGTATGTGGACGTGCCAAGCTATGGAGTTATGTACATAAGCTGCAGCCATAGAAGGCATTTCAATAAGAATGATGCGGCTGAAATCCCAGTTGGCTGCCCGTCCTTCGCCGGTTGAGATGAATGCAGATGTGTCAGAGGTGGCGGAGTTCCACCGTTTTGTTTCTAGTGGGGATGCAAAGTTGTGTGAGGCTTGGGGACAGAGCCCCGTGCTGTTGTGGCCGGGCCTCGGGCCCGGATCTGCTCCTTGTGGAACCTCGGGAACCTCCCGTCTGCCCGCCCGGGCGTACAGTCATTCTCGAAATCGCCTTTACCAGTACACACTGAGACTCTCTTTCCCAGCCCACCGCCAAGACTTTAGCGCAGGGCATTTACTGAGCGGGCCGCATTAAATTGAGGGGCTCAGTATAATGCGCTGTGTATGTTACAGTAAAATGTCAGTTAATATTACATTACGCGTATGAAAACAAAGCCTATGGGATTCCATGGAATTCTAGGGTGGATCTCTGCAAACCATCTGGGGAAGGCCACCTTGCGCTAACTTGATGATCTGCTGGGAGACCTTTTTCTCCTTCTCCTCCTCCTTTTGTGCGGTGTGTGCTAGTCATCACTTGCGAGGTGTCTCTTTGGCCCAGAGAACCTCAACAAGTGATATTAGCGGCCAACAACCATCCTGAACAGCTGGCGGTTGTTTGCAGGCGAACAATCCCCTTAACGGCACCGGATGGTGTAAGCCTCCATTAATTATCACTCACCCTTAGTCTGTCGTTACCGTAGACCCGGAGAAGATGACTTCCAGTTCTCTCGTTAGCCATGATGATTATGGCGTTCAACAAATACTTGACCAGTGGGGCGATACATCACAATATGCACCAACACTCGGCTTTGCACCAACACCTGGCTATGCCCCAACACCCGGCAACCTCCGTTGGTCACCCACCTCCCCGTCCGACATAGGCAGCACCAACGTCGATCCCATCTCCCCTGTCGATTACTCCTCTCCACAACAAACTGCTTCGCAAAAGAATAGTCTTCCGTTGCTCCAGTTCGGTGATTGGGAGGAAGGTCGAACATATGACAAGGATCCACCGGTTTGTATCCACTACTTGATCGAGTGGAAGGTCACTTTGAATAACAGGACGGTGGCGAAAGATACGGAACAAGATCTGGTTCTAGCCCCTCGATTTCACTGAAGGCTCGTCGACCCATAGAAGGCGGCCAGGCCAGGAAAGCTTCATAAAGCTTAACAGGTAGCAATATGTATATCTTTCATCACAGTTAGAGATGTCCGAGCTGATGGCCACACCGTATTCCGGACGCGCCCCCAGCTCGATCTCGCGCGTCCGCAGTCGGGCGCGGCTGATCCCTGCGTCAATTTGTCGCGGCGTGCCCGAGTGGTCGTGTCCACAGATCATCTCGATTCGGCCCACAAGGTTGCCCTTGGAGGCCAGGCGACGTGGTCGTTGGCAAGGATTTTGACGGGGGGTGGAAACGGAAACATAATACGGCTACGGTACGATACGTCTACATATGTACGAGCCGCATGCCATATTTCTTAGCTATAATTGGTATATTAGCCATGATGTGGACGAGGCAAAACAAAACCAGTGTGGAAGGGCTGCGTGCTGCGTTGGTACTGTACGAACCATGCCAAGGTGAGGGGCCATGCAGCTGACGCAAATCGTCGCCCGCTCGCCCTGCTCGTGTAACGATGGGCCTTCAATATTTCAGATCAGACGGATTGGCGGCATAGGAGGGTGTTACACCATACAAGTCAGACGACCACTTATGGTATCGCCAAGGGTAAATCATCTTGGTCACTAAAGTAGTTCGCCCTACTGGCGATCCTTCAAGCTCCTTGCTCACATCTATGGGCAGCGTGATCGAGCATATACAAAGCTCACCGCCACTTTCTACTGTATATATCTTGTCTAGAATATATGGGCAGATGCCTTGTCGCGGATCTGCCTATATAAGTGAGCCAGATCCATTTGTTGCGTGGTAGGCCACTGATTTCGACCCCTGATATTTTACTTCGACAATATACCGTATTCATCGTCTACACGTTCTTCTCGACCAGAAAACTTCACACTGAAGCCTCTTGAAATCAGTCATGGCCAGGGAAAGATATTATGCAATCTCTCAAGGACGTCCTCCAGCTCCCGGAATATTTCAGTCCTGGTAATTGATTGGATGAGACCATTCTAAGGCTCTTTGACTAACTGGGGATAGGAGCGATGTTGAACCCTTAATCAAAGGCTATCCGGGCAATAAACACAGATCTTTCCCAACTCTGGATGATGCTGTCAAACACCTTGCTGAGAATGGTGTTCCTGAAGACCAGCGAGTGGTTGTTACTCCCACGGATGCTTTACAAGGCCAAGCCCGCCAGGGGGAGAATTCTTCTTAGTCCCCACGTGAAACACAGCACCGCTGGAAAGCTCTTTTCTTTCTGGGCATCACCTAACTCTATTTAAGAATTCTCGGTGGCTTCTCTTGGATATTCCAAGGCTACAAATAAGACCAGCAGGCACACAGAGCTTGTCAGGCCAAGAGGTTTCTCTACGTAGTGTGTAGGTGTAATTTTTGTGAGCAGTATCCTGGGGACCCCGACCAAAAAGACACCTCGACCGAGAGCCAGCCATAGAGTGATTACGTTATCATGTATTTAATCGTATTATATTTAACGCGTGCACTCAATCGTGGGTATGCGAATCTGTACCCGAAGCCTTAAGTTAACTTTTTTAAGAACAGCGGGGTTAACTGTCCCTTTGTGGCACACACTCGTAGCAGGGAAGTACGTAAGGGGCCAATACCTAACACAGGCAGAACGGGCTTTTATTACACCGCACAGGAGATACATATCGCAGGCACTTTGCTTTAAGAGCCTTGAGGACCGAAACGGAAATGAAGCTTGAATCGGACTAGTTATAGGGATAGAATTGATCAAGTTATAGCGATTGTTATCTAGGTGGTAGCCATTGTAGCAGTGGATTTGTAGGGTGAGTGTCCCATTTGCCCGCCCGCCGACTTACTTTGAGGCCGGAGTAATTGAAGAGCAAGCGAACGCATTGGCACCGAGTAGGAGAAGAAAGAATCCTAACAGTACATTAAAAGTACTAACAGAAATCAAATTACGTTTAGCTAGTCAAAAAACACTACGGGCGCCAGTGGCACTGTCATGGCTCTCGCATTCAGCTCCGAGCCAGATAGAAAAAAGTACATATCACCGTCAGTCTCTATTCCGGCTGCCGTCCTCAAGCAGCAATCTACGCACTCCGAGTCCACTATAAATATAGCCGCCCGATAGATGTATTGTGCTGCGCAGTGCGCCAGAGCTACCCGGGCGACCAAGGGATCCTGGCAGTGGAAGAACCACGCGCTGCTGGGGGCCCTCATCCAGTCCATGGCGATATGGCCGCCTTCTGTCTCCAAGCGTCTCCGCTCCTCCGACGTCAGACCGTGCATTCTTTGGCAGGGCTTTCTGCTGCCGCGGCCGCTGCCCTGTTTGCAATGCACGAGGCCGCGGCGGGCCGCCACTAGATCGGCCAAGTTCGCCGGCCCGGCGATCACCGTCTCCATGGGCCCCACGGGCCGTGGCAGCTGGATTAGGCACTCTAGCGCCGTCGAGCTCTCCTTGACGCTCAACTCTAGCGTCGAGAAGTCGGCACCACTCTGGACGAGATCCTGGATGGTGGTATCAAAGTCTTCGTCTTGTATGACGTAGCGGTCTTCTAGCGTTGTGTAGGACTTCTTTTCGTACTGGATGCGTCCCGGTATAATGCCCACAGCCCCGACAGCGCTCTTGGAGAATGAGACATCCCGCAAGATGCCAAAGTATGCACAGAGTCCTCTGCTGCATGCGGCAGAGACCCCGTTGTTGGAGAGATGGGGCCGCTCACCGGTAAAGAGCTCCAGTATCAGATCCAGACGGATGCCGGTGCCGTAGTCGTTCTCCCGGAGCCCAAACGAGAAGTTGGCATCAAAGTCCATACAAAAGGCAAACTGGCCGAGGTCGTTCAGCGCCTGCCTCCCACCTATGGCCGAGCGCCTCATGGTTAGCTGTCGACCATAGGCCTGCTCGAAGCCGCTCCGCATGGGCAGTATGTTGGCGTCGTCGAGCGACACGTTGGCCAGGGCGCGGGAGAGCACGATAATGGTCTCGGCTAGGATGACCGCGCAATACTTGTCCGGATCCCAGTCGCTGCCGCCGTCATCCGCATCGCTGCGAGAGCCCTCCTGGCCGGTGCCGTCCGAGGCTGAAGCTGAGGCCGGAGTCATCTCAACGTCGGCGCCGGGCTCAAAGCCGTTGGAGGAGCAAGCACAGGCTCGGCAGGCGCAAAATTGACGCAGCCGGGCGATGGCCGCTTCGTACTCCAGTTTGGCGTTTCCGAGCGGCCTGGTGACTGCCTGCTCCATGTGTTCTCTCAATTTGGCCAACTCGGGAAACCACGATATGGCATTGGTGACGAAGCCAGGTCCAAATGACCGGTCGCAGTAGGTGGTGCAGGCTGTCCGATAGGCAAGCGGGAAAGTCGCATCCGCCTGGGCGATGGCCTTGAACATGCGCGCCGCGCTTCCCAGCATGGTGCCTAGCGTTGACGGCAGCGACAGCATCAGCTTTTGAAAATCCGAGAGGAACGCCGATCGCAGCGCCGTCTTCCACTCCAGCCGGCCAGAGACCGTGGTTGCGATCGAGGCCGTCGCTTCCCCGCCAAGGATCTCCGAGATCTCTCTGAGGACGTATGTCCTCCCCTCAACCGCGACATCCTGGAGGCCGGTGGCCCGTTGCCTAGAAATGATCCGAACCTGCGCGACTTCTGGGCCGTTGCAGTTGGTGTAGGTGACATCGCCCTCAGAATTAGAGACAGAGACTTTGAAGTCCAACACCCACTCGGCGAAGGCAGCCAGCCAGCCCGTGTCGGGGCCGCCCACCAGCGTGACCGCCTGCATCTCCTTCCTTGAGACGGCGGCCATGGCGAAAAGTGCCTCGGCGATGGATTTGGGGCTGGAGCAGTCTCGCCGGTCCTGGGGTGTCGCCTCCAATCTCTGGAAGGCTCCCAGCCGCTGACCGTCGTTGCCCAGTTGCATTAGCACCTCGGCTCGCAGGCCGAACGGCGTCTTGGTCAGCACGCCGCTGCAAGCGTCTAGCATGGCCTTCCACTCGCGACTGGATGGCATCCATTCCCCACCGACGCCGCTGAGCCTCGCCATCTCGAGCAGCACCTCGGTGGAGATGCCGAGTGAGTACACCTCTCTCAGAGCAGCGCACAGGACGAGGACGACGGTGCCCTGTTCGGACTTGGCCATGGATCGTATCAAGTCCTCCACTCCGAATCCGAACTCTAGCATCGCGCCCACCGCGCCTACTGTCGTGAGTGAGGCCACGGCCGTCTCGATGTTGGCCCGGCCCCGTGCCGTGAGCTGAAACCTATTGCAGAGACCCTCGCACACCAAGACGGTGTAGGGATTCACCCTTCCGGCGGCATATCGCGACAGGATGCCAATCGACGCCTGCACGGGCAGCTTGGCGATCTCGACCATGCTCCACGAACCAGTTTGCGGAAAGGAGCCATGGCTCCCGGCGGATAACGGTCCCGTGGTGGTATTGGCCATGGCGGCGACTATTGTGATCTGAAGCGGAAACTATTTTTATCTAAACACTTTTGTTCGCCATCTGTTGGAAGACACCGATGGCTGCCTGCCATGCTAGATAGTTAGGCAAAAGGGTATCTACGTAATTCACTACCGAGCCGCCACCCACTACCGAGCCGCCATCTCCAAAACGCATAGTAAATGCCATAGATTACAGCTTCATATCTCAACCATCGCAACTCAGTTTGACTTCCGCTATCAATTGATAAGTATTGATAAGCATTCTTAGTAGTATGTGTCAATTTCAAATGAATTAAAAGCTTACATTATGATGGTATTGAAAATTACATTGCTAGGCTCTAGAAAATATATATCAGTCAGTCACTGAAATACAAAATTTCTCTAAACTCCCTAAAGTGGCTAATTATCGTCTAAAAAGCATTGAGTCGTAAGAAGAAATATATTCAGACCAACGTTGTTGAGAAATAAAGCTGTAATCTATCGCATTTACTATGTGTTTTGGAGATGGCGGCTCGCTAGTGGTGGCGGTTCGGTAGTGAAATACGTTTGTTGGATTTGGCACGTGATAGCGCTTAATAAGCAGTGGACTTATCCGTGAGATTGAAAGACTCTTACAGGCTTCTGGGACAGAAGAGCGACCGAAATTCCAACACAGCAATTTTAGCTCTCCAGAGATGTTGGCCTACTTTAGTTGGGTGAGTTGGTGATAGCGAGGCACACACTTCCATTGGAAATAGGGGTGCCGGATCGGCCATAACTAACTAACGTATTTCACAAGCGAGTGGATCACACAAGCGAGTGGATCAGTACGCCCGAAACGCGTCCATAAATTTGCACTTAGATAATTCAACCACCCACCAT
>MLQL01000023.1:0-15672 GCA_002072365.1 Penicillium flavigenum
CTATATGCTCTCTTTATAGCTCCCTACTGGAATGGAAGGGCACAGATTCGAATTACTGGCATTGATCTCGTGGGTCGCCTTATTCTGGGGCACCTATAATACCACGGAACGCAATTATAAAGGCCTTATTGAGAACTGGTTCCTCCCCGGAAGGTCCCTTAACCAGCTTGCGTTATATATCGCTGATCTCTACCGCGCGTTTACTATCCTTATGCGGAACCACATTGACACTTACGGATTACACCCTCGCTGCCTAGTGAGTTTTCTATTCTACCTCCTTATTAACTTTGCTAATCTCTTTATATTATCACTAGAACACCCGTCGCGTATCCTACCGTAACTAGCTCCTTAGCCGTATGCCGATTCCCTAAGGGATTGAGGCAGATAGAAGCCTAGAAAGGTTTATAGCTATATTATTATCCTATCACAAATCGACTAGTACGGAAGACCGTATCCACCTCTAGTACGGCGCAATTAGGGCTTTTCGGTCGAGTGTGATAAGTATTACTAGGGATAGCGTTAGCGTGCCCTACTATAACGATATTGCTACTATCATCGGACGGTTCCCTACTTCTATAATTCCTACCGAAGGATATTAATAATTCTAGGAATAGGATACGGCGGGAAGTAGTTATTTATACTATACCGTTCTAATAGTCCTTAAAATATACACTATTATAATCTAATACTATATTATATATCGATCATATCTTTAATTAGTTTGCTTTCTTTGCCGTCCGGGGTTTCCATTTTTTTATATTAATTATATCTTTAATTAGTTTGCTTTCTTTACCGGTCGGGGTTTACTTTTTTTTTTTTGCTTTGATCTTAGTTTGATTAGCTTTAGCTCGCTAGATCTTACTTCTCTTTCTTCACAATCTTTAGTATTTTAAATAGAGTACTCTCTTACTCTAGATCTTTGCTCTACTTATAGACCTGGCTTGTAATATAACATTCTAATATAACATTTTCTAATATATATAGAAAAAGTCGGGGATAAAGGCAGATATATATATCCATATATAGTATATCTACTAAGTTACTAGATTAGTTCTTATACGTAAAGTGGTTCGATCTTACCAAAATTACACCACTAGATAGCTATATCTTCTACTTACTCCTTATATAAATTTTAACTTACTATAAGTAATATTATAAGTGACATTTATTAAATTGCTAACCCTAATATTAAAGTTAGAGCTGCGAAGCTGCGGTCGTAGGCTAAGTCCTAAGCTATCACCAAAATAATTCCCAGATTTTAATCGCGCACACCTTAATCAATATAATATATTTTAGCTCGAAATTGAAACCTTAGAAAATTCACTACTAGGAATAGAACTCCTAAAAATCTTAGTATCATCCGAGGCCTGTAGCAAAAACCAGTGGGCGTCTGAAAGTTAACTCATGTGGGCGTTAACCCACTTTTTTTCTCCCATAGTAAACTTGAAAGCCCTAATTCAAGTTACGGTAACTTGTCCCACCCCCATGGGATAGGCGTTAACCCACTTTTTTTCTCCTATAGTAAACTTCAAAGCCCTAATTCAAGTTACGGTAACTTGTCCCACCCCCATAGGATAGATTCGACGACATAAACAACCTACTCAACCGGGTTTTGAAGTAAACAGTGCTCTGTATTTACTCCTTTTACAAAGGACGTATGGACAACTTGGTGGCATGAGCCGGAATTAGCTTCAAGAGTCCTGAATGGTGATATAAAATCATTCTACATTAAAGCACATATACCAATTTCCTCTCCAAGGCCAGTTGATACTTGTGGTTTACCATTTAGTAATCGAGATCAGAGTCAATGTCTACCTCCTCTGTCTCCTCTCTCAGCCTCTGCGCTTGCTCCCTCTCTTTCTGTCTTTTGGCTTCCTCCTCTTGGAATCTGACGCTGGTAGCATTGGCCTAGTCATATTATTAGCCACAGTTTTACAGCGATATAATGAAATAATTACGTACCAGCTGCTGGGCATTTGCGTCTCGTACTTCCTTCGGCTGCGTTAAGTACTGTAGAGGTTTTTGACTGTCTTCAATACCTGCCGAAATCGCTCTCGTGGCTTGCGCGACACCTTCTTCGATGGCTAGAGCGTCCTGAGGCCGCGTGGAGGGTGACAGCGCGGGATGAGTGAGAACAGCCCTGAGCTCTTCAATAAGCACCTTGGAGCCGGCACACACTTGCTCGGTTTTCTAGTTCCAGAGTCAGTTAGAGCATGGTTATTTTTGGCGGGGCATAATGTACCTTCTGAATGATAACGCCGATACCGTCCAGGGCTGATTTGGAATACTCGGAGAGCTGCTTCTTCTTGTTCTCCAATTCCCCTGCTGCCGTGAGAGATCCCATTTGGTCCACGATGGTTAATCCAGGCACAATATGCTTGTCGTTGACCTGTTTGTACATATCCGAGATATCCTCATATAGGGAAAAGCTGGCTCCCACATCGAGTGCATATTGCATGATGACCTGTCCATGTTAGCACAGTTTCCGCACAGTTTTCCGCAATTATACCCCATGGACCTACATTAATCACATTCTCCCGCACAAAGTTGCCTTTGATTCGCTTATCTGTCGCCTTTTCCACTAATTTCGTAAAGGAGGCGACCTGGGTATCCTTAGCAGAATTTACCATGATGGAAACCGTGCTGAAGAACACAGTCAATTTCCTGACTTGATCCTTTAACTGAACCAAAAAGGCAATGCAGTCCCGGAGAACGCGACGGACCTCTTCCTGATAGTAGTCAGCATAATATTTTCTGCTTCCGGTTGCCATTAACTTACCAAGGTGATCTTCTGCTGCCCAAGTTCTGAAATCTCCCTCCGGACTGTAGCTAGATCCTGCTGAAGCTTAAGTGTCTGTTCATTCATCTTATTCACCATTTCCTGCTGGGCAACGTAAGAGTCGAGGGCCATTTTAAGTTGAGCCTTTGCATTCTCAATCGTCGCCTTGGTGAGATCTGTTCTGGCTTGGACCTCCTCTTTCGAAGTTTCTGGTGCTTTAATCACCATTGGCGGACGGCCTGAAGTTCCTTTCGATGAAGCTTTGAACTTGGCCTGCAATTTGATAATCTCGTTCAGCGATTTGTTTACCCTTTTTCCCCAGGTCTTCACGATCTGGGAATCGTCTGCGGGCTTCTTCCACTCCTTTGCGCCTTGGGACTTGGTGCGTTCGGCGCACAATCCATCCACCACCTGAATAGAAATAAGTTACAGGCTGTTCGATCCTTGACCAGGGGGTGCCTTACCGTCATGGTGTCTTTAATAGTTCTGAGTAATTTCTTTCCCTCGGGGGAGCTTCTCTCATCAGCAGCTTTGTTGATGCTTTTCTGGACTTTTGACAAGATCTCCTTTGCCCCTAGGACGTCCATCTTCTCCAACTTTTCTTTTTTATTCTCGTCAATTTTATCCTCCGGGACAGATCCAGTCACACGTTCCCAGTCCACCCCATCATCGAGAATTTCGCTGAGGGCTTCCAGGACCATGAGGACAAGTGGACACCGGGCAAGTGCAGGGTCAGCTGGTTTTTTGCCAGCACCATCATCCTTATTTTTCTTTCCATCGCCCTCTTCGCCATCCTTGCTTGGTCTCGAGTTGCTGCCTCCTTGCTTCGATAGATCCTTGGCTACATCCGCACCATTGGCGAAAGCAGATGCAGGGGAAACATAAGCGGCAGCGGCAGTGCCTGCAATCTTGAGCAGAGAAGCTGCTACTTCAGCGGCGACCATGATCAGCTGCTGTATCATCAAGTCCTTGCTATAAACTGGTTAATGCCGTGTGTCCAATTGTCTGGAATACAGTTCTTCATACCCGGTGGGAAATTTCTGCTGGAGTTCCTTGTACAGATCATGGGCTTCTTTTACCTTGTCCTCCATTTTCTTCACCTTCTCTCGCTGTTCTTTGAGTATCTCTTCCTGCGCAACTTGGTAGACTGCTTGCGATTTCTCCTTGCTCAAGATATCCACGAACAGCTGAGTATCGCGGCTTTCCTCGTCCTGACACGCTTCGTGGAGTTCCATTATGTAGTACAACCAACTTGTAAACTCAGTATCCATTGCTTTGGCGTCCTCGGCGCATCTGTTTGCGACGTTTTTCAGCGTTTCCAACTCGACACTGATCACCGTGTCATCGAACTCCTCAGCGCGGAGTTCCATGAAGATGTTTTTGACCTAGATAGAGTCAGCTATCATCCTCCATCCACGGTGACAGGATTGTGGCTCTCTCACACTTTGCTTCACACCCTTAGATCTCTCTCCAATGCTGGCCATGTTGAGTCTCGCACGCATGAATGAAATGCTTCCCTTGTTGGAAACTTCCACCAAGCAGGAGTTGAGATAGCTGTACCCTTTCAGATACTTGAATCCTCCGGTTGGGGGTGTCAATTTCGTGGTCCTTGCAACCTCCGTCGAGGCTACTAGGCAGCATGATCCTAAAAGCTCCAGGCACACTGGTGCTGCTGACAACATGACGGTCCAGTCATTCTCGGTCCAAGTCTTGATTTTGAGATCTACCAAAGTCAGTTCTTCCTTAATATCAACCACAAAGAACTCTTGCTGACCACCGATATACTCTTTTACTGAATTAGGCTTTTGTGCAGCAGCGATGACTGCTCCCTCGGCTTTCTGCTGAACCAAGTCAATTGTCATTTTGTTTGTTTCAAAAAGGAGCTGTTGAGTGTATTTTCGATAGCTCTGTCTTCGTAGTATTTTCTCTCTTATGAAAGGGAAGTTGTTGCTGTCTTTATATCAGCCATGGTCGCTTTTTACCTTTATTTTTCCCGTTTCCCGTTTCCTGTTTCCTATTTCCTGTTGACAATTGAAATGACAGCAAGGATCTGCAAACACCTCCGCACTTGTAACGGCTATCTTTTCCTATTCAACCGGGTCTGTGATATGGATCGACAATCAATTTTTTCACCTCTCGTGCATAGACCTCTCCCACTCAGCTGAGGCAAAAGTCGTTGCAGTCGATGTCCTAATTTGACAATTTGTAGCGCGGTATATTAAGACCTCCACTTACACTCTGCTGCGTCTCGCGGACTACCGATGTGCAGAAGAATGTGATGCCAAAAATATGCTATACGGAGCATTTCACTCGTTCTGCGTTGGATCGCCTGCTGGTGTCTTGTGGCTGGCTGAATGCAGTTCATTCTTCCTAACAGAGTATGATCGCCAGTGCCATGGCCCGCCCGACCAGTGGAGTCATTGCTAAATCCTGATAGATTCGCAAGGTCCTTCAGCTGAAAATTACGACTCTTGCATTGGCCCACAGCTGATGTCATGGGTGGGTCAACCAAATGCATTTAAACACCTAGGACACGAAATACGCTGCAATGACTATCGTGATATACTGGAGATTCAGCTGAGGAAGAATTGTGCAGAGGAGTTCTCCTGATCGTTGCTGTTGTGCCAGAAGCGGGAGCTGAACTTAGGTTTGTTACGTAATTTTATTTTGCGCGGCAGGAGCGACCTAATGGTATCTTTATAACAATTCTAATGAGTTTGCTTTTCCAAAGGCATATTTGTCGACTTCCTTGGGTCCTTGCACACTTTTACTTTTATTTTACCATGGCTTCTTGTAAACTTGCACAGGCATCGATGTCTAACCAACTCAAAGGTGCCATTGCTCGGCGTTGCTTCACCTCCATTGGCAGTGGTATTATTGGTCTGCGATCTCCGCGCTACGTGTCAGGGACTTCCATTAGTTACCAACGGAGGATTCCTGGTTGGTCTAAATGCCCATGGCAGTTCATCCATCGGTCCACGGTTTTGAGCCGAGTTGCTACCGTGCAATCTACGCCATGGACACGCTGTTATTCAATGCATCATGACCCACTCGATGATACCGAAAGCATAGAGGAGACTCAATCGATAATCAGAGAGATTGACCCGCTGGTCCGTGACGTCAATACCTTGCGCGATGAAGCTGAAAAAGCAGAACGACCTATCAATGGGCCTGGACAAACTCTAGACGGTCGAGTCGGATACGCCTATGCTTGTCTACGTGACTTGGCTGATGCAGTGGTCAAGGCAGTATGCACAGGGACGCTTGGAAAGGGTCATGGTGAAGAATCCGTGTACTATGTCATCAAGTCCTTCAGAGATGCTCTCGATATAAACGAAAAAGCAGCAAAGAAGCTGGGGCAGCTGCAAGAGCAAGTCAGTAAACCCCTCCAGGCGCTGGCTATTTTATGGTACCTAATACTTGTGTCTAGTGCACGGACTACGCAGGCAAAATATCTTCCCTGGTTAGCAGACTCGGTGCCGCAGAGCGGTTTCTTGTTGATCAGGTGAAAAAAGAAAAGGATCTGCTAGAATTGGCGACAGAGCAGCTTTTTAAAACACGCAATGATTTAGAAGAAGTGAAACACGAAATTTACCTCCTTGAACGGGAAATAGAGATAAAAAGGAAACTGGTGAGTTGACCGGATCCAAATTCCCCAGGCATTTCTCAGTTGGACTGACAATAATATTATAGCAAGCAGTATCAGTCTTTGTCCCTGTTGTTGGTCCTTACATTATTTTAGGGCTAGAGTATGATCTCAAAGCTAAAGTAGCCAAAAGGACGGTATTTGAAGAACAACTGGATGGTCTTAAAAAGACAATGAAGGTACACTTCGACAAGGCAGAGGAAATTGACTTCTCAATCAAAAACCTCACACTTCTATCGGGTCAATTATTATCAGGGCAGAAGCTGTTGCAAAATGTTAGCAATTCGAATCGCAATGTTAGAGATGCGGTGTTGCAGGCAAAACACAGCTTGGTGGAAACTTACAACCATCTTGCCGATATGAATGCCTCGGCCCGTGTAGGTTTCGAGTCGTCACTTTGTCTATCATACTGCCAAACCATCCTGCGAGTCGTACTGTCAATGCCGAACGTGACGGTTCCAGAAAGACAGGATGATGAGTTGCAGAGGATTGTGATTTCAGACGATATATGCAAGAGTATCGAGAAACTGCCACAAGGTCTGCTCACTGAAGAAGAGGATCCCCTTGACTATGGAAATGAAGAAAAATCATTGGGTGAGCTTTTGAAGGAGGCTCGGGCATTTTTGAGGTTGAGATTGACGGCGTTTGAGCAGAACATTTCTGGGAATGCTAAAGCGGTTTTGAATAACTGCGGTTACGAACAAGAAGATTGGCTAGCGTTGAAACGGTCCATTATGGACAGAGACTAGGTATAGTATACAATACGACCAACATCCGTTTAGTATGGCCAAATTTGGCATACATTATTTATGGAATTACAACTTCCTTTGCGTTTGGGGCATCTACCGTCAAGCTCGTAAAATATTGACTGTATGTACCCTTTCCAAAATTGACACAATAAACTTAGAATCGGAGGGGGGGGNAATTCCGAGCGTGGCCAGTGATATTCTGGCTAAGAATGTGATTCGGCAATTGAAAAGTTCAATTTGTGAAACGAAAAACCTGGGAATTATAATTGTTGATGTTATTGAACAGACTTCCACCGGCTGACCGCAGTTTGCTCAGAGAAGTCCCAGATTGTGGCATTATCAAATCTGATGGGAGCTTTACTTATGTAGCTTCCCTAGCTACCTTTAAATACAAATTCAATCCTTCCCTCACAGTAGTAGCACTTCTATCAAAGTCACAGTTCGCTCATTTTAAGCTAGTTCAAATCACCCATGCCTCTCAAGAAGTTCTTTGAATCTACACCATACCCCCCAGGCGAGAGAATAGCGAGAGACTCAAAGGACGTAAAAGAAACCAAAGCGCTGAAAGATGAGTATACCAAAGGCATTCATATGAGTCGCGCAAGAAGGGAGGGCTCACATCCAGACGTGTGCTTTCGTAGCAAGCACTGGAATTACGTCCTTTATCAGGCAACACTGGCAGGTCACTTCACAGGCTCAGAGAAGACCCACCGGTGCGCCTATCAACCAACCCCAAGCAAGTGCAGCCATTCAATCCATTTGTGACTTCCACAATGCTGCGGACGAATAGTGTTCCATGGCATGTTTCGCCGGCTCGACCAGCTATCCTGACATCGGTCACTAACGTCTGAGAGAGCTTCCAAGGATTGATGCTCAAGGATCTCACCCTTAGCAACGAGGTCGACAACATCCACTGCGTATTTTGTCTGGCTGAGGATGAACATTTTGCAAATGAGAGTGTGATCTTGCGCTGTCAGTGCAAGGCAGCGACGAGATTCTTGGGCTGCATTCCCGCTCTCAAGGATGGCGACGGGGAGCTAGTTGACAATGCGGAGAAAGCTTAGGCGTTCATGGACTCGTTCCTCCCATCTATAGCGTCTGCGCAAGAGGAAGCACCCGCCCTCGCCCTAACCGAGATCCGATGGCATCCAATCTCCGAGATTGAAATCTATCAATCTCTTAGGGCTGCCAAAGGCACAATAGCACTAGGCGAGGACGATCTGCCTACGTTGATCTGGAAACGTTTCTGGAAATATCTCGGAAATATTATCACACAGATTTTCACGTCGTCGATTGAACTAGGATACTACCTATAGCGATAGAGAAGCGCGCGAATCATAGTCCTATAGAAGCCCGGGTAGGCTTCCGCAGAGCCCACAAAGCCTAAAGCCTAACCCAGTCTAACCCACGAATAGGCTAGGCTTTAGGCCCGGTTCTGTAAAGATATATAGTCTGTAGGTGTATGGCCTATCAACCGGGTAAGATATTATTAATAGCTCTAGGAGGGGATCAATATATTATCTCTATATACTAAGACTAACTCTTATTAGAATTTAGGGGGGTCCGGGGGGCCTCTAGGCTAAGAAATGGGGCCGATCATATGACGAACCCCGCTCGCTTCGGCTACACCGTATGTCTGACACACCTATATCAGCTGACCCCGTTTCACATTTAAAAGGATCCTTATCCTTTACACAAAAAATGTATTAAATATATAGTTACACGCTAGAAGGCTATTTAGCTGGTTTACTCTATATTAGGGCCCTAATAGGTTACCTAATAGGTTTTAGGTTATAGATAATAACCCCAAACCTATCGTTAGGTCGAACTAATGGACCCAAAACCCATTTTGGGTTGGGTTAGGTTGGGTTAGGTCCGGGTTAGAGTGGGTTGTGCCGAAGTCTATAGAGAAGTCTAATAGCGTCTATAAACCTTCGTAAAAGTTCTAATTCCGGTCTACTAGACTGCGCTCACCCCTATGGGATAGGGTCCGTATTTTTGGTAAAAAGATTGTGGGGCCGGTTAGTGGTTTTAATTTGTTTTCTCCAATTGGAGACATTCTTGTATTTCCACAAGATGTCTCCGAGAGCTAGACCCCGTTTGTCCTAGTGCGGAAGTATCTCTGGCTGTCTTCCTCTATAAGAGACTCATTCACCCTTGCTTGTATTAAGACTGATTCCATAACAGGCACTCATCAGTATTGCTTTCCAACTTTGCATCATGTCGGATTGTACTGAAGCCAACCGGAAATACTTTGAGTAAGTTATGACAAAAACAAGTGCCTGATCTGCTGTATACTAACCGGTGGCTTCTATAGTAACCTCTCAGCCGTCTACAAAGATCGGTTTGCCGATGCCTTAAGAATGCTGTCAGCCCAAACCTTGCAGCGCCGACACTGGATCAACGATCGGTGGACCGATACAGAAGCTGGCCGAGGCCAGCAAATCAAACTGCTTGAGTATGCCTGCGGACCGGGAGTCATCTCCATGGTATGTGACCTTACCTATAGGTCATGTTAGTTTTCCGAGCTATACTCTAACCCACAAACAGACCCTTGCACCATTTGTCACGGAAATTATCGGTGTAGATATCTCCGATAAGATGGTGGCCGAATTTAATCACAATGCCAATACTCTCGGACTTACAGACAAAGTGACCGGCTACAAGGCAGATCTGCTTACGGAGCATGGGTTGTCTGGAGCTATCGACTCTGCCTGTACCGACCTGGACGTGGTGACGATTAGCATGGCCCTACACCATTTTGAGCATCCGGACCGCGCTTTACAGAGCATGGGACAGCGGCTGAAGAAGGACGGTGTATGTTTCATTCTCGACCTAGTGCCACCAGCTGGTGATCTCCGACCTGAACACGGACACGAACACAAACATAGGCATGGGCACAAAAACGAGGATGTAGAATTTGTTGAGGCAGCTCACACCATCAAGACGCATGGCTTCTCTCGCGAGAACATGCAGCAATTATTCCAAGGTGGTGGACTCAACGCAGGTTTTGACTACCAAGTCTTGCCCGAGCCACTGAAGATCACCATTGCCGAGCGAACATTATGCAAGACGGTGTTTATTGCTCGGGCTCAGCGTGCATAGAAAAATGGTTCCCAAGAGTATACAGAAAGCGGGGTCTTGGACTGTCATAATCCTCATGATGCTAAATCATTTCTAAGCCTGTGGGTCGCGACCGCAACCATTGGAATTGTAGTAGTTGGCGCAGCCTATGCTGTGGCGATATACCCTGTTCTTATGAGCATGTTGCACGGAGACTATGGTTATTTCCTAGTGGTTCTTCTCTACTCATCCCCCGGAGCAATAATGATGACGCGATATGGAAGCACAATGAACAGGTAATATTTTTGCGCCATTTGGTGCGATTGTAATCCAGGTAATTGCCAACCGGTAGATGAATATGTGGTGGTAAGTAACTATGTGGTGGTGAGCGTTGGTATGAGTTTTGATGTGAGATCCGAGTGATGGGGTGACGTTTTGTTTATGATTCAGAAAAAGGGTAATATTCCTTTTCTTGAAATAAAACAATGTATATTCTCTCTTTATTGTGTATGGTTCGCCTATATCCATGGTATATCTAAATACCAAACCTCTTACGTAGGTGATCCACTACTAACTCCTAGGAAGGCTCCACTGAGTCTCACGTGGTTAACAGATCATATATAAAATCTTACAATCCCCTTTCCTTTAGATCACACTAGGATCGACTATCCCCCTAGACTACTCTCCTAGACTATTGAAAGATATCGGTTATACCAGAATATATCACTTTAGACGCCTTTAAAGAACTGCAACCCGGAAAGAGACACGTATATACATTCAGGACTTCGTAATTCCGATTCCCACCCTAACACTCTACATATTGGAGAAGAGCGGATGAGTTTTGGGGCTTATGGGATTCTTAGTCTTTCTTTACCAATTCAAAGGACCTATACCTACTGGAACGAGCGATATGCAAAGTTTTGCGCTCGCTCGTAGCAACTTCGCAGTGTCCGGGCCATTTCGATAGGGTTTATTCCGCAGTGAAATGATTTCGTATTGGCCTCAAACATGGAAATTTAAACGAAGCATAAGCAAGATCGTATACGGTCGCTATATTAAGGTATGCTGAGCATTGGTCAGGTGAGGTATTTGACCTTGCATTCAATAATAGTATTTAGCTCATTGACTTTCTGAAGACTATAGGTTTCCCTACACTATTCTAGCGGGAAGAAATGAGTAGTGAATATAGGAAATATAATAAAAAGGCAAGCTCCTACAACGTTGTCTACCTATACTAGACTAATGAAAGGTAAACAGGTCATCTTGGTAGGTACATATGTTGCGTTAGAGTAAGCTATACAATTTAATACATACTGGCAACAAGAGTACTTCGTTCTATGGAGAAAGATATGATTTTATCGATCTTTCTATAAGAATTGGAGCCCGTAAAGGTAGGCGGTTCGGGCTAGGGATACAACTTCGGTGGCTGTCAGCCTAAGAAAAGCTTAACACATATTTCGACCACTTCTTCGTTAGACTTTATAGTTTTTTTAGCATCTCTTAAACACTTTTCCTTAGGCGCTTTCTTTTGATCACTTCATACCGAGGCCCACGTTGCGAAGATTTATTGCGGGGAGGCGAAGAACGTGAAGGGCTATAGCTCGTCTACTAGTTCGGTCCTATAGAGCTAGGCTGACCGCAACTAAAGGATTTATAATAGAAGTCCCGAAAATGATACCGCCGATCTGCTAGCCAAGGAGGCAGCCATACCGGGAAAAAATCTCATCCTTTTTGGGTTTTGCTATCACGCAAGGGGGCACACAAGAGGCGGGGAATCCTCTCCCACTGGAAGGAAGAATGCGAAGATTCGAGGACCGGCGCCCATCTGCGTCAGGTTGACAACACACTGCAGGCTCGGCGAGGCTCTAAGTTTGCTTTGGAAGTGGTACACGGTACATGTACGTAGAGAGATCCTGTATCGTTCGCGAGGGATCAGGGCAAATGAAATCATCCATCCATCCATTCTGTAACTTGTTCGTTGTATATGCTCATCCGCAATATATCCCTTTGTGTTTAAAAGTCGTCACCCTTGCGCTGGCCATGCGGTAGCTCTTCTTTGCCCATACTAAGCTTCTCATACTCCCCAATCATTTCCTTCAACCCCGATGACGAAAACAACTGCGGGTTGTCTTCCAACCTCTCCATGTTAAGTGCCCTGTTTTCTGACCTTGTCATCTGATCCCACTTGTCTGGTGACGGGGACTTCGAATCATGCCAGAAAATTGCCCGTATCTCCCTTGGGATATCGCCAAAACATCGTGGTTTTTTGCCTTGATTCTGAGTCCGTACAGACGATTTAAAGAAATTGAAAAGACTCTTCCCCACTGGAGAACGACTCGCAATAAAAGAAAACGCACTTGTCAGGCGCAAAAAGTCTGAGTCGAGAATGTCGAAGGTAGGTTGATCGAGCAAGGTATATAGAGCAACATTGAGGGCATACATGGTGAACTGGTGACCGTATTCCATTCCGTATTCCGTTCGCATCAACTGACTGAGAGTAGAGATTTCCCGCGCAGACGATACAGCCGCCTGAACGGGACTATATGCACTTTTTGGGCTCCAATGCTTGGGTGGCCTTTCCTCCAGATTAGGGCAAGACGAATAGTAATCGAAGGCGTCGCAGCAAAGGTTGATTACAAGCACATGGTACCGCATCCTGTTACACAAAACATATTAGGTCATGATCTCAGATAGCCGTTGAGCTAACACAAACCTGAGTAGTAGAATATGCGGTGCTGGCCTTTCTCTTGGATTGAAAGCCGAGGGCAGATTTGCTTCCCATTGGCAGAGTCGATTGTAATTTTCCTGCTTGACCTCGTTCGGGTTAAACCCTGCTTGCTGTGCTATTTGCACGCTCCGTGAGATATCCCGGGAAATGTAGGACAGATTACATGCCTCATCAAAATATATATTCAAGTAAGATGGCCGGGTGTAGCTCGAGATTGGATAGGGCGTCCACGTCTCATCAGAGGCTTCTACACCTCGTTGAATCCGATCCACGGTCACTTCATTCACACGGCTCGGTTTGAGGAAGTTTGTATGAACAATACTATTCAATACTTAAGGTCAGGTTGAGCTCTTGAATGGAAAGGAGTTATTCTGATCAGTACGTACGTATCAACTTGGAATAGACCCCAAGCAGTGCGTTTGACTGACCGAGTCATCTCTTCAGACATTTGGGAACTGTTCAGATCCAGTCTTTTATGGTTGACGATTCCAAGGCCTTCTGCCATCTCTATCGCTCGATGAAGCATAGTGTAGCCAAAATCTTCATTGCCCAACGTGGAATATCTGGCTCGAAAGAACAAAGGCCATCAGATACCGAGTCGGGTTCTATCATGAGACCATGACGTACCTCTCATATAATAGTAAGGTAGCTTGTAAGGTAGCTAGGCGGATGCCGTTTCCCCTTTCAAATGAGTTGACTCTCACATAGCTCTCGGCTTCCGCCAGGAAATCTGCGCCCTTTGTTTTGACATCGCCCGGTATAGTGTAAGCTTCGTTATACTGTGAATAATCCTGCCATATTCAATCCATTAATTCAACAGCGCCAGAAGCAGTGGTGCTTCTGTACTCACGCATGCATTTGCAAGTAGTGCATTGACCAAGAACGGACTGCAGAAGTCCGAATTCAAATTACCCTTCGTCATGTGCTCAAGAAAGGCCTCGCGGTCGAAGAAAGCATAGAAGGGATAATCCCAAGTCATGTACAAGGATATCAGGTGCGACACTAGATCATCGTCATCGGTGACGCTTGTCCATGGTTTTGCCGGGACCCTGTATGGAGGGCTGTCACACAAGTAGCGAATGTCCATTGACCGGGGTCGAAATCGCGGTGTGTCATTTTCCAGTCGAATCTCATGCCCCATCTTCTTAAGCTCGGAGGGCTTTTTCTCATTCTTCTCGTGTACCTGTGCGTCCGCAAGAATTTCGTCTAAGTAGATGCGAATTTGTTGCATTGGAGTGTGATGCTGGATCATCTGGAGCAGTTTTTGCTGATGGCTCGCGGATCGCAACCCCTCGAAGACATCATATAGAAGGTTGCGATAGTAGCTTGGTTCGTTGGCGGCATCATCTGTGGCAGGTACACAGGGCTCACATGATGGTTGGGGTTGACTAAATCTGCTTCCGCCTCCAGACAACCTTCTGTTTCTCTGCATAGTCACCATTAATACACTCCTGTCGCTGTTCTCTATACTGCTGGAGAAGCAAGGTTCCACAGTTGTAGATATACAACATGCCTTTTTCTCATTCAGCTTCTGTTATGAGCCCGCGATGGACGGTTAATCTTCTCATTAGATTAAGAGACTTTGGATCCTTTAAATTTATCAAACAGGTTATGGAACGGTAGAAATCGAAGTTGTATTAATAAGCAAGATTCATTCCATACAGGCCTCGAGGGGAGCTTGTCGGGTTATCATAAAGCCTTCACAATATAAGCTCGGTCCCAGTAACGCTAAATGATTGGCTAGAACCCAGCTCGTTTCTTGGAATTTTACAATCCGACTGTAATGGCAGACCCTATTGGCCAATTGAGAGGAAATTAGCAGGTTCTTTGAACCGCTTCGCCATGACGACGACTTAACTGTGATGTCAATGTGGGGAAGCACCCGCAAAGTGACGCCAAGGTTACTGTCATACTAAGCTCAATGAACATGTCCCTGAGGGCCCTGATAGGAAAGGCTTGATCCCCATATGGCAGCCCTGCCCTCGTCTTTCGAGTCCTCTTCCTTTCCTTTTCACAATGCTATTTTACGTGCTTCATCCGGAGATATAACGCCTACTGCTGTGCCGGGTGTGATTATTTGTGCCAAGCCTTTTAGGCCAAACCACGAACACCACTGACATCTTTGCCACTGAATGACTATCTCATTGCCACCTATGAAAAATATTGTGGCCAGTGATCTATCCCACCGGATCAGAGATAAGCCCAAGCTAGCGGGCCTACGACGCATGCTCCATCGCGTCTTCCGCCCCCGTGTCCACGGCCTTTACACTATTGTGGATGAACCTCTGGCATTGCGACGCATTCACCCACCATGGAAGTGCAATTCTAACACAAGCGAGTTCGTCACGCGCGTTTGCTGTCTCAAGGAATTGTCTTGCGTACCCCGGAGCGGCTTTTTCTGGAGCGACAGCCGATTGCGATGAGCTTGAATGTGACATGGCATGACTGTTGATTGCATTGCAGAGAGTTGTAAGTAGTCTAGTTGGTAAGGCGATATGATCAACGCGCAAACTGATCGTCCCATTCTAAGCGTATATTTTGGGGTTTCTATGAACAGATAAGCTACAACTGTCGAACTGGATCAATCCGTGCTGACTCGGATCGACAGAACAGCCTCATTTCTGTCACTCGAGTCGAATGCCCCACGAACAAATGTCTTGTCCGCTCGAGCTCCCCTATACCAATACGATGGTATGCTGCACGCGCC